>OZ010587.1:38702838-38927838 GCA_963932145.1 Acanthosepion lycidas
ACTCTACATCACTGAATTCAAATAAAATATTTTGTGGTGAAGTATTGTTATTATTGCAACAATCATTTGAACTATTAACTTCCATCTTTGTTGAATCGATTACTCCGGATGAAAGATCGCTTAAATCAAAAATCAGGTATATAATTTAAATCAGTTCAAAGAGAGATAAACAGATAAATATGATCTGCACTTAGACACCTTATACAATACATTTATAAACACGTGTACTGTTTAACATGACGCACCTACTGTCTGTCTTTGTTGAAGAAAAAAGATGAGTACTACTAGACGCTTCAAATTTATTCTGAGATTATTTCATGAAACGATAAGTGGATCTTTTCTGTTAATTCACACCAAAAGCAAAAAAAAACTTGTATTTACTAAAATTCACACCAGATTCTCCCAGAGCGAGGTACTTTCATTGTACTCCGCTTGCAATCGACTCAGGTACGCTATTTCTAAGTGTCGGGTATACGTCGCGCTCACCTCGATAAACAAAACAAAAAACAAACTTTTTATTTTTTTTAAATTGAAAATAGTTCCTTGTAAGTACCCCGAATATCATCCACACTTACGGAATGTGAATAACTCCCTGCGTTTTGGTATTTTTTTATTCTGAGGGTTGGAGCTGTTGCAAGGCAAGCTAAACAAATTTTGATTTAAAATTTATAATTTCAAAAGAGTGCCAAAAATTTCATAAAAACAAACTTTGATTTAAAATTTATAATTTCTTGGAGTGAATTAATATTTACAATAAGTATCTTTACATGATTAGTTTTTATAATTATGCAAAGCGATGATGGCCTAAAAATAAAGACAATAAAAATAGGGAATTAATTAATTTTTCCAATGTGTTAAAGTATGCTTATACGAAAATGTGAAACATTTACCCGGTGAAAAAGAGTAATTTACAATGTTCAAGAATTTAAACAACAAACTTGGTGGTCTCTTTCGTCGACAAAACTACCCCCTCCGGAGCAATCACGATGAATTGTTTGTGTTTAGTAACTTCGTAATTGTTAAAATCTAATGTTTTTCTTTTCATTATTATTCTTTCTTTGTTCTGGACAACTGCTGAGAGATGTTTTTAACCATTTTGATTCCATCAAGCGGTGTGCGTTTCACACGCAAAACAACAGCTGATTGGATGACCCAATTCTGTCTGTCTACCTCCGTATCTACTGTCTGTTCTGCCCCCGCACCAAAATATCGGAACTAACATAAAGGGTTACATGATATGCTGTTTGATATGAAGGGGTCATAGGCACTAGTTAGGGCCTTGAATCAATCTAATTTCAGGGTTCACCGCTGGGTCAGTTGTGCTGGCCTTGTCAGACCATTTCTAGAACTAAATTATTTAGTCCCACCCTATATCATAAAGAAAGAGGTAAATGGCAACATTACAAACTGAAATAAAAAAGATGAAAAATCTTTCTCGGAACTTTTATTTCCGTTTTAATTTCAAGCTAATCGATTAAATTTAATGTTTCCAATAAGCAAAATATTTCAAGCCGAATTTAAATTGATAGATTTTTTTCTGATTATCGGTAAAATCTATAAAATCGTCCATATTGAAAAACTGTCAACACAACATATTTCTTTCAAAAATAAAATATGCTTTTCTGAAACGTTATTTGAGTAAAATTAGCTGATTTAAAGTATAATTAAACTTAATTGAAACAAATATTACTTACTTATAATACGGATGTGAGTGTTCTATGTGGTATTGACACATTTATCAACAGTCTGATGCTGGCCTAATTTATGTAATTGGGAGATAATCGTAATAAAATTGCATGACGAATACAACGTAAACCCCTTTTGATATAATTCTTTTAACTACCCAGTAATACTAGAAAATTTAAAATATTTTAAACATTCGAATATTTTATTGAATTTTATGTAGTTTGGTCTTTCTTATGGGGATGCTTATTGAGGAAATATTATAAATTTTGAATTTATTATAGTTGCTGCTCTTATTTTCTGATAATGTATATGGACGTCTGTATTAAAAAAAATAAACAAAAAAAAAAGCAGAACACATACAAAAAAATCATTTTTTTTAAAAATACGACATCCCACTGAATTGTAATAAACTTTTCTAATTATGATTTTAAATATTTTTACTTAATAATAATATCACTTGACCGCTACAAATTAATACAGAATTTAAAAAGATTTAAAAGTTTATAGATTATTCTAATTAATTTTTTTCTGAAAAATGTAAACAATTCTTGCAAAAATTCATCGAAAAAAATAGTTTTGTAAGACAATAATATTCATGTTATATTTTATTCCTAAAATCAATTAAAAGCTTTTCTAATTAAATAATGTCTTAGTTTTATTGCATTTTTTTTTTCCGATTCAGGGCAAATTTTCTGTAACTGGGAATACTGTTTGAACAAAAAAATCTTGATTTAAATTCTCGGAGGACTTGAACTTATAGAAATATAAACAAAAAAGAATTCCTCGAAATTTCATAAAATTAAATAAGTGGTGGGCGGATAACCGATTTTACCAAGATTTTCTAAAAAAGAAACAATTTCTATCATAATTTCATCCATTCAAACGTGCACGATGTCCAAGACAGAGTGTGTGTATAAATATGTGACCTTTCGACTCGCTACGGTTGTGGTTGGTGATGTCCTTATCTATACGGCGTCTACAGCTTAGAGTGTTTCTTTCTATTGGTAACCAATGATACACCGGCGCCAGAGGCTTCCAACACTTATTCCTGTTCTTAAATAAAGGATCTGACCCCATTCCAGAAGGTGTGGCTGTTAACTCTGTGTTGCTGTGGTTTTCAACCGAGTACGGCATACATTTTCATTTCCATGTTAATAAAACAAAAATTACAATTTGGTGCATGCTACGTAACATTATATTTGGCTGCCTTCTATTCATATTTCACGAAAAAGTTTGCTCTAAAAATACATCACACGGTGAACTGTATAGACAATAACATAGGCAGCAAAAATTCATTATTCATCCATTATTTATTAAATTTGATTGTCAAACTTTGTCTATTCAAATATTAGTGATTTTTTTCTTGTCCACGTATGAGTTGCCGTACCAAATTTGTGAAAAACTTGTCAAAATTATTAATTTTACATCCAGGCATTTTTGAGAAACTTTATCATTTTAATTTTAAATTAAATTCTCAAACACAATTGATGTGTAAACGGGTCTGTAACTATATTGAGAAAAAAAAAATTTTAATTCTCAATTTGGAGTCAGATAACGTTACAGCAACCCAGGGACAATGTATTTTATTATTATTATTATTAGTAGTAGTAGTAGTAGTAGTAGTAGTAGTAGTAGTAGTAGTGGTAGTAGTAGTATCTGAGATCCTCTCCAACTCTTAGATGTTTTGGCTCCAATCCGCAGCTTAATGTTGTTCCAACCAGCAACACCTTCCTGGGCACATAGCTGTACCAATCAAGTTCAATCATATATTAAAATATCTTTTGTAGTGGCGAAAAACATTATGTTTAATGGGTGCTTGTTTATCTTTTATAACAATAGTATTTGGAAATTTTTTTACAATATAATACATAATATTTTAGTATTTTCTATTAGTAGTCGCCTAATTTTAATAATTATGCGTGACGTGTTAGTCGATGTCAGTACAATAGCATTTAGTTTTAACATATGACATGATAACCTACGAGAAAATGTGGTGGTCTCGTGACCAATATAAGAATACAATGTTGTTCTTTTTATTATTAAAGTTGGAGATGAAATAACCTAAAGGTTATAAGTATTCGTAAACAACATTATTTTTACCTAAACGACATGCACGTACACACACATACACACTAGTATCCCCACACACATGCATAATATATACAATATATATATACATATTATATGTGTGTATGTGTGCGTGTGTGTGTATTTATCCTAGTTTTCTCCTGCAATCAATAGATGATGGTAATGCAGAAATAATTTTGTAATTACACTGTACTTATAATGCTGCCTCGCATTTTGTTGTCCATGTGTCACACTATCCTGAATATTAAAATAAACTACAATTAAGTAAAATTAACATTTGATATGCAATTTTGTGTTCATTCTATAAATGAAAGTAAAACTTTTTTTGAACTGAACTTTTTCCACCTTACGAAAAAAACTTGCCAATTTACCATACATTTTTCTTCCTCCAAAACTGTTCTTAATATATATACAAAATTATACCCCATATCTATCTATCTATCTATCTATCTATCTATATATATATATATATATATATATATATATATATATATATATATATATATACTTACCTCATTTACCAGCATTAAAACATCAATTTTTATTATAAGTTTTGTTTCTTTAATAAAGAGATTTAATGGTACAATGCCGCTTACGCATCTGGGTTAAAACTAAAAACATACATACGCACGCCCGCTCGGATACACACACATACATACATACATACATACATACATATATATATATATATATATATATATATATATATATATATATATATATATATGTATGCAAAATATTCCATTATCTCTAATAATTATTATTATATAGTGACACAAATCATGACTGTTTAGCAAAAAAGAATCGTGCTTGTACTAATAACTACGCACGAATTTTTATTTCTATGTTAACGGGATTCCTGCTTTTTTTTCTATTTCCGTACACTAACTTTATCATTACTCCACCATATTTCTGCTGCCTTCATCATTTTCTGAACTTACAAACTAAATAAATGTAAGTTATATTGAAATGTTAGTATTTTCAATGCGTAAGCGATTATGGCTACCTATAGATTCCTTTTCTTTATTATCATGTCTTGAGTTTTAGAGAATAACACATTCAATATTTGTAAAAAAAATAATACAAAAAAGGAATGTATAAACCTTGAGTGAATATTAAAAAATTAGCACACAATCTTCAGACAGCCGGCATTGGTTGCCGGCTTCAAATACTCGCCAAAGAGAATTCGAAATATAAAATTCTGGCTTGTCGAAGCATAGCCCATACTCACTTGGGTGAGAATTTAATTACTGTTATTTGGTAAATACAGACATAAAACCGGCAAAAAATAGCTTTAAACACAAAAACCATAACGCCTCTTCTAGCCCATCAAAGTGCTGTACTGCCCAGATACATTCAAACAGGAGCTTATATATAAATATTATTCCAACATCGCTAGTGTTCAACGTTCGATCTCACTTATTTCTAACACTGCATCCAAAATAAAAAATATCTTACATTTGGCAAGTCTAAACTAGGCTTAGGAAATGTATTTTTTATTTTATATAGTTTCCTGGAGGTTACTAACAATTTTATTTTGATAGATAGATAGATAGATAGATAGATAGATAGATAGATAGATAATGCTCGTAGCGTTTGTGTAGGTAGCATAATAAATGTGACATGGACAAAGAGCTAATGGCCCATTAATATTACCTTCTAAAAGCGAAATTTTTTCAGACTTGATTGCTTTAATTCAAAGTAAGGTCTGTCTGTTCTGGTTTTAAACGCAACGTGGAGAAAGAAAGAAAGGAAGAAAGGAAGAAATAAATAAATAAATAAAAACAAAGACAAAAGAAACGTGCAGAAAGGCCAGTGTGGAAAGTGAAAGAAAAAAATATCGCATTTATAAAGGGAAATAACTAGCAGGTCGGAAGCGGTTTTGGAAGAAACTCATCGACAATTTATTCATTCAGTTTATCTCTAAAACTGCGATGATTCTATTAGCATAACAAATGGATATGATGTTTTTCACTCAATATTCATAGGTGACTGCATTTAACAATTATAATTCCCTATAAATAGAGGTTAATGTTTTCATATTATATATGCGTGTTTTCTCATACGAGATGTGCTGAAAGGTTCTCGGCTTCACCAGGAAAGGATTCGAAAAAAAATTTAAATGCTGATGCTTGATCATTAGGTCAAATTTGGAAACTTATAATACTCATATATGTGCGTTTTCAGATGTGTGCGTGTGGGCGGGGGGAGTTATGTGTATATATGTGTGTAACAAATATTTTTAAGAATCTTTAACATTTCCTCATAAACTATTATTGGTGTTTCCTGTATTTTTTGCCCACTTTCCCACCTTATTTTTAATTCTAAGACTGATTCCATCAATAAAATCATTAGTTAGAAGTTTCTTATTGGAAGGAAACGCGTCAGAAAATAGAATATATAGATCCACACACACACACACACAGGCATACAGACACAGAAACAGACACAGAAGCAGGTGTAAATTTTTCGCAAGTTTTGTAGTCATACATTTTCCTTACCTTCATGGAGGAACTTCGCTATTTAATTTTGAATGTTACTGTTCCAAATGTGCAAGATAGATAGATAGATAGATGGATAGATAGATAGATAGATAGAAACAGGCTGAGATAGCTAATTAGATAGATTCCCAAATCCTGCTTAGTTTTATCGTAACCAAAACGTTTTAGTTTGTGAATTAGTTATCGATTACTTGCAAGTACGATACGATTTCCTAGTTAATTCCATTATATATATGTGTGTGTGTGTGAATGTGTGTGCATGTACGTATGCATGTATGTGCATGTACGTATGCATGTATGTCTGTATATGAAGGAAAGTTGTATGACGAAGTGGAAAAGATTTTCGTGTGTGACGCGTTTCCTTCCTTAGAACTTCAGTTAGACGAAGTCCTGAACTTTTTCCATCTTACCAAAAAAACTTGCCAATTTACCATACATTTTTCTTCCTCCAAAACTGTTCTTAATATATATACAAAATTATACCCCATATCTATCTATCTATCTATCTATCTATCTATCTATATATATATATATATATATATATATATATATATATATATATTTACCTCATTTACCAGCATTAAAACATTAATTTTTATTATAAGTTTTGTTTCTTTAATAAAGAGATTTAATGGAACAATGCCGCTTACGCATCTAGCTTAAAACTAAAAATATACATACGCACGCCCGCTCGGATACACACACACACACACACACATACACACACACACACATACACACACACACACATACATATATATATATATATATATATATATATATATATATATATGCAAAATATTCCATTATCTCTAATAATTATTATTATATAGTGACACAAATCATGACTGTTTAGCAAAAAAGAATCGTGCTTGTACTAATAACTACGCACGAATTTTTATTTCTATGTTAACGGGATTCCTGCTTTTTTTTTCTATTTCCGTACACTAACTTTATCATTAATCCACCATATTTCTGCTGCCTTCATCATTTTCTGAACTTACAAACTAAATATTTATGATAGCAAAGAAAAAATTGATTATTAATCACATAATATTTTTAGAAAAAAATAAAGTTTTGTCATTGACCATCAATTAAAGCAATATTATATGCATTGTATAAATGCGTTTCAAATGATATTAATATAGAAATGAATTCTGACTGATATTGCTATCAAAATTCATTAAACATTATTTTACGATAAAATTTCCCTGATAATGTATATGATATATTGATATCTTGTCTTATATTTTTCTCATCTTCGTAGCAAACCAAAATTATTTGTAAACCAGATATTAGGATAATGCTCTGTAATTGATCAGGAAAACCTTCCTCTTCTCCCGCCAAAGAATAAAGATATTTGGTCAGATTTGTAGAAATGATTTGGACCTAAAAATTTTCAGCAATCTCTCGAATGTACAAATACTCTTTTTCCATATATATATATATATATATATATATATATATATATATATAGATAGATAGATAGATAGATAGATATGCGTATGTGTTTGTCCGTACGTATGCGTGTGTGTGCATACGTGTTGCCTAATTCATACAATGGACAATTTTGTAGGAATAAAACATTCAGAGTTATGATACATGGTCCTGGTCCTATGCAAAACACAATCCAATTGTTGATACTTTTTCTCTCTTTTACAAAATATAGAACGTTTTAAAATGTTTGAATCAACCAGGCCAACCTCTGTAACCTGCGCTATGTGAGACAGCCACATTTGATGAGTGCCAGTTAGTCATGCGATGGAATTGGTGACAGCTCATTTACACGACATCGGACGTAATTACATTCATTATTGCGTATTGAAATTCATAGTCAGATTCGATAAGTGTTGTGTTTCAACATGAAGTGACGCGTCTATTACGGAACATTAAACGCTGTTTGATACACAGCAGGTGGGCATCCTGAAGTGGGAAGGCTAGTTGTGGGTTCGGGTCTAGATGGGTCTGAGGTATTTTTATATTTTTTACGTGTGGGTTTAGATAAAACCATTTCGGCGTTTTTCTGTCTAGCTTTCTCTCTACCTCTTAGGGTTAGAGTAAATGTTGTACTTGGGATATACATACATACACACACACACACACACACACACACACACACACACATATATATATATATATATATATATATATGTATGTATGTATGTTTCGTTAAAGACTACTGCGATTAAGGTATTTTTTTTTTTTTTGTTTGCATACAAGTGTTTTCTTTTCTGAAAACAACGTGTGTAAAAACTGTCCCAAAAGTCTGCATTTCCGAGCGCTTTCGGCTATTCTTTTAGGGCGATTTTTATATTTGATTTTTAACTGAATGTGTGGCTTTTATGTATGTATCTGAAGTTATGGCAATGTCTTATTTTCCAAACGCGGTCAGCACATTGTGGCCATGTTCGTAGTTAATGTTATTTAGTGTTGGCTTTTCCTTTATTATTAGGGCTTCCATTATTTTATTATTCCATTATTTTTATTATTACAATCATTTTTTACGGTGGATATGGTTATTATACTTGTATTTTCTACTAGTATGTTCCGGATGGAATTTGGTAGGTTTTCCTGTGTATTTAAATGAGTCCTAATAATGTAATTATTTATGAGTTTGGTATGATCCGGAACACAGTTCATTAAGAGACATTGAACTCGTTAATAATGTTGGTTCTGTGTAGTTTTGATTTTATGGATGTTGTTATTTTTCTTGATGTGGCTAGCTGTTTAAACTTTTTGTAATAGATAACTTAATTTTCTAGTTCAGGTCGACTGGGGTTGTGTATTTGTTTATGATATTTCTAAGGGAGAATTCGTCTTGCTTATAGTTAAGGTGTATTTCACTTTTGTAGATGTTAACCCTCTTGTTTTTATCCGTATGTTCAGTATCGCTATTAGTTATTTTAGAAAGAAATAGTCTAATCTGGTGGTCGATGAGGTAGTTAAGAAAACCATTGTTAACTAACGTTGGAGTTTATTTTTTGGGCTTAGTTCAGGGGTAAAGTTAAGAACATAATTTCTTTTGCTGTTTTTTTTTGTTGTTGTTTTTTTTCGAATGTGGTTTTGAGATTATAAATGTTTTGTTTGTTTTTCACTAAAATAAAAATATCGTGCACATAGTAGACTTCTTCAACTACACATAGGGACATGTAGTAGTTGAAGAAGAACGGACCGAGAGATTTTCCTAAACTAACTTCATTAGATTGGGTGTAGCTATTGACATTATGGTCATAGAACGGGACATTAGTTGTGCAGGAACGCAATCATTTTTTGAGGATATTTGGTTTGATGAATGCAGGTGAAATGGAATTATTTTTATACACAGAGTTAAGGATTATGTCGATGGTTTGATCGACGGGGACGTTTGTAAATAAATTTTCAAAGTGGAATGACGCTAAAATACATTGATTTGGTTGTATAATTTTTAGAATTTGAAGGAATTCATGAGTTGATGCGATGCTATAATTGGTAATTCCTTCAAACCTGATAAGAAACGATGAAAGTCACCGAATATTGACAAAAAAAAACCCGATTTTTCAATGGTTTAGCTGTCACGAGTTATCCATGGAAAAAGTAAATGTTCTTTGAAAATGAATACGACCACATGATTAAATTATTGGTTGAAGTAGAGAATTACACAACAAAAAGAAAATGAGAGGAGAAATTAAAATGAAATAAAGAAAGAAATCCTTATAAAAAGGAAGATAGAACAACGCAAAAAGACCTACTTTACGCCAGAATAAAAAGAAAAGGAAAGGAAAGGAGGAAGAAAGTATAATGTCGCCCTACACACATACAGACGAAAGAAGAAAAAAAGAAACAAAGAAAAAAATCATAAGACTTAAGAAAACTAAAGAAAAGCAAAACGTCGATGAAAAGATGAAAAGCTAAAAGGATACCAAAGTTGCAATTGATATCTTTTTGACCAGAGCGGAACTGGTCACGCTAATCAAAATTCTTTGCACTCGACTTCATTTTCAAATAATGTTTTGTAATACGGACCATGTCTCAAGTCTTTGTCAAGTCCTTCAACAGTGAAGGACACACACAAAGGGAAAGATTCCTGATAGACATGGTAAGTAATTTACATGAAAACCGGCTACAATTAGCATTTCGTTGTTGTGATTTCGGTGTTGGGTGGTAGATTGTCTCTATAGCTATTTATTGAGTTTAGTTTAGTCTGCATCAAATCTACAGAAATAGGGCACATGGTGAGAATTAAACTCACTCAACTAGTTATAGATTTTGAGTTTAGCTTCTTTAAGTATTGCCTGGTACTTAAAATAGTTATTTATCCAAATTACTTTCGCCTGATACAAAAACACATTAATTGGACGCCTGTCAGAATCACACAATGTTAATGATACGCGTTCTAACTTAATAATCTATATCATAACGAGATCCAATGAACAGCACATTGTGGAAAGGTTTTTGTAAGAGCAATGCATTAAAATGATTTAACTTAAAGAATAAATCAATGATAGGTTGAATTTGAAATTTAATAATTCTACAGGTTCTCCGTTCGTTCGTGTTCGCCCCGATAATAATGATCTTATTTTTGTATATCTGGTTTGTTACAAATTCTGAAAAGATAATCACGTCAACATTAAAGGAGGAAAAGAAATGAAACTACTATGAATTTCTGCATATAAAATCATGATACCCATGAAATAATGATGTCTTTATTTTGTAAAATAAAAATAGTTTTTCAACACATTTAGATATAGTAATAATTTTGATAAAATAAATTCAGCACACACACAACGACACATACAGGGTCATATAAGCAGGTGAGTAGAAAGAGGATTAGGATCGAAGAAGTCTGACAAATTTATCGTGGGTTAAGCCGTGAGTGAAGCTTTTTGATATATGAAGCTTTTTATTATCACGAACCACCAACACAAAACACAGAGGAAAAGATTGATAAATTTTAAAGTGTACTGAATAAAGCCAAGACTCAATGCATATCACAGAAAATACCATCATCTTGGGAGATCTCAAGACACAAAGACCGAGTTGGTAAACTTGTTGGCAAATTCGGGCTTGGAGCCATTAACGAGTCAGACAAAATCTGTGTCCATTTGTGCACAGCAAATGACCAACACACGGTTTCAAGAACACCCATGACGTTTATGGACATGGCGAAACCCAAGAGGAGAGACGAAAAATAAGATCGATTAAAAAACAATCAACAAAATGTTGCTATTTTACGTTGTAAAACCCGTCTAAGTGCACACTGTGGGAGCAACCAGCTTCCAGTAAACCCCAGAATAATATCACGGAAATTAAAGACCAAAGCAACGTTTAAACCGCAAGGCAACATAGACTTCTGTTTGATCAACATTGCAAAGAGATGTATGTTGACAAAAAGCGACTATAATAATACGAATGAAACTGGAAATTGAAAGTGAAACACATTTTGATAGAAGCACTAGGGACATCGGCGAACGAGATCTTCTCAACGGAAACGAGGCAAAAGAAAAAAAGAATGGATTACAGATTAAAAGAAAATAAACAACAAACAATGCCAAAGAATGATACAGATTAGAGAACATTAAACAGAGAAAATTGAAACAAATGCAAGCAGACTAAAGAGAAATGATTGAGTGAAAAGTATGAAGAAATTGATATTTCCTGGATGCACTAAAGAATAAAAAAATGACTGTACAAAAGAATCAGAAAAAATTGGAAAAGTCTGAAACATTAAAGTCTAAAGTTAGATATGTAGTGGAAATGATAAACAGGAATAAATCAGCAGGATCAAATGGGATTGTAATAGAAATGTTCTCAAATTACGGCAATGATAAAATAAATATACGACAGTGGCTTCATACCAGAAGACTTCAGTAGATCTATCTCCGTAGCACTGCCTAAAAAACAGGTACAAATAAATGCGAGCTCTACAATACAATCAGCTTAATGAACCACATAACCAAGCTAACAATCCAAATTCTGATAAGTCTAAAGCAGAATTAGATCAGAAATAGAACAAGAATGACGTTTGTTTTGACAAAGAAATGGAAATAATAGATTTATAATCAGATTGATATCACAGAGAACAATACAAATGATTACGTAAAAAAAATGATAATGTACGGTACAAAGATCTATTTAAAAAAAATATGAATGGTTTCATTCGAAGTAATGCAATAAGGCCACTAAAACTGAAGGGGTTACTGAGTGTTAGAGAATATAAGAAAAATATAGTATTAAGGAGAGAAAACAATAAAAGAACAAGAATTAAGAAGACAGAAGATAACAACTGGCATTGCATTTCAATTTTTGAAGATCAAAATTGATTGGGGAGCAAGAAATCAGAAAAGAGTTCCACAAGCGAGAAGTGTGATAGAAAAAAACTGTTCGCATAGAACTTACGGTTACATCCAGTCATTTTAACTGAAAAATGATGATACCTTGCTGGCAATCTAGTACTGCGCTCAAATTCATACAGCCTAGATACCATAAAGGAAAGTTCATTGGAACAATTACCATGAAAGTATTTATAGAAAAGGCACAGGGAAGCTATATTACGATGGTGGGAAAGGGACTGAATCCGAAATACCAGGTCAGAACCAATAAGATTGCAGATTACTTTTTGAATTTTATCAAGAATCTCTAAATATATAGCAGTAGCACCAGACCCTATGTGGCAGCAATAGTCAAAGCAAGGACAAATTGTTGTTTTATAAATATGTAAGATACATTCTGCTGCGAAAAATTGTCTAGCTACAAGGAAAACTTTATATATTTATTTATTTATTTGGGAAGGATATTAGAATAATCGAGAACTGATATTGAGAGCAAACTGCTTACATGGGGATAGAAAATAGATTGAGTAAACACACAAAAATATAAAGACGCGTAAGATAAGAGTGTGCCTTCTCAACAGATTTATTCCAGCTTTATAAGGAGACTGTCCTAACAGCACTAGAAATCCTACCAGGATTTGTTATGGGTGGGTACAATCTTAACAATATAAGAAGACTGAAAAGTTCATAGGCTGATTATGAAGGATTGATGCTAAAGCTGTAAAATCTTGCATGCGTTAATTTCGGCTCTCCTTATTAATAACTGCATTGTTTCGTGTCAGATAAAGTTACATCTGACTGTTTAAAGAAAACTTCAAAAGTAACTAGTAGTGACTTCTCTTGAAAATGGACAAAATTTTGCATCACGGTGTTATCAATTACCTGCACCTAAGGACATTCATGCTGACATTGTTGCTATATTAGGCGATTATGCTCCAGCTTTATCAACACTGCAAAAAATGGGCAGCTAAATTTAAGAGGGGAAGGGAGAGACTTGAAGATGACCCAAGGTCTGAACGTCCTGCAACTTCCAACACTGAGGAAAACATTGATTGTGTTCACCACATAGTAAGGGATGACAAGCGATTGACTATAAATCAATTAGCCAATGCATGAGAAAGTTGAGAACATTCTGCACAATGAACTTGGCATGGCAAAGGTTTTTACTTAGCGGGTACCACGTCTTTTGACACCTAATCAAAAGCCCACCAGGCTGATCACATCACGGGAAATCTGACATTGTTTGAAGCTGCTCCCGCTCGTTTCCTTGAAAGTTTTCTAACTCACAGTGAGTGCTGGGTTCATCGCTTTGAGCCAGAGACAATCTATGTAATGGAAACACTCCTCCTCACCTGCTCCAAGAATGCCAAGGTGGTTTCATCTGCAAGGAAGGTAATGTACTCAGTTTTGGGGGGGATGCAAAAGGCATTGTGTTTATTGACTATCTTCAAAAAGGCTACAACCTCAATAGAGAGTATTATGGCAAGTTGTTGAGGCACTTACAAAAGGCTATCAAGATCAAACACCCAGAAAAACTGATGAAAGGATCTTGTTTCATTTGGCTACTATGCTTTGAACTGTTTAGTCACATTCCCTATTCTCTTGATTGGACTATTATCTGTTCCCCAACACAAAAAAACACTTGGCTAGGAACCAGTATCTCTAGTGATGATGATTAGGTCATATCTGCTGTTGATGACATCTTTTACCAACAGGATGCACAGTCTTCTTTTGAACAGTCAGAATTCAGTTTACTTAGAAAGAAACAATGAAGTTATTAATAAGAAGAGTTTAAATTAATGCATTCAAGATTTTGCAGCTCTAGCATCACTCCTTCATAGTCTATGAAATATTTAGCACCCCCCCCCCCATAAAAATGATATTTATGTATACAATCCGAAAGAGATAGTTGAAATTTTGGGACACATTATCAGAAAAAAGGACTGGAAAATTTGATATGAGGAAAGCAGGGAGCAGTCCAAATGGCTTATGTAAATGGATGATGAAACAGGGAATGGGAGATATAGTAAAACGACAATTATTGCAAGGTGTTACGAAGGATAGGAAGTTGTTGAGGGCTATGATCCCACATCCTAACATGACACAGTACATAGAAGACGATATCACGGATAGGCAAAAGGTTTATTCTATCTAAAAATCATTAATCATCTTATTTCCCTTCTCTTTCTCAATTCCATATTTTATTACAAACAATTATTTTTCTCATTTTTTAACTTCTTTGTCCGAAATCCTTCTATCGCTAAACTCCCGATGTCTAGGAATTAGCAGAAATATAAATAAATGTAACTTTAAATTTTAAATATTGTAGAATATTTTTAAATCGCTACCACCCCAAGAAAGGCTACTAAGACACAAGGGATTACTAGGCGAGGAAGAGTAAAGAAAAGAAACATTAATAATGTGCGGGAAGAGAAAAGATTAATCAAGACAGTAGATAGCGATTGACATTGCATTTAAATTTTTGCAGATTAAAGTTGGCCGGAATGCATGTAGCCGGAAGGGAGTTTCACAAGCGAGAAGTGCGAGAAAAGAAACTGTCATAGAACTTAAATTGATGAGATCTTGACGTCAGTCTAGTACTGCGCTTAAATACAAAAAAGTTTATCTATCATCTGAAAAATTACCATGAAAGTATTTATAGAAAAGACACAAAGAGGTAACCTTAAGGTGGTGGGAAAGTGACTGAAACCCGAGCTGCCAGATCAGGATTAATAATATAGCTGATTCTTGTTTAGTTTCCCTGATTCATTTGCAAATAATTATAGTCTAAATTCTGTAAATGTGAAATGACTTGACATCGAGCTTAACGGCCTTAACGTGCACAATTAATTTTCACGTTTTAACTGTCTCATTTCCTGATTATTGTTAATGAATGTCTCGTAATAATAAAAATGAATTTCTTCTTACTAGCAACATCAAATTGATGTAGTACCAATGTCTTTTGATGGACTTTTTTGCCCCAAAAACCAGACTAGTTTCCATTCCTCTAAAACTTCGTCAGTCATCCGAACCAAATGCTGTAGATAATGAAGCTGATATTTTCTGAGCAAGTCCTCTACAAAACATTTCAACGAGATCTTTCATGATGGCTCCAAGATTATCCACGAAATTGAGATCTAATGATTTTTTAACCAATTCCCAACACTGACTCGTCCGAATCTGAGTATGATACACGGCTTATCTATTCATTCAACGATGGGTTATGCATCAAACGCCACATGAAGAACTGCACAGCTTGCATCCTGGCTTTCAAAAGGTTAGCAAAATCCGAAAACACTAATAGTAGTAGTTACGAGTTCAGAACTGCTAAAATATAAACTTTCCTCTTTGATTCGTTGACATTAAGGATTTAAGCCCAAGACTAGAGTGGCAATTAAGTCTCATCATTTTACGGTTGAAACTATTAAATGTAACCGTATGTTTTATGCTAATAGTTTCTTCTCTCGCCTTTCTCGCTTGTAGAACTATCGTTCGGCTTCTCGTTTTCCTCTCATCTATGATCTTCAAAATTTAATTGCAACGTCAATTGTCTTCTGTTTCTCTGAATCCTGTTCTTTTATTGTCCTCTCTCTTCTCAACTATGTTTTCAGTTTCCTTCACTCTAAGTAAAAGCCTTTGTCGGTTTTATTATAACTCGATTTTAATATACAGAGTGAAAGTAATTTCAAAGAATGTTTCACTAACAAATTCACATATCATACAAGGATGTGCAATACATTCAGCAACGTGGCTAAATCAAAGAGACTTATAGTTATCGCGATCAAAAGACACGTCTCTCATATTCAATGACATGACGTGACTGAATGTAGACACTACATGTCACTCATCAGGTAACCAAATAAGTACAAGTCGCGAATGACGTGGCCAAGCAGTAAACGTCATGCTGGTGTGGCTTTGGCGAGAGAACACAATAATATAAAGCGACTAGTAGGCATTCACGTCTCTTTGTCTTTTTCTACAGTTCGAGGTGGACAGACAATTTCGGACAAAGAAAGCTTGTACCTTGTTTGTTCTAGATGATTTGAAATGTGAAAACCTTGTTTCTTGTTCGACTTCACCTTCTCTCATTATATATATATATTCTCTCTCCCCCCTCTTTCTCTCCCCCTCTCTCTCTCTCTCCAATGTTTATCGTGAATAAAATGAGGATTCTTAACAAGAGAACAAGATCCGATCTAATGTTCACTCCTAAGCACAATAGATCATTGGCTGTGACAATTAAACTTGATTTATTCATAGTCATTTTTTCTTTCGTACCATAAAACCTTCTGATGAACAAGGTTTTCGCTTAGACCGACGATGGACTTTCGACTACTTGCATAGATATTTATAGTTTTTTAAATTTTCGTAAACATTTCGTGAACATTCATATAAATTCAGTGGTAAGCGCATTGGCATCGCAAAACATAATTAATGAGTTCAATCCTTATTGGATTTTCTGTGAACTGAATTTTGTACTAGATCGCCCACGCAATTCAAAATAATTGACTCTAATATAGAGAACTAAATTAACTTTAAAGAACACGGTTATAGTTAATCTCCGATTAACTGGCGGAAATATGATTTACTTACCAACCATTTGGGGATTTTACTTAAAGCTGAAATATTTTCGACTGTAAGAATAATTCTTTGTTTGCAAGTGAATATGGCATTAACATTTTTTAGAATAATAATGATTTTTTCCAAATAAACATCCTGCTTTTTAACCCAAAGCTGAGGGAAGAGATAGATTCATACCTTTCCAAATTGTATTTGCTCGTAAGGAAATGTAACAAACTCAACTGCTATTCGAACTCGGCTCTTTCAGATTTTTCAATCCAATACAACTTTTTTCTTTAAAAAGACAGAAAGTTTTTTTTTTATTTTAATATTAAATGTATTAAGTATTTTTCATTACAATTTTCAAATTCCATTGTTCTGGTCTTAAAGATTTTTTGTAAAATTCCCATAAGTTCTATGCATAGAATGAGATGAATTCATTAATTTTATCTTTGACTATATCAACAAAAATACGGGATTAAATAAATAAAAAGTACTCGGAAGAAAAGACGGCATATTATTGTTCTGACCTGTAACATTCGGCATTTTAGGTATCATCAAGTCTTTTCAGTAATTTGATCGACTTTAATAATGTTGCAATGTGCCTCATATCAGTTCATCCTCTGATTTATATATATATATATATATATATATATATATATATATATATATATATATATATATATATATATATATATATTATCTTGGGAACATTCCCAGTGCTCTAGAGCTTATAAGTACAACCATCCCTCAATTTCCATAACTCTCAAGCAAGTTTATTCTTTTATTCTCTCATTTTTGTCTACTAGAACAGCCACATGAACTATATGACATTTTTCATAACACTTTTATCTCTAACATTCTTAAAGCTTTAACCAACCATTTTCTTACCTACAAATGGCTTAATTGTAATAAAATAAGATGAAAAAATAGCATGTAAAGTTCGGTAACGTTCGTCGGTTGTCGTAGTTTTATGTGAGGTGAGCTGCTGTAGTGCTAATCTTAAACTTAAAAAGTAGGAGGGCATTTGTACATTTGAGTTTTGTTTTAGGCTGTCAAAGACCACTGTCAAAATGGGAAAGAATTGATATCGGAACTTGTAACCCTAACTGAATAAATCTATTGTTTATATATTCAGAGTAGTTAGGATGTGAGGACGTGTTCGTGTATAATGTGCTATGTGTAATATAACTATAACTTAACAAAACACAAGAACTTATTGCAATATATGAAAAAATTAAGTGTCTCAGAAAAGTAAATATTAATTTGCAATGTTTAATGCTCAATAAGTTTTATTTTCAATTGTCTTTCTTATTTCTTTTCTCATTTCGTTTACCTTTCACTGTCCTAGTTTTTCTCCATAAATTAAATGACCTCATCAATAACTTTCTCTACTGAGTCTCAGTTTTTTTTCATCATCCTTCATATTTTCACTATTATCGGAGGAATTTGATTCTTCCTCTATTTCTTGACATTCCAAATCATTTTGAAGCGAATTCTTTTGTAATTCATTAGCGTTTTCATTTATTCATACTTTTAAGTCATCCGAAGTGAGAATATTCAGCGGATCAAGTTTCAAGCGGAAGTTTTAGTGTTTCGTTCAGATTCTATAATCCTTGTTTGTTAATTTGAAAAATCCAATGAATTAAGAGCTTTGTCCATTGTTTCCTTTTCAGTTGCATTTGTTTCCATGGACCATTAAGATGTTGAAGTTGTTTCTGTGCTAGACATTATGGGTTGAGAAATTTCAAGTTATTAACAATTATCTGCTAAGAAACGAAGAATATTAGAATGTAGCATCTTCCTACAACATCTAAATGGCAACACTGAGAAGTTTGGATATGAGAACTTCTACTGTGTTGTTATTATTATTATTATTATTATTATTATTATTATTATTATTATTATTATTATTAAAAACAGCCATTTTTGTAAATTATAAAATTAAATTGTAAATTATTTTCTTTTTCTTGTGATTGTATTGGTTCGGCTCAATGTACGTTTAAACCAACTTCGCATATAAACTTTGTAGATATAAGATAATAGAACATGGTCGGAAGAGGTCGATTGGCGAAGAAGCACGGTATTACATGGCTTAGTAAATGCTAGAAAGTAATAATAAATATTTGATAAATTTTCTCCCGATACTGTCCGGGCAAAATTGAGGAAAGTAGAGACACTTATAATGGTATCTTACTTCTTGATAGACAAATTAGATACACTTTCTGACAGACAGATTTCAAAGTTAAAACTCACAGATACTGGTCCGAGTGTTTTCCAGTCATTGTCATCAGGCCAATTAAAGGAAGCCCTATCATCTATACAAAATCATCACAAAACGCTACTAATCGTTTTTCTATAACTGACCTAAAAAATAAAATAAAATCTGCTCTCTATGAAATAAGGACTAATCTTTCACAAACACCAGAAAAGGCAAATTCATTATCAATCTTATAAAATTTATAAAATTGTTTTCAGTTTTCAAGTCAAAGCTCAAAACTCTATTAAGATGAGATGTCTCAAAAGTGAGACAGCATGCTTGTCTCACAGACAATCATTAGTAGCATGCGTTCGATCCTCACATATTTCTAGCTTATATTGTCGAATTGTGAAGCAAACAAGATTGCACCACAAAAAAAAAATGCATATATATATATATGTGTGTGTGTGTGTGTGTGTGTGTGTGTACCTGTTTCTGTTAATAATCATTTATGTCAGCCATTGGAGATACTGATATATTTTCGTTTTTTTGTGTGTGTCAAGAGAAAACGACTTAGAAATTCGTTAAATCCATATGAACGCGGCAGTTTCTTGTTACTAATGGTTCACTTGTAGTCACAATAGTCTGATTTACCCAGCTAGACATTGCCTTTCTTCTTTATCAACCATTGTTACGTGGCAATGTCAAGACTATCTGGTGATAGGAGAGATGGTTAAGGGAAGGTTCATTCATGTACGAAATGAACAGAAAATCGAACAAAATTCACCGATTCCGTTTGCCCGACTGAAAACTGTGACACTTGTTTGAATGGACATGATTTGAGTATAGACATGTTGATCAATTATGAAAAAAAAAATGACACCAATAGACAATATGTAAAAAGGATCGTGAAATATTTGAAAGGGTGTTAACAACAATCACCCTAAAATTGGTAAGAATACCGGAATGAGTGCCAGACATCTGAGAGGACATATTGTTAACGATGGATTGGAGCATACAAGGCTTGCCACACCACCTGTGACACAGATAGCCTGTACGCAAAAGGAAAGGAAAAAAAAGGAAGATGTTCAGCATCCACGACTCAGATGAGAAAAAAGCTGATTTTCAAAATACACACAACTGATCTGTGAAAACGCGTTGTAAACTATTCAACAAGCGACAAAAAGATGGTAAATATGAGAATAGTAGCCAATGTAACATGGAACTAAATTAATAAAACTCTCCATGTAAAATTTAAGAAGCAAGTGGAAAAATGTACAGTGATGTATATGGTTACAATTGAAAGGCGAAACAAAATCTCTTATAACTGCAGCAATGTGCAAAAACATCGCAACAATGCATAAATAGACGAACCCTGCCAAAAACAGCAAATGCTTATATTGTGGAGATAAATATATGACTTTGGGAGGTACATCTATTAAAAATTGTCCTAACTTATTACCAATTGATGTAGGGTCATGAAAATGGATATACTGATTAATATCCCCCCACATAGTTTCTCCTCAGGCTTACACACTTCTTATGTTGATTAATGAATTTGAGAAGACATTTCTTGTAGATCTCTGCAGAGGTGTAGTCCTGCAGCCAGAACTAGACTTCGTTAATCAGCATGTCATCATATTGTACCTGCTTTTCAAATATGAAGGGGAAAAGCTGGAAATTAGATGGTGATAGGTCAGAATAGTGAGGCAGGAGAAGAATTTTGTAGACACATTTTGTAGGGATAGGATTCTATATGTGCAACAAGGGAGTTATCTACTGTTGTACAGTATGATTGGCTGGCTGAAATGAACACAAATACAGGACATTTCCCTTGAAGACTGACCACTTTTACCAGTATTTAATAATGCTATAAGATTATGCATCTGGTCCATATACTGCAGTCATTCAAAATTGTTTTACAATATTAAAAACAGGAGTCTGATTATATTTCTCTACTTCACTGTGTCTATGGTCATACTTTATTGCACATCCCAACTTCAAAATGTGTATCCTATATATGGATGCAAAAGCTTGCATGTACAATCACATCTCCATACACTCATTGGAAGTGGGTCAGGGCTAATCTTTTATAAATCCCGCTGACAAACAAAATGATAAGTGAATTCGTTAAGCTGATTCAGTAAAAATACAGTAACAAACACGACAGAAGAAGAACAGTGAAACACTGGGAAACTGGGAAGATGACTATGTAAACAAATGATATCAGCTCAAAGAAGGGGATATCATCGAAAATAAAAACAACACGATACTGTGGAATTTTGAACATAGCACTGGATATTTCATCCAGCCCGGAAAACCTGGATGGATTGTTGTAAATACTAAAAAAGGATCATGAATACAGCTAATGAAATAACGCGGTAAAAATGAATAAAAATTAAAAAAAATAAAAATTAATCAGGACCTCGCCTGAAAATTCAGAAAAAGGATGGAACATTAATTTTAAGGTCTTGCCTATAATAGTTGGTCCACTTAGAACCATTCCCAAAATTCAGGTATCGAGATTTGAAAATATTCAGACTATTCAGATTATGACGTTACTGAGTTCTACAAGAAAGGCGATGTAAATTTGAGGAGATTCAATGTCGCCCAATCTTCAACAGACACCTGGTGTGATTATAAAACCAACACTCTTACTACTACTACTACTACTTATAATAATAATAATAATAATAATAATAATAATAATGCAAAAGTAACATTCAAGAAAGGTAGAATTACAGAAACACCCTCAATAGATTTAGATTTTGTCACAAAGATTAGGGAATTGGAGCATGATGAAGCTTATAAGTACCTAGGAATTAGCGAAGGAGATGGCATACAACACCCCCAAATGAAAGAAACAATAAGAAAAGAGTACTACAGGCGTGTACGTCTGATACTAAATACTGAACTAAACTCAAAAAATAGAATATCAGCTATAAATACATTGGCTGTCCCTGTGGTGCAATACAGCTTTAATGTCCTTAACTGGACCATAGCTGAAATTAAGCGAATGGACACCAAAACGAGAAAGCTTCTCACTTGCTATCGCATGCATCATCCCAAAGCTGATGTTGATCGTCTGTATGTGCCCAGATCCGAAGGAGGCAGAGGATTAGTTCAACTAGAACTGTCCTACAAAACTACAACAATTGGCCTCCAAAGATACTTGGAAACTACAAAAGACTGGATGATGGTGTGTCAAGGACCATGAAAGTAGTAAGCGTCTTTACTCCGTAATGAAAGAAGCCAACAAATTCAAAATGGAGCTTCAAATGGGCGTAGAGATGCAACTACAGCACAACACACCGGCTGAAACTGCAAAATACTTAAAAAAGACAGCAAAGACGAATGCAACCGACCAGATACAGAAGCGATGGCAAGATAAACCGCTTCATGGCCAATACTCTGCCCGTATCAAACAAGCTGATGTAGACAAAACCCGTACCCATCAGTGGCTACGCAGTGCAGGGTTGAAAGCGGAAACTGAAGGTTTTATCCTTGCTGCGCAGGACCAATGCTTGCTAACTAGGAATTATCAAGCACATATACTAAAATATTGTGTCAGCCCAAATTGCAGATTCTGTGATAAATATCCAGAAACGATTGATCATCTTGTATCAGGTTGCACGATGTTGACAACCACTGAATATAAAACCCGACATGACAGAGTGGGCCAATATCTGCACTGGAAAATCTGAAACTTCTACGGGAAGGAAACTGAAAGAAACTGGTATGAACACCACCCAGACCCGGTTACGGAGATAGGACCTGTTACAATTCTATGGGACTACACAATACACACTGACAGAACAATCAAGGCCAACCGCCCAGATATTGTTATTAAAGACCACAAACAAAAACGGTGCCTCCTTATTGATATGGCAGTCCCTGCTGACTGCAATGTATCTTTGAAGATATTCAAAAAGCTGTCAAAAGGAACTTGAAATAGAAATCTCGAAAATGTGGCATATGGGAATATCAACAATCCCTGATTTAGTTGGAGCCCTAGGACTGGTTGGAAAAGATTGCAGTAGACTAATTGCAGGGATTCCTGGAAGCCCATGCCTCAAAGAGATACAAAAAATTGTTCTGACAAGTACAGCCCACACTTTACGAAGGGCTTTATCTATGAATTTTTTTTTTTTTTTTTTTTTGTCAGTGGAAAGTGTTATGATGCCATTTCTAACCTTAGGTCCCTGGGTGGGACTCGGAAAGAAATGTGTAAACGCCAGAAAGCAAAGAAAATAAAAATAATAATAATAATAACAATGTATGCATATACATGTGGAAATGAGATAAACAGCACTGGAAAGCGAATCGCATATCTAAATTCTTATTTCGATCATGTTCTCTTCGTACTAATGTAATCAGGAAAGGTAGGAACCTATTGGGTCTCATAGCCAGAAATGACAAAATATCTCGCCACTGTTATGATGATGAGGGAAAAATAATAGACAGGTGAGTGAGTAATTGATCAAACCCCTCTCATAATCTGCCATGGTAGAAAAAAAAGCTGCTGCTTCCTTCGTCAACCTTAAAGGGGCCTTATCAATCAGGCTCATGCAAGTTTGTGTGTGTTTCTATGTATTTTACAGTTTCTTCCTCTGTGTCTCTTCCTCTGTGGTTTCGTGCTTGTAGACGCCATGTATAAATCTCCCCCCCTTCTACCTTAAGGGTATGCGCAGTTTCAATTGATTTATATTTATCAATGGATTTATGAATTTATCACAGTTTTAGTATGTGTAAAACCTTTGTAATCAAGTTTATTTATGTGTGTAAGACAAGAGAGTAAATTAGTAAGTTAATATATGCGTGTGTTTGCTTTTGTGTTTGATAGATAAGAAAGAGAAAGCATGGAGATTATTTTTTAGGGACCTTGCGTATACGAGAGAGTGTGTGGGTATGCGTGTGTGTGTGTTCGTAGGTGTATGAGTGAAAGTGTGCATGTTGGCACAAGTGTGTGAATGTAGGTATTCCAATAGTCGTGTATCTATGTATACATGTGTGAAAATGTGATATCAGATACTCTGTGTGTGTTTGTACATGTGTGTATGTGTGCCCCAACGTTCATATGTATGTGTGAAAGAATCAGCCACACACTGTGTGTGTGTGTGTGTGTGTGTGTGTGTGTGTGTGTGTGTGTGTGTGTGTGTGCTGTCAGTGGTTGACGGGTTCGAGAGTAAGGGGATGGGGGCTGGTTGAGGGTCGAACCAGGTGCTGCTTCTTCCTGGGTGCCTAAGCACGCCAAAGGGTAAATACTCTTGATAACTAAACACGAAATGTGTAAGCGACACTGTAATTAAAGCAGGTCGAGCAAAAGTCTTTTCTTGTCAGACGTAAAAGCACAAAAATACACACATGGACAAAACAATACGCGTATCCGTAACAGAGCAAAGAAAGTTTCTTCCTTCAAATTCCACAAAATCATCGCCATTATCATCGTCATAAAATGATATTTAGTGACTGAGATCGTGGCATGTTTCTCACAAGCGACACTTTTTAGCATTCAAGTTCAAATAAAAGCTTAGCATTTCGAAAGTTGATTTTCAAAGCAAACGTGTCACAAGTGTTTTGCTGTGTCATATTTTCGGAAAAACAATGTAAATTCCTTTCAAAGCATAATAATCATTGTAGATCAAACAGTTTATACATTACTTGTACATATTTCATTGATTTTATTCAAAAAGTTTTTATTCTTTAACATAATAATTCATATTTATTTAGTTTTGATTTTGTATCAAAATATTTCAATTTCTACGGAAAGTAATTTATTTTTAATCAAATAAATTGTATTTTTGTTACGAACGTGTATGAGTAAGAGTAACAAATTAGGAATGCAATAGTTGTCTAATATGTTAATGTTTTAGAAATAGTCATACTCGATTAACGAGTCGACAGCCATCACACACAAACACACACACACACACACACACACACACATATATATATATATATATATATATATATATATATATATAAGTAAATATATTGGATTGACGACAAAAACATTATCAAGACGTCATACACTCCATTTGTCGGATAAAACTTCTAGCGCAGACCATTTAAAGACACATTCTTGTCCACCTTCATAATACAGGAAAATACTTGTTGACAAAACTAATGTACTTCATCATGAAAATCATAAACAAAAACTTCAAATTCTCGATGCCTTGTATATCAAAAGCAATCAACCAACACTCAACAAAATTTATTATGAGTATAGAAGCAATGTTTTAAAATTATTGGAATTAACTAACTTTTATCACTATTTTGAAATTTATCAAGTTGCAATTATGGCTATCGCTTGTTTACAAAACATCGTAAGCACAACTGTTAATTTTAAGATAATTATAGCAGTGTGCGTTCGCGCATGTCTGCAAAAATCACTATCACGATTACAGTTACATTAAGTTTGTGTGTGTGTGTGTGTAAGAAGTGACGGACCCACAATGTTGGAAATTGTAAAAACGTTTTAACAGCAATCGCAAAACCATTAAAAATGAAATTGCAAAAATTAGCAAGAAGAAAAAAATAAATTTAAGAATGTAACAAATAGATGTGAGAAAAATTCAAATAAGCAAGAAATATAGGCTGGCGAAAAAAGAAAATATTTAAGAAACTGATGCTAAAAATATAAACAGAAAAAATATAATGACATTGGCTAGGGAAGCAACTAAACTACTACATTTTAAACATCACAAATAGAAAAGACTTAGTTGGGAAAATAAGAACATGGAAACTGATTTCTCAACATAATTTTTAGTGATAAACGTAGATGTTTACATTGACTGATATTTGTAAGACAACACTGTGGTACTAAACTAAACGTCTTCAGTTAGTAGTGTAGGCTGTAAAATTATAGGCAACCCTTCAAAATTGATGTTGTTATCTGGATAAATGCAAAGGATAATCTGATATATTTTCTCATATATCTGTAAGACATTAATTTATTCAGATATATGGGAAATTGTAACAAATATCTTTCTGTTGTCTTTATGTTTTTGAATTATTATATACATATCATTCATATATATATATATATATATATATATATATATATATATATATATATATATATATATATATATATATATTCCAAAAGGATAGAATCCAGGTAGAACTCAATGTCCAGGACAGAGTAAGAATATAATATAAAAGGCTGAAACACTAATATCCCATGGTTACTTGAATCGTAATCACGATCCAATTCATCAGGCCTACAAATTCAAAAAGAAATCGGAAAATATAACTCCGGGTATAAAAAGCAAAATTTAGTGAGATCTAAACTTAAAATCCAGAAGATGAGAGAGAGGGGGAAAAGGGGGGGGGGCGCAGACTAAAAACGAGGGCATTTATAAGAGAATTGATGTGTAATCAAGAAAATTTGACAAAGCAACTAATATCACCTTCAGGTTACAAATTTAACATAAACATATAAAAATTAAAGAATATTTAATCTAGTAAAGACCTACTATTTATATGCCCAAAAACACATACCTAGAAAAACGTTTCCGGTGTCTGTTTTTTAATTTTAATTTTAGATCAGCGAATCAGTAGCGAATTATACATCGAAAAATAATTCATATTTATCTGCATCTCACTCTTTTAAACCGTTATTTAACTCCTCTCTTTAAAACTTCTCTCTGTTAAATTTTCATCCCCACCTTCACATTTAGGCCTATCTGTTCTTCTTTCTTCTGTTACACCTCTCTCTAGAGCTTTCATACATTTCCCTCTCACACTTGTTTCCCACTCTCACACATACACTCTCACTGAAATGTTGCTTTTTATACCCGGAATTATATTTTCCGATTTCATTTTTGAATTTGTAAATCTGATGAATTGGATCGTGATTAAGTTTCCAATGTAATAAATTATAACCATGGAATATTAATGTTTGAGCCTTTTATGTGTGTGTGTGTGTGTGTGTGTGTGTGTGTGTGTGTGTGTGTGTGTGTGTGTGTGTGTGTAAAAAGTGTGTGTATATAAATATAAATAAATATATATATATGTATAATTATTTATATATTATATGCGCTGTACTTATTAGAAAGCGCTCAATATCAGAGATAGACCTAACATATATGGTTGGATAGATGTTAGCTTGTGACCCTGGGTTTCACGCTTTAGTGATCGTCTGACGATCGCTAAAGCGTGAAACCCAGGGTCACAGGCTCACATCTATCCAACCATATATATATATATATATATATATATATATATAAAAGTGAACATAGAAGTCAACACTTAGAGGCGACAGTCTGTTTCAAGCTATATGCAATCGTCAGGCCACACATATATATATATAAGTGTATATGCGTGTGCGCACATTCGTGTTGTTTTAGTATTTGTTTATATATTGTACTATTATATTAATAAAAAATGTTAAAATTTGATAATAAAACCTAACATAAAATCTGGCACTTTCAAAAGATTTATAAATATTTTAAAAAGAATCGATAATCTGATCATATAAATATATAATGAATATTTTAACAACATCGTTTTCTTCATACCAGTTTTGTAACATAGTATATTCTGTCCATATTTATATATTAATCACAATTCGTATTTATTTGAATCCATTAATATCATTGCTTACCTATTTATCTATCTATCTATCTTTCTATTTCAGTTTGTTCATATCTATCTATCTATCTATCTATTTCAGTCTGTTTATATCTATCTATCTATATATATATATATATATATATATATATATATATCTATTTCAGTCTGTTTATATCTATCTCAATCTATTAACATCTATTTATCGTCTGTCTATTGATACCAAAATAGTTATTTATTTACACTGTTGACATTTTTGTACTTGGTTATACTTTGTAACTATTTATCCATATTTGATATCAATTTCAAGCATTTCTAGAAAGTTTCATTTAGTTTTATTTATGATAGATCAAGGTCCTGGTACTCTTGAGATCACTGGCTGACTGTTGGTGTCTCATAATATTTATGTAGCACATAATGTTGTTGATTTATTTAAAGACAAAATTTAACACTTTCATCAAAAAATAAAATATATATTTCTGTGAACTTCATTTTTTTCTGGCAAATCGACAAATCAGACGAGTTATTTATTCAAAGAGCTGATAACCTCTACTGGGTCGAAAGCTCTTTTCTGACCTCAAATGGAATGCGTATTTTGGTGCCTTTCACATGAGATGCTAGAAGAATGGTCGGTTCCTTGTATCGCTCTAAAAAATATTTGACTCCCGATATCATTATATATCTTTACTAGAATACGATCAGACCAAGAATGGTCTACTGCTCAAATATCTGGGTTGGTAATGCCAAATCCTCACTGTCCAGCTTTAGCATAGTTCAGAAGCGATTGCGCGCCCTTATGGATGATGAATTATGCCCCTACCCAGCAAACCTTATCCAACGGACGAAACGTTGTTAACCTCTCACTACTCTTTTACTATTACTGTAGCTAATGTTCAAATGAGTTGCATTCCTTAGATCCACCAACTCAGACCTTCACAGCAAGGATCCGCTATACCAAAGTTCACGTTGACATTTCACACCCATGTTCCTTTGATAAAGATTAAGTTCTCCTCAGACAGCTTCTTCCCGAGAACTGTTATTTTGTGTAATAAACTCCTGAGAATCTGCTTCCCGGAAAGCTACAATCTTGATTTCTTCAAGTCCTGTGTCAACTGATATTTATCTTACAAGTTCTCATAATGTACACTTCTAACTCCCTTCTCTTCCCTAACTTACAACAATCTCGCCCAATTACGCTTTGCCGTGAATGTTCCATGGGTTTCGCATTGGGCGACCTAAAAATATAAAAAAAATAATTGAAGCCTTCAATTTGATCCTGAATGGAGAAAGGAAAATTTCAGATATCTATTAAAAAACTTCGGAAAATAGGTTGCAATAAAGTCTCTATCTACAACTGATACAATAACAACGCTGTAACAAGTTGCCAAGCGCTATCCTCCATTAAAAAGAGACGCATTCTATTTGTTGAACTTTCTATGGCTGTTTAGTGAATTATTTTAAGCTGTTTCTCAATCTAATTGCATTGATTTGAAATTGTAAACTTATGATGTATAAAACCACTTCAAATTATTTCCCACATTCACCAAATGAACAGGTCATTTGAGGTTCTTAAAAATTTGTTTTTCATTCCTAATTGATAGATTTGGAATTGTTGAACACGCGTAATATACACATTTTCTCTACGTCTGTTTTTTCTCTGTCTTACTGAATCGAAATTAAACCCATTTATCGATCATTTTAATCGGGATTACTACAACGGCAAATAGTACACAACTTTATCATTGTAGTTATTGTTTAAATAGCAATTGTTCCTTATATTATTGTGCTTATGTAAATATTTAGGGAATACATTTTTTTCTCAAATCAAGAAAGGAAATATATATTGCGTCTATTTTCTAAGTAAAAAAAAAGCGATCAGCACCCCAAACCCAGTTTTAATAATCGGACTTTTGTGCTTTTAGCTGAACTTCACTGACACTAACTTCAGGCGCCGAAACGAACTCAACCACCAAGCAAGAGAATTCTTTCTCTCTAATTTCTCGTTTGCCTTTCTCCGCTCCTCGTTTTTATGTCGATTAGGGTTCGTTTTCATTTTCGATTTGTACATTATTGACTGAATTTATTTCCCGGCTCGGTTGTCCATTCGCCTGACACACGAAACCCAAGAGTAACAACGTCAAAAGCCTATCGCGTACATCGCGGCCGATTAAAGTTTGTGTCTACACGGACAGAGGTGGGGTGAACGACGAGAAAAAAGACAGCGATATAGACGGGCCGACATGAAGGAATGCAACAAAAATCGGAAATATATATATATATGTGTGTGTGTATGTGTTTGTATGTGCATGTGTATGTGTGTGTGTGCACGCATTCGTATATATATATATTCACAGATTTGCATTTCATTCTCTCACATATTTTTACACACGTAGATAAAAATGTGTGTTTGTGTGTAACTGTATGTGCGAATGTAAACTCTGGTTATCCTATATTACCAATGTAATATATATATATATATATATATATATATATATATATATATATATATATATATATACCGGGTATAACAGCAAAATTATTCAAATGTTAAATTAAGCTTTGAACCGTTGTATCTTAGAAAAGATTAAAGATATCTTACTGGAATTCTCTGAGGTTTTTATAACTCTATCGGACTCTACTTTGAGCAATAAGAATGTATACTTACATTCCAAGCGTAACGGACGTATCGTGATTGTTGTGGTAGGATCCACCTAATTTGCATAGTGGAGCACCGACCATATAAATATGGTTGGTATCGGGAAGAGAGTGGGAGGAATCGAAGAGATTCAACCAGAGACTCTGCCAACACACATTCCAGGAACGGTCTTCCCAGGAATATACAAAAGACTATATGTAAATATTGTGTACACTTTCTTGTTTCAATACATTTTGTTCTAAGTACATTTTGTGTTGCATTATTATACCATGCATTAGTCAAGTTTCAACAATGGCGACGAGGATGAGATAGAACCATACGAAAAAAATAAGAATTAATAATTGATAGCTTTCAGCAATTGGGACAAGTCATTGAAGAACCCAGGCTGAAGGAAAAAATTATTAATTAAAAGTCCAACATCTAACGGAACGGCGAAGGATTCTGAATTTCTGGATATTTAGAAATCGTTAAAGGATGACTAAGCATAAGGACCGTTCACCCAGAAAAATTTGAAGGTGTCGTAAACGAATAACTGTGATTTTAAATTGAAAAAGTTATCTACAACGAGACACCCGTTAAAAAAAAAAATGGCCGACTACAAAAACGTGCTTGGAATTAAAAGGCGCACAAATACACCGTGTCGATTTCGAAAGGTAACGAACTTTTAAAAAATTATTATTTGTTTGCTCAACAATATTTCATAGTGACGAATTTACTTCTGATCAGAGGTTTGTCATTGAAATACGCGAACAGAAGTAATTAAAAAAAATAAAAAAAATACCAAAGTTGATTATCACGGGCTTGAATGTAAAAGCAAGACATAAAATAAAAAAGTCGTACGTTGTTTCGATTTTTCTGGTCAGCTTATATTATATCCATAGATACACAAATTAAAGGTATATTCTTTCTTGCATGAACACTATCAGCTAAAGATGGATGAATTATCCAAAGTCATCTGAATTATTCAAATCCCAGCAAAAATATCAAGAAAAGCAAGAGGAAAGACTTTTAGAAATTCAAAAGTTAATACTCTAGAAATTAAACAACAATCAGGCAAATAAGGGAAATTCTTTATATTCTTATAACACCATATTTAATTCGCTGGAAACTTTCAACTATGTGCCAGACGAAGAAAAAACGTTTGAGGCGTACTTTAAACGATATGAAGATATTTTCTACACAGACTGTGAAAACTGGTCGAATTCAAGAAAAGTCAGTCTATTACTAAGAAAGCTAGGTACAGCAGAACATAGCAAATTTGTAGATTTTATTCTACCGAGAAGAACGAATGAATTGGAATTCTCGGAAACAGTGAAATTGCTAAAGGAGCTGTTTGGAGGAAATATGTCGCTTTGGCATAAGCGATGGTTATGCATGAATGTCACTAAATCCGACAATCAGGATTATTTAACATATGCATCTATAGTGAATAGACATTGTGACAATTTCAGATTGGCAGAGATTACGGTGGAAGAATTTAAGTGTTTAATTTTTGCTCAAGGACTGGTATCCAGTAAGAGTGCCGAAATAAGACGTAGTTTTGTCTAAACTCGAATCTGAACAAAATCTTAGCCTGAAAAAGTTAGCAGAGGAGTGTCAGCGGGCCGTAAGTTTAAAGAAAGAGTCTCAAAAAATCGAAGAAGCTGGCATTGCGTATATTAAAAAAATAAAAGTCAAAATACCCATCAGAGAAAAATTGGAATAAAAATTCGGCGTATTATAAAAATAGACAAGAAAAATTAAAGAACGAGGGGGGAAAAAAGGTTCCACCATATAATTGCAGACGTTGCAACGAAAGACACTGAGAGGTAAATTGCCCATATAGAATTAATGTTTCGTGTGCCACAAGAAGGGACACAAAGGATCGTGTTATAAAACGATAAAATTCAATAGCCGAATTAGACAAACAAATTCGAATATCAAATCAGATAGAGATTTGAGGAAATATGTGACGACTGAAATATTTAAAAAGAATATCAAATTTCAACTCGATTCGGGTTCAGATTTAACAATGAACTATAAAACATGGAACACTTTAAAAACAATAATGAAGTCAACGAAACGCGCTCGAACGGTAACTGGAAAGGAAATTAACTTCGAAGGCGAGGTTGTACTTCCCATGATATGGAACGGGATCGTTAAAAAAATAAGTTTTCATTCTGAAAAATGGAGAAAACTTGATGGGTACAGATTTTATTGAAACATTCGAATTGTGGGATAGACCGTTAAACTCATTCTGCAGAAAAGTAGAAACTAATACGCAAACAAGACAGGACATTAAAGATGAATTAAAGAAAAAGTTTCCGGAAACCTTCACACCTGGTCTTGGAAGATGTAACAAGTTTGAAGCTAAATTTGAATTAAAGGAAAATACTATGCCAATTTTTAAAAAGAAACGTAACGTGCCTTTCGCAAGTGTAGAGAAAATTAACGAAGAACTTGATAGGTTGGAAAAAATGGGAATTATTTCGAAAGTAGAATCTAATTCATGGGCTGCGCCGATTGTGTGCATTAAAAAGAAATCAAACCAAATCAGTCTGTGTTGATTTTTCGACAGGGTTGAACTCGGTAATCAAGGACTACCATTACCCGTTACCGAGTCCGGAGGAGATTTTTAACAAGCTAAATGGTGGAGTTATATTTTCAAAAATCGACTTATCAGATGCCTATCTCCAAATTCCCGTCGAAGAAGAATGTTCGAAATTACTAGGGATAAACACGCATAGAGGGTTATTCAAGTACAACAGGCTTCCTTTTGGTATTAAAGTGGCACCAGCCATCTTTCAACAAGCTATGGACGTCATGTTGAATGATTTAGACTGTACGTGCGCTTACTTAGACGACATCATAGTAAGGAGCGAAACCGTCGACGAACATCGAGAGCATCTCAATCAAGTATTTAAAAAGATTCAGGACTTTGGATTTAAAGTCAAAGAGTCAAAGTGCGAATTTGGTCTGGAGGAAGTTAAGTATTTAGGTCACATAATCAACAAAAATGGCAGATGTCCAGATGCGGAAAGGTCCATTGCGATTAGAGACATGCCGACGCCCACTAATGTGGCGATGCTACAGAGTTTTCTGGGGCTCGCAAATTATTATCAAGCGTTCATTAAAGGAATGTACAATCTAAGAGCTCCGTTGAATGAACTACTAAAAAAAGACAAGGCATGGGAATGGACGGTAGAATGTCAGAAAGCCTTTGATGAAATAAAGAAAATGCTTACATCAGACCTCTTTTTAACCCATTACAATCCAAAACTTGATATTGTAGTGGCAAGTGACGCCAGTTCATACGGGATAGGAGCGTGTATTCAACACATAATGCCAGATGGTTCTAGAAAACCAATTGCACATGCTTCGAGAACTTTACTCCCAGGAGAAAGAAGTTACAGATAGAAAAAGAGGCGCTGAGTATCATTTTTGCCATAACAAAATTTCACAGATACATCCACGGCAGACAATTTATTCTTGAAACTGATCATAAACCTCTGATCACTATTTTTGGTTCGAAGAAAGGGTTACCCGTTTATACGACAAATCGTCTGTTGAGATGGGGAACCATTCTTCTCAATTATGATTTTCACATAAAGCACCTATCATCCAAAAATATAATTCATGCGGATAGTTTATCAAGACTCGTACCGAGTCAAGAAGAAAGATTCGAAGAATCAATTATTGCAAATATCAGAGCAGATTATGAGGTGAAAAGCATGGTAAACAACATTTTAAGAGAGCTACCGGTTACATCAAAGGAAATCAAAAAAGAATCTGAAAGCGATGATTTCATTTTAGAAATAAAAAGCAAAATCGTAGCAAATGACCAAAAAGTGCAGGAGATTTATTCAATTTGTGACGGAGTTTTGTTATATGGTGAGAGAGTAGTAGTACCAAAAAAGTTGCAGAAAAGAATACTACGGGACTTTCATATGGGTCACCCGAGGGTTAATAGAACAAAAAGCTTAATGCGAAGCTTTGTATATTGGAAAGGAATGGATGTGGATATCGAAAACATGGTTCAGCGATGTAAAGGGTGTGCGTTAGGAACTAAGGCACCACCTAGAGTACACAAACCATGGCCCAAGACGGATCATCCGTGGACAAGATTACATATTGATTTCGCTGGTCCAGTAGAAGATTATTACTACTTAATAGTGGTAGATAGTTTTACAAAATGGCCGGAAGTACTGCGCTGCAAAATGCCTACGTCCAATACCACAACAACTTTTTTGCATGAACTATTTGCACGGTTCGGTGTGCCAGAGTGTATTGTTAGTGACAATGGTACACAATTCACTTCTGAAGAATTTAAGGAATTTTGTGAGTTATATCAAATTAACCACATAACGACGCCGCCGTATCATCCGAGGTCCAATGGACTAGCAGAAAGATTTGTCGATACTTTAAAGCGCGCGCTGAAGAAAGCCTCAGGAGTTCCAACGGAAAAGGCGCTTCAGCAATTCCTGCAGGTATACAGAATTACGCCAAACCAGAGAACACACTCAAACATGGCACCAGCTGAACTAATGTTCGCTAGGAAAGTTAAGTCAGTGTTTGACAAGCTTTTGCCAGGAAATAATAGAGTAAATAATACTATGTATACAGCGAGAAAAAGATACACTTCCGGAGAGAAGGTGTTTTTCAAGTGCTACAAAAACAACGTTGAGTTCTGGGAGCGAGGCATAGTGGACAAGAGAATCGGTGACCTGATTTACATAACAAAAGGGCCGAAGAATACTCATAAAAGGCACCAGAACCAACTTAAAACATGTTACTTTCTAGAGCATGAAGAGAGTATACCGGATGAGGAGGAAGATCCCATTGAGGTAATGTATATGTTTCAAGTAGAACCTCCGCAGAATATTCCTGAACCGAGAAGATCCGATAGGAAACGAAAGTTCACGGAACCATTGGACGTGAATCCAAAACGAAAAAAATATTAAAAGTATGCAAGTGGATCTACAAAGAAACAGCCATAATCATCAACCCATATAGGAAGCCAGTTTGAAATCCAAAAGGGATTCCAAGGCTTGGGAGGTGGGTGTTGTGGTAGGATCCACCTAATTTGCATAATGGAGTACCGACCATATAAATATGGTTGATACCGGGAAGAGAGTGGGAGGAATCGAAGAGATTCAACCAGAGACTCTGCCCGACTGCGACTCAGCCAACACACATTCCAGGAACGGTCTTCCCAGGAATATACAAAAGACTATATGTAAATATTGTGTACACTTTCTTGTTTCAATACATTTTGTTCTAAGTACATTTTGTGTTGCATTATTATTCCATGCATTAGTCAAGTTTCAACAGTGATGAACTCGATCATAAACGAAAATGACATGTTCGTCATTAATTGATCATAACCAAGGATCATGAAGGACTGAAATAAAGTCCACATGCCAAAAGTCTTATGGATTGGGTTGGGTCTTTCTAATTGATCTCTTTAGCCCTAAGTTGAAATGATGATCCCTCTTCCTGCTGTGACCACCTGATCCAATTTTCCTCTCTATTGTTCTCTATTTTTAAGCTTATTCACAGTTCTCTTGATGGTTCTTGAATGAAATCAGTGGGGCTAACACAAAACGATTTTAACCTGTTCTATTTCTAACTGAATAACTCAGAGTTTTTCAGTGATTCTTACGAAAAATGGTTTCAAGGTGGCGAAACGTCTTATCTGAAATCCTGGAAAAAAGAAACTCGGTTTAGTGTTTGTTTTTTGTTTTCTTGTTTTGTTTTTTTTTATTTAAACCTTTTGTGGGATGGAGATTATGCTGTAACATGATTTGTACAATTTTGCTATTATAGCATTATATATATATATATATATATATATATATATGGATTTTTTAATGGAATCGAAGTAGTTGAAGATAAATAACTATACTGTTTAATATAGAAATGGAGCGTCTACGCAAATGCAAATATTATCTAATAATCTAACAATAACGTTTAAAGTGATACAAATCTATCGGATTAAAATTCATTCTAATATATATATATATATATATATATACTTCAGATGGGAATGAAAACTCATGACTGTTTAACCCGGTCATTATATTGCATGTGTCTGTCGAGAGGCGTGTACTGGCTGATCTTTGACTGTGATCCGGAGAGGTTAAACTCCGCGATATTAATACATGAAGACTGTCGTTTGGAGTTTCCGTGGCAAGTCTTTTGCACCGTTACTTTTTTATCGACAGATCAAAAAAGTGTGGATGGTCCGATACAAGCTTTCAACACTTAAAAAAATCATTGTGTTGGTTTTCTGACAACTACATCTAATTAGTTCTACATATATCCGGCTACTGCGAAAAACTCAGCACCAGAAAGAAAAACAGCTCTAGTCACATGGGAGCTAAAAAAAAGTACAACATTGATATAGCTTCACAGAGATGTAACCATCAGTCGACTACATGAAACGGGAAAGCAAACTAAGACAGCTAACAGTGTTACTGCTGCACTTGGATACAATACATTCTCCTGTACTGTTTGTGGTCTTTTCTGCAATTCTCGAGCCGGTCTCAAGTCATGCCCGTCATAGGCATGCAGATAATTAGTTCGTAGTCGTCGGAACCTCTCACGTCGAACCCGACGGGAGAATCCATCATATACATATATATATATATATATATATATATATATATATATATATATATATATATTGTATTTTTAATTTATTGTATTTCCAACAAATGAACAAATATATTTTTCATATAATTAACTATACACAGATACATAACTAAATATACATCAAAAACAGAAAAAAATTGATTTATATTGGATATATAGGGATTTTTATTGCTTTTTTATTTCGAACCGTTTTCATGGTTTCCATTCAAAATTCCAATCACCTGAAGAAGGCCGCAGCATACAACGTCGTGAATATGGTAATAAAGATAAGGACAATAGTCCGAACAATGTAAATAATGTAAAACAACCATATCCTCAAACCATACCTAACCTCTAAATACTTCACATACGATTTTATCGAAATCCTCCAAAAACTGCAAAACACCACTGCTTCGCATTACTGGGCGCCGAAAATCTGTTCACCATCGCTCCTGGTAATGAAACAATAAATATCCTCTTGCCCGTACATTTGTGCCGGCATGTACGTGCAAGCAAAGTGGATCCAAGTTTTGCTGGACAGTTTGAACTGGTAAAGGAGGATTGCAGGCGACTGTGTGCATTTGCCCATTCAAAAATGAATTAAATAATGGGTAAATATATATTTTGGATTACAATCGTCTTTTGCTAGCCAAATTTTGGATTAATTTGTTTGTACTTATATATCGCCATATTTCTTGTACATTGTCTTTTTTCACTCAAAAATCTCAAATAATATTAATTCCCTGCTCGATTTTATTTTGATAGAAGATATTCGAATTTATAGTAACTTAAAAACTTAATAGATAATATAATACTCTCAGTTTCCTCGGCCATGGCAAGCTAAAACAATCTTTGTGCCCGATCCGGCGTAAGCGGGTGCTGGGTAAATTTTGACTAGTAGCCTGAATGTAAACGCTCGGGTTCCACACATTAAATAGCTGTGACCTTGTGTCGCATCCCGTCCGAGTGTTGGGCGGGGATACCCATACTGTCAGTTCCATAACTAACTCTACCCTCATACATATATATTCGGAACTAATATTATTTATTTACTTTTTCATGCTTGAGATCGGGTTTCCGTTTCCACCTAGAGTTAAACCCCAAATCTCTACTTCTAGTGTCTCCGCCCTTGTTTTCTGTTTAGGATTGGTTTTCCGTTTCCTTCTAAATTCTACTTCCGCTCTATATACTTCTAACGTCTCCGACTGAACTCTGAAGTTTTATTCACTAATTATTTATTTTATTTTTTCTCTCAATAGGAGTAGACATATTCGCCTATCACCCGGTTCACGCAACCCCAGGTCTTTTGAACAGGAATAGAGGGTTTAGGATAGAGTTCCTTCTAAAGTCTACTTCAACTTTATACTCCTAACATCTCCGACTGAGCTCTGACTAATTATTTTTTCTCTTCTCTCTCAATAGGAGCAGATAGGTTCGCGTATCGTCCGGTTCACACTCCGCACAGGTCTTTTGAATAAGAGTAAAGATTTATCCCTTGTTTCCTGTTTAGGATTGGGTTTTCTGTTCCTCCTAAAATCTACTTCCACATTATATTTCTAATGTCTCCGACCTAACTCTGAAATGTTATTCACTAATTAAATCTTGATCTCTTCAAGTTTAGAGTTAGCTGCTATCTTTCCTGCATAGCCCCACGAACTTTATTTCTTGTCCTTTCTTATGTTAATACAGCTCCACCTAGTTACCCTCAACCTTGTGTGGCTCTTAGGCCTTGTATTGGCTGAACATTAGTAAAAAATAAAAAAAAAATAGCATCCATCACTTTCGCTTCCAAAAATTAAACCAACAATTCTTCAAAGAACTACTAGTAGCCTGCACCATGCCAGTTTCCTTTCACGGCTCACAAACGGACGGTATTGCCATGGGTTCAACTATCTTTCCAACATTATCAAAATTTTACATGTCAACCATAGAAAACGAAATTTAAATAAAAAAAAAACCTTAAACCAACAATTTACACCAGCTCCGTTGACATCCATGTAAACGGACGAAGTCAAAAAACCTGAGAACAACCTTCTAAAATAAGTCACTCCTTAATTTCATATATGAACTTAACATAAATTACAGGCTTTCTTTTTAGACGTAATAATTGATTTGAATAATGGAATCTTTAGAACTTTTGCCTATAAAAATCCAACTCTTAAACCTGTGTTTAATTAACTGCAACATTGAGTATATTCATAGATTCAAAATAGCCATAATAAATAATTTAATAAATAGATCACGTAATATGCTCTAAACGCACAATATTTATAACGAACTCAAAAATATCAAACAGTTAATGATTCGCTCTAATCACATATTTGATAAACAGATTAAAGTAACCTTAGAAAAAGTAAAATGAACTATAATTCAAATAATAATTATAATAATGTAAAAAACACCAATAATAATCACAAACAAAAATAACAACTTCTAAGATACATCGATACATATCACCTATTATTTTTCGCCGATGGCCACTTCTTGATTATGATGGCGTCATACCAAAGGTTTTCTATTTATAAATAATTTGTTGTACGGTGTTGACGTGTATTCCAAATCATTTTTGATAGCTTTTTGTAGCCTTCTCCGTCATTATAGGTTTCAACTATGCGATTTTTTAAAGTTTCATGAAGTTCTTTTTTTGATCTTTGCATATATATATATATATATATATATATATATATATATATATATATTATGTAGTCTCTAACTGTACACTTTTGCATACACAATGAATTATACTGTTTGACTGCAGTATACTCAGCTTACCTAAAACATGAACACGTGTCATTTTGATTTTTACATGTACACAAAAATGATTTGCACTGGCAACCATGTAAAACAAAAATACGGAGTGTAAATGTAAGGGTTCATTTACTTTTGCATATCTTATTTTTTAATTAACATTTTTATTTCAGCTTGATAAAAAATTTTGAAAGTGATTACAATTGATTTAATAAAGGTTTTCGTAATGAATATATAGTTTAATTAAGATTTGTTGATCATCTAGGAAAAAGAAACAATTTTTTCAATATTTTTTTAGAGGTTTACATACTTTTGCACAGTACTGTACATAACTCAAAAGATTTAAAAAAATGAGCACATGATAAAAAATGCCCCAAACTTTTATTCTCGAAATCTGTGTTATTATCAAGAGGAAAGACGAAAAGATTATTTGATGTAAAAAGTTTTTAAATCCTTTTCAGAAACTTAGACATTTTGACTAAAAATCTTGGCGTCGTGTCATCATAAATTTGTAAGAGAAATTTGAGTCTATTTTTGATGAAAAACAAATAAATGTGAAAATTCTTGCAAAAATCAGTTAATTGTCGGATTTTAATGAAACTTTCAGTACTTATTCACAAATATATTAAATTATTTTTAAAATGTTTCTTTTTAAAAAAATTTAAGTTTTTTTTTTTTTTTTTTTTTTTTTTACATCTGCTATCCACCACTTATTTAATTTTATGACATTTCGAGGAATTATTTCTTGCAACGCTTAATATTTAAATTTGCTATGAGTACATGTCTTCGGAGAACGTAAAACATTTTTTTTTGTTCAAACAGGAACCCCGGTGACAGAAAATCTGCTCTGAATCGTAAAATAAAAAATTATATAAAACTAAGACATTATTAGAAAAGCTTTTACTAGCTTTTATGAATAAATGTATTATGAACCCGAAAAAAAAACGATGAATAATGAAAAAAACTATGAATAATCAATTTTTGCAGCAATTGCTTTCATTTTTTTTAATTTAATTAAAATAATTTATAAACATTTAATTCTTTGAAAATTCTGTATTAATTTATGGCGGTTAAGTGAAATTGTGTCAAAGCAAAAGCTGTATTTAATAATACATTTAATGTATAAATGGAAACGCTTACAGCGGCCTCTAGTATTTTAAAAAGAATTTGTTTTGTGTGTTCGTGTAAAGGAGATGATTTTTTTTTTTTTTTAGATACGGACATCCATATAAGACATTATCAATAAATAAGGGCGGTAACTTTAGTAAATTTAAAATTTATTAGTAATTTTCTACCAATTCCTCAACAAGTGTTTTCACAAATAAAACTCTGAGGCCAAAGTACCTAAAATTTAATAAAATATTAGAATACTTAAAATCACTTATTCGATCGCCTACAGGATATAGTTCCACCAATTTTGATCACATATTATTTCGCCTATAGTATACAATTATATAAAATTTGGTCACTGAATTGAACCCTTATATATTATAAGTACTCATTTTATGTTGTGAATATAATTTATTACATTTTGAACGTAAAATTAAAACAAAACAAATATTCAAAATCTATGAAGCAATTCTAACGTTTGTTTGGCCTTTGAATGAAAGAAATTATTATACGGTTTCATTTTGACTGTAGCTTTTGAAAAATTCTTTCGTTCACTACAATCACTTTGTCAGGCGTCTTTCGATCAAAAGCTCTAAATTTGCAAGCCATATTTTTAATGGTCAAATCTTTTACTTGTAATGCTCATGATTGAACATAAAGAAACTAAGTGGGATTCAAGTGATAATTTAAAATTATTAGTTAATCTAATTAGTGATTGACTATTACGAAAAAATACCTTGTTATAAGTGCGTGAAAATACTCATGTAACGGATGTAGAAAAAACGTCTGCCGGACAAAAGCTACACACTTAAAATGTGATACAAAACTCCTTTACTATGAAACATGAGAAAGATTTCAGTGATTCATGAGAGTAAATTTTCATTTTATTTTTATGAAAAAATATAATTCACATTTCAGAGAATAAAAATCCAGATTGGTTTATCACATTTCTTTGTTGGCTTTTTTGTTCATTACAAAAGATTCAACTTTAAACATGTGATTAAATATGAAACCAGATAAACTCTTTTCCTTCACAAAAAAACAGAAGTTTGTGTCAGTGTTAAAATTTAATTTTCGGATGCTTAAAAATGTTTGTTTTGAAAATGTACGATTAAAAAAATTACTTACTATTGTATAATGTTCTTTAAATTTTGGATGCCTCAAAAATATCACGCTTAAAAATGTTCCCTACTGAGACTAAATAACAAATTGATACAATGTGCTATTATTCTTTAATTCGTTAATCTCTGTGAAAAATTACGGATGCATTTAATTTTGAATAGGGTGTTTGTTATTTTAGAAAAGAAACTACAATAGAAAGAACTTGAAGTGCAAAAACCGCTTACGTTACATTTTATTTTTCTTTCACAATAATCACAAATGCTTCTTAAAGGAAAGAAAAAATGCCACACACTTTTATTTCCTTTAAGAAGCATTTGTTATTATTGAGTTTCTTCACCAACGGAAGCAAATTAACCATGCAACAATAACTGACTTTGAGATAATTACTGTTATCTCATGAAACCTGCACGATTTAAGAAAATGCCTATCAATTAAATCATTTCCCCTAATTTCATCTTTGCAACTTTGTTTAACTAGTAAATCGTTTTTTTTTTTTGTTTTTGTTTTTTTTTTTTCATAACACCTTCTAGATGAGGCTGTGAAAACAGCATAATGTTGTTGAAATAAATATAAATAAACAGGAGAAATGTGAGCGACTAATGCATTGAGCGCGTTATTTCCGTAAGAGTTTCCTTTTAGGATCCTATATTTTAAATTCCTAAATGTAGCGCTAGATACTATCAACTCAATGACAACTAAAAATGAAAAAAATATCTAAATTTCATATAAAATTTATCATAACTAATTCAAAAACAATAAGTGATTTAACGAACAAAAAATATTAAATTTGAAGTAAGAATTTACAATATAACTGGAAATGTGTCTCAAGAAATACATACGTGAGACATCTAGATATATAATTTAAAGAGTATAAGAGTATAAAAATCTCCTGCTAAACAATAAACCAAATGCATTAATTGTTAGTCGACAATGATTTTAACTTAATGCAGTTCTGATTAAAAGAGAAAGTAATTTAAGATGAATACGTATTGAAAGTGCACTAACATTGGAAAACTTGCGGGAAATTTGCGTCCTGGATCATACAACATATCTCATTTTCTTACAAAAGTACACATACAATGCGGGATTATTAACGAAAAGAAAACAATAATAACAATAAAAGTAGAAACAAAAGTGATAAGATGCTAAATGAAATTCGCTAAGTTATATATGGAGATACATCGTACGTCAAAATTTAAATTTAAAACTAAGAAACTTTTTATCTTTGACGTTTCGGTGTAATTTGCAACCGCTGTTTATTGTATTTCCACATCCCCACCACCACAAACAGGAGTGATTTTACCAATAAAAAATGCTATTTGTCTGAAGAATTTCATTCTCTGAACGAAACGCATTGCTATTTTTTTATTATCTATTAATGAATTCAACAGATTTATCTTACCCCGACAAGCGGAACCGTTTCTCTGCGAAACTTTATTATATACGAGTATACATGATACATTTTATTCCATAAACGAGATTTTTAATTCGCTTAGACTTGATTTTCTCCACCTTTTTGCACCTATTTATAATTCAATGGAAAGTATATTTCCTCGTACTGAGCCATATTTATTTCCTTCGCGTATTTCGGCAAGACACAATCTTTCTTTTGCTCTAGCTGTTTGTGCTGAAATAGCCCAAGACAAACTCAGCGAAAATAGTAGAGACTATTTGTGCATTGGTTAACGAGCTAGTCTAACAAACCCTTGCCAGCGATTTCGATCTTCACAAGGTGCTTTTCAAATGTTTCTTTGTGTAAAAGATGGTTTCCACAACTACATATTTTATGTCGATAAGCGTCTCTACGGATAAAACAAAAAAAAAAGCTTGCTATCACAAAGTCAATATATCTCCATTTTATTGGCCTTGTGTTACACTTTTATCCGCTATCATTATGTCGTAACATGTTGAAAGTGTACCTTTTAGATCCTTATCATGATGATTTTCATCATTAAGTTCCCTTCAAATTTGACGATACAGCAGTACCACCTGGACGGTACTTATTGGAGAGTGGTGTGTCCACATTCTCACTCGCCAACCCTCTTCTCCGTTAACTATTGTGACATGCCAGGGAAAAGATGTTTTTTGTCAACGATATCCGATCATAGGACGGAACGCAGGAATATTGTCTAGTTGCCATCGCCATTAATGTTAACATAAACAGACGCAGTCAAAATTTGAACTCGGATGTCAGTTCCGTTTTCCAAGCTGATCAGCAATCGGCTGCTTTGATTCTTATTAGCTACCCGATAAAACAACACCCGTATTAGCTACCCGATGAAACAACACCCGTAATAAATCAGAAAAAAAACTTTCTCGAATGAACGTATTTGATGGCATATTGGACGTGATTTTTATCTTTCCCCAAAATCGGAGTAGAGGAGAAAATGGGGCACTTTTGAAACTAATATCCATCCTTGACGTCCATCATTTGAGTTTTTTATTCTTAACATTCTCTGCTGAAAAGAAATAATAGCTAATATTTACGCGATGACGCTTACTATAACATTGACCTCGTAGAAAAGGCACAGATTTTTTTCCATTCACTTTTTGAGTATTAACGAAATGAGATTGAGTTTTGTTTGTTATCAACTGCTCTAAGCGCGAAGTCAAATGCACAGGTGAAAAAGATTATCATTCGTTCATTTCTTTCTCAGCAAACCTATGACAAAGCATTTAAGTATATTGGAACACACGATAAATAGACGGAATAAGGAAAGAGACAGAATCGAACAGCAACGACTTCTCGGAGTCGAAACTTCTAGTCGTGATGATAATCAGAATAACAATACATTTATTATTATTATCATTATTATTATTATTATTTGTCCTCTTTCAGTTGACCACACCATTTCGCATCTGGTTTAGCTTTCATTTGAGATCAAGTGACAGCATGTCATATCACTGCTACAATAGCGTATTCTTTCTCATTTTAATAATGCTATCATCTGAATGGTTTTGAATTCTTGCCCAAATATTCCATTCTTCCAAACTTTCTACCAGGCGTTTCGTGACTGTTCACAACGTGTCAGCTATTAGAGATACAGATGTCACCTTCTGATAAGCTTGAAAAAATTTTCAGCTTTTTAATTTATTTGAATCTTTTTCTATAGTCTGTAGTATTATTATTATTAGTAGTAGTAGTAGTAGTAGTAGTAGTGAGTAGTACTAGTGAGTATTCAGGTTGCGTAACGGTTATCAATGTGGTAGGTGGAATGCGCAATCCGAGTTCAAATTCCGACTCATGCTATTTTGTTCACATCACTCATATACAGTTGCCTTTCTTCTTTTAACTTCCACCTATGCGTAGAGTAGACTAATTCTCTCTAACCTTCGTCGGAAAAGCAAATCTAGTGCAAGGCTGGAAAAATCATGGAGAAGACAACGGGAAAACACTATACTACATTTCCCGAGGTTAATCATGGCGATTTATAATTTAAAGATATTAAAAAAATGAATTTGTGGAAAGCCATGCTCGTCTGCATCCCGAAGAGAAATGTTTTAAATAAAATGTATTATTATTATCATTATTAATTTTCTAATTTCTTTCAATCTGTTTGGGGTGATCTTCGAGATTGTTCCAGTTATTGCAGTAGTAATTACTGCAATAACTGGAACAATCTCGAAGATCATCACCATAGTTTTTCACATTTTCGTTATTGTTCTTTATGTCGTCTCTTTTTATTAATTTCACTTTTTCGTCTTATAATAATGATAATTATTATTATGTTAACGCTGATTCCCAATAGAATCTGGTACCCATTGCTACAAAGAACAAATGCCCTAAGTTATTCAGGGAATTTCTTGATATTTACTCAGTACAGGTCTGAAAAGAAAGGGCATAAAGAGAGGGTGGTTGTTCTACGCTAACTTTCCAAGTTGGGAAGGATTGCTTGCCTTGGTATTTAATAAATTTATCTTAGTAGAACAGAAAACCAAATTATGGGAAATGAAGTTAGGAGGATTGTGTCACGTAAAAAGGTCATGTTTGCTTTCTTATTTATTAAGCTTAGTACTGTATAAAGTTGCTATATATTTGCGCGTCTTTTATTTCTTTAACTTGTCAATTATTATATATGTGGTATTACTTGTAATGAGATTTTGCCGGCATGGTCAAAACACTGTTTATTTTTTTTTCCTTATTTGAATACGTAACAAAAAAAAACCCTTTTGGTTACTTGAACCGTATCTCCTGTCTTTTAACTATTTTGACTAGTGTCACTAAACCCAGCACTCTTTCACGAGCATTTACATACCTTGATCATCAGAAGGTCATAATTTGAAGGAATCGACATCATTCTTCATTCGGTTACCCAACACTCTTGTTCTTGCTTTTTAATATAACATTTTGGGTCGAACTACTCTTCGACCAATAATGATATGAAGTAAAACTTGTAATAAAATAAGTTAAAATGTTTCATCTAAATTCAATTCAAATTCAAAATATAACTTAGATTACAATCCCTAAACAGTGAAACAAAGATGACACAGAGAATGGTAGAGATATTGACAGAATAACAACAGTTTCTTTCTAAGTCCAAAGGGATTAAAACGACGTCCATAGAAAATGACATTCCGGGATGCGAGTTCGAGTGGCGCCAGAAGTTAATTCATTATGGTACACTTCAATATTATTATTATTATTATTAATTTATTAGTAGTTTTATTCTCTATATAATTATTATTAGTTTTTATCACAACACTCTGGGTGGATACATTCTTTGACCATCAAATTAAGCGTCTTATATTAGAATCAGCTATCAAGCAAAAGCCACACGGGGAAATAAGAGTAGAAAGAATTTTTTTCTATCCTGACCAGCCATTATTTTTCTTTATCCTATAGCTTCGTCCCATCCAACTTTGCCGATTCTGAAAACAATACGCGACTGATACATATTCTTCTCAACTCTTTGTATTGTATCATGTCAGCATAGAATTTTATAAACCAAAGCTTTGCTAGTTTGTTTCTAAATGTTTCACTTACATTGTTTATTTGGTTTTCTTTGCCCAGCGGCCAACCTGATCCCTACCGCAATCAGCATTATTACACCCCATCTCACCTTTTCTTCTTCAGTGTGTATGCAAGAGCGAATATACGCAGTCATAATCTTCGTAACCCTCCCCCCAACCCTGCCACCTGATACGCACATTCAAGGATCCCAATACTTGTTCGAACTGGATCAAAAGGCCTTAGGATCATGGAAGGAAGGTGCGAGTATGACAAGAGGAGAACCAAAGCGATTTCATTTAAAAAATCTCAATCTGCTCAAATCTAGTTTAGTTCATATTTACGCATGCCATTTTCTGGCCACACATCAGATTTCTTTTTCTTTTCTTTTTATCCTTTCTTAGTCGAACCGAAAACGCGTATCAGTCATGTCTGTATCATCTACCAGCTTAGGTATCGACCTCAATCTGTTCAGCCTCATATAATCTCAGTCATACCAATCTCTTCAGTATTTATATCTCAGTCAATGTATCGATGTAAATCTATTCATATCTACTTATGCCAATATCCCTATAACTACATTTCACTGTCTGTTCATATCTGCTTATCTGAGTGTTATAATCGATCTATTGCCACTTCATCTATCTATCTCGATATATATATATATATATATATATTTAACCAACAATTAACATTCATCCTTTTGAGTGGTGACATTGCTGAAAGTTTATACGTATTTAATGGTATATATTCTGAATTACCAGTTAACTATCGATTTGTGCACATATCTATCTTTTTATCTATTATATATGCGACCGGCACACTTTAGTGTCCCCATCTCTCTCTCTCTCTCTCTCTCTCTCTCTCTCTCTCTCTCTCTCACGCACGCACGCACGCACACACACACACACACACAGAGTGTCTTGTTGCTTTTTCTCTAGTTTTTGTTCCCTTTCGCTTGTCTTGCCCAGCCTCTTCCTCTTTTATTCGTCTTTCTTCTTCTACCTGGCCTTATGTTGCTTTTATCGCTTTCCCAGTTCATTCCAACCAGTCACTTCTCGAATAACATTACAGTATCGCTACCTTGATAGGTGTATTTAAGGGTCGCTTAATATCAAGCTGGGTGGCGGGTGCAAGCATGAATTTTATTTTTCCTAGGGGTTGAAAAGAGATATTTACACATTTTAGCATAGTCTGGCATAAGGTCAAGATAGAGACGTAGCCAGTATTGTACTTACCACAGAAATTGCAAAATAATTTCCCTCTCCGATTTCGATATCTACTTAGCACTGGTAGCGCAACCATCAGAGTATAAAACGCATTTTAGTGGTGTTTATTTTTAAGAAACGTTTGCCTAATATTGAGATTAGCCATTTCAGAATATATTTCTATCTAAATAATTCACCCACACAAGTGATTTGATTAAAGTGGTGAAGGCTTGTGCAGAACCATCCACACTTAAGTGCCACTTAAGATTATCGCACAAAATTTCATAACTGAATCAATAAGCTGTCAGATCCTCATACGTCGAAACCGACGAGAGGAGAGTCCATTATATATATATATATATATATATATATATATATATATATATATATATATATATATATATATATATATATATATATGAGAAAAACGAAATAAATATACATATACGCACATATGAAAATATTCATTGGAAAAATTTATTAGTATAAATTTGGAAGGCAAGGGTTTCTTACTCGTGCAAGTTATATCTATCACTCTCTCTGTCTTTCTCTCTTTCTCTCTCACTATATATATATATATATATATATATATTTAAAATATTGTATTATTAACGTTTTCACATATCAGATGAGGATTAAGTTTGTACAAGAATTGTGCAAATACTGGAAGCTTTCAATTTTCTTAAGTCACAGTCAATGAAAAATTGTTTTGTTTTAAAAGCATTTTTAATTAAAATAAAATTAAAAATGCTTTAAAAATTTTAAATTAATATTTACATCCATAAACCTGTTTTCAAGTCAAAACTGCAATGTATAAAAATTTTCTTCGGATCATTTGAAAGCTAAAATATATAATTTTATTTTTTATGAAAAATGACCAGTCATTTTTTCGGAAATTTCTCATTTACAAAATTTTGAAGCGAGCAAAGTGATTGTAATATACGCTTAAAACGATCCCTTGTGCCAGTATATGTGTAAATTTAAGGTAATTTTAGGGTACAGAAGCCTAAAATGCCAAAAAAATTATTTAAGTTGTTTTTTAATCGAGTTAATAATCTGGAGTTAAATTTTGAGGCTGGGTTTTTCTTCATACCACAAATTGAATTCTTAGGCACCAAAAATAAATTTAAAAAAACAACTTCATCTTTTTAAATCTATTTTTTATTTTATTTATTTATTTTGTTTCTGTACTTTAGAATTAAGAACTTTATGGAATAATGAAAAAGACTCTACTCACATGAAAACGAACATTATAATGGAGACCCTTTAAAAAGAAAAGATGAAGTCTGTATTCATTCAAAAAACATAAAAAAATACAATAGAAAAATATTTTCCTACAATACACATATCAGCTTATGTAGGTACGTCCACCGACCAGCAATACCTAAGATTTAAAATGAATTTTTAAAAATGAAAAATCTTTCTTAAGCTTTTATTTTAGTATTTATTTCAAATTAATAGATTAAATAAATTTAATATTTTCAATATGCTTTATTTCAAAATCAATTTAAATTGATTGAAAGGAATTTTTTTCGTAAAAATTCCGATTTTAGCGCCTATTTTAGCCCCCGTCTTTATTGCAATTTACAATTGTAAAAAAATAAATTATTTTTATTAAGATTTTCTAAAAAATAAACATTTCTAAAATAATTTCATTCATTCAAAATATCCTAGACAAAGTGTGCGTTAATATCAGTGTGCACTGAGGTATTATACACACCGATTAGCAACAATCTGTTTCATGGTTAAAAGCGATGATTAAAAAAATACTTTGGTCTTTCCTCTTAATAATAACATAAGTATTTTTCCGATAATATATATATGCTAGACTACAGGCCCAGATACATCTAAAAATGTTTTAATTAAAAATTTTAAATTCAAAAATTTTATATTTAAGTGTTGCAACATCTTCAGCATTTCACATAAGTGCAGAACTATACACCGACGCTTGTGATTTTATACTCCGCCTCCCCTTCCTACACATGTATAATTTCGTAAAAAAAAAAAAAACATTGCTTTAGTCGAATGAAGTCCTTCTAGATGTCGAAACGTGTTACACAGATGTTTTTTTTTTAACTTTCTCAATAATTTATATACACATAAAAGTGGACATTGAAATCAACACCCGAAGGTGACATTTTATATTTACATACGGGCTATCCCTGGTAATGAGCACTTTAACCCATAAATATAACATACCATAAAATAAATTTTGTTATATGTATAACGTATAACGTAAGCGTCATGCCCACTGAACCAACGTGTCCCCGGTGACGAAGAGTTAACAAACCAGACTCGATATAACGCCAGCTCTTCACAAATTCCGTCATGGGACTCATCGGTGTCTACTTATACCAATGGATTGTACCCTATGAGTCACGTCTTCTATCCCCAAGCCAACTCCACCCGGAGCATTAGAAGCCGTTTCAAGCAGTGACGTATATAGAGAAATTAAGGGCGGGATTTGAATTATCATAATTAATTCATCGAGTCTAGAAGAATCCTCAACAGAATGCAGAAAGCACTGGACTTCTTCCTATTTTGGGACTCATCAGCAGTGCACATCCACTACTCAGAATCGAACCCGGACCGTTACATCATATCCACTAAGTCTAAGTAGACTCTGATGAGTCACACGACGGAATTTGTGAAGAGCTGAGGCTACATCAAGTCGGGTTTGTTACCGCTCAGTCGCCGAGACGCGTTCGTTCAGTGGGTATAATACTTGCGTCATTGCATAACGGTCCGGTTTCGATTCTTATTAATGCATACATACTGCTAATGAGCTCTCTCTATAGAGAGAGATGTATGTATGTCTGGACGAGTCTACCTCAGAAATATTTCTGAGGTAGATTCCTCCAGACATACATACACAAGGAATTATAATAATCCTATATATAAACAATACGTTTATGTATAGCATTGTTATACGCATAATTTCCGAATCTCACTCTGGGAAAATTTTTGCGTTTTTATTATACGTTTAGTTTTCTTGTATTATAAAATGCTAACATGAGTAAACACCCCATAAATTTCATCTCACTATCTCTCTCTCTCTCTCTCTCTCACACACACACACGCATACATACATCACACACACTTACACACTCAAACCGAATACTGATACATTCAACAGGGACGCACGAAATACCTGTGTGTGTGTGTGTCTTAATCTTCAGATGAAAATGGTGAAGCTCAGACGCGGCTTTACATCCTGTTTGCAAAGCAGGCTTTCTTCACAATTTGAAGAGTTATGGGCCGTTTTTTTTTATTCGATTCAATCTTTCTCGTAATGAAAGTTGTCTTGAACTGTCACCCCTTAGACCTTTTTGTATTAGGTGTCTCCCGGGGCTCTATCCTTGGGCCTATTTTGTTTCCTTTGCATCTCGTCTCTGTATATATGCGGATGACACAACTATTTACACATGTTTTTATTTTTAATACTAAGTGTGATAGGTTCGATAAAATCAAATTGGCAGCTTATCCCGAAAATTACCTTCAATATGTTGTTAACTGCGACTAGAATTGTTTTGTTAATTTTAACGCCTCAAAAACGAAACTGCTGTCTCTAAATTATCTTAGATGTTAACTTCCAGAAGAACAACTCATTGCGCCTTCTCTGTTTTGATCTTACAAAGTAGAACGATTGAATCAATTGCTAGGCTTGCTGCTAGGAAAGTTGCTTCTCCGTGGCTTGTTAAATATTTTTTTCACCATAAACAATCTTACCCTTTTATAAATCTACCATTTATCCGTGCATCAAATATTGGTGTCATATCAGATCTGGTGCTCCTGGTATATGTTTAAAGATTCTTGGCAGCATCAAAAATAGAATCTGCAATGCTGGCATCTCGGCTTCAGTCGCATTCTCACTGCCGTAACGTAGTTTACCTGTATCTTTTCTGTAAATATTTAGTATTTCCTCTTTGGTAATTCTACACCAAGAATTTAAGCGCAGATAGGTCTCATAATTTTACTGTTGAAATGCTAGATGTAACCAATTTATGGTTACATCGGGTAATTTCAACTATGCTAATAGTTTCTCCTCCTGAACTTCTCGATTGTGGAACTTTTTTCCGACTTTTGTAAATTATAAATCTTAAAGACATACGAAATTCTCCCTCGAATCGCCCCAAATCTACTTTACAGTAATTTGGTATTTACTCGAACTCCACGAAGTCACGTTGCAACACAAGGTCTGTTTAATGTGTGGAGCCCGAGCACGTACATCCGGGCAAGGAAGAAAAATTTCACGGGCCCCCGCAATCGTCGTTTTGGAAAGAGACTGAGCTGAAGATTTCAGAATTTTCATCAGAGCTTATAAAACGCCTTCTGGTGAGCACCAGAGGAGGTTCAATACACCATGTACCAATGAGGCAGCTATCCTAATGGTTGGCCAAAAATATGACAAAAGGGATATCGTTCTCCAGAGATAAGATGGAAGTCTTCAGAAAGTTGCTGTAACTCACAGAGCTCATGATGCCTTACAATATCCACTCATCTTTTTGCAAAGAACTGATGGATACCATTTTCTCCTCAGGCAAAGACATTTTAACACTGGATTAACCACAAACAAAAATATCAGCCATAGACTTCTATGCATACAGAATTATAATAAAGAGTAACAGTTATAATTATCTCTTCAGATTCAAGCAGCTATTCAACAAGTTCTTGGTGGATATGTATGCAAAAATTGAATTAGAAAGGTTACTTTTTATCAAAAAGAATCAAAAGAAACTAAGAGCAGAGGACTGAATCCACCTAAAAGGATGCAATTCAGAATGATGGCAATGCTGTCAATGTGGGACACATAGTTATTCTCCCTTCATCATTCGCAGGTGGACCAAGGTACATGCATGAAAGTGTTCAAGATGGATTGACTTATGTCAGACATTTTGGCAAACCAGATTTGTTTCTTACATTTACTACAAATCCGAATTGGCCTGAGATTTTAGAAAATCCTCTTCCTCAACAATCTGCAACAGACATTTTTATTGTTACTAGAATGTTTACGCTGAAGGTCAACAAACTGATTGTTCTCATCAATAAAGAAAAAATGTTTGGACAGGTCAAATGTCACGTGTATTCAATTGAGTGACAACAGAGGGGACTGTCACCTGCACATTAAATAGTATGGTTAAGGGAGAAGATCAATCCAAATCAAATAGATTTTATCATCAGTGCAGAACTGCCAAATCCTAATGAAGATCCAAGGATTTTTCAAATAGTAAAAAGACACATGATTCATGGACCATGTGCTTATTTGAATTTAAATTCTCCCTGCATGGTTAACAACAGATATACAAAAAGACTTCCAAGAAAATTTATCATTCACACAAAAATAGATACAGATGCCTCCCCAAGTTACAGAAGAAGAAATATTGAAGATGGAGGATTTAGCTTCAACCTTGAAAGAAATGGACAAAATATAATGGGAGACAACAAATGGGTTGTTCTCTATGGTCCACTTCTGTGCAAAGTATTCAATGCTCACATTAATGTGGAATTTTTTAACAGTGTTAAGTCCATAAATTATGTGTGCAAGTACATAAATAAGGGGAGTAACCAAACTGAAATAGAAGAAATTCAGTCAGAATCATACAATTTCTAGCCATGAGGACGCCTGCAGAATTTTTTCATTTAACATTCACAACAAACACCTATAGATTTCAGCACTTGAGTGTTCCATCTTGAAAATATGTTGCTAAAGAATTGATTGAAACTCAAAAAAAACATTACCCTAATTTTTTAACCTATGCAATGTAGATGACTTCGTCAAAACAATTCTCTATCCTGAAGTGTTTAAATATTACACATTTAAATCTGGAAAATTCCACAGAATAAAGCAAGAACCTCATCCAACTGAACCTGCTATTAAATGTAGTGATGTACTCGGTCGGGTTTATACAGGATAATCAAAAAATTCTGAATGCTTCTTTCTTCAACTTCTTCTTCATAATGTCAGGGGTACAATATCATTTCAAAATTTGAAAACAACCAAAATAAATATATTCTTGACACATACAGACAGGCATGCGTTCAACTTGACCTTACAGAAAGTGATACGCAGTGAGACCAAACTTTAAAGGGGGCAGTTCCATATCAATCACCACAGCAAACAAGGGATCTCTTTGTTGTTATGATTGCTACCTGTCAAATTTCAAATCTAATGGATCTATAGGTGAGACACCAAGAAGACATTCTTTATCATATGCAACTGATTCATCCAGGACTAGCCATATAAATGAACCCGAGGATTGTGAACAATGCACTGTGTGAAATAGAAGATAAGGTGCTAAATGTGACACAAAAAAACTGTCTCATTTCGAACTTCCAAAACCAGAGATTCTGATACCTTAAATAGAGAAATCATGAGAGAGACTGGATACAACCATGAATAGCTGATCTATCAAATAAAGACTAATACACTTCTTCCTACAAATGACCAGAGAGTCATCCACAATGAGATTATGTTAAAAATCAGCAATTCTGCTTTTTGGGTGCTCGTAGAGGTACTGGCAAAGGTTCCTAACTAATCTTCTTTTATCTTTAGTTAGGGTGCAAAGAACAGTGGCTTAAGCTGTAGCATCATCTGGCATAGCAGCTACTTTGAAAGAACTGCTCACTCGACATTTAAACTGCTGTTAGACTTGGTCTATAATGACAATAGAGAGTGCAACATAATCAGAGGTGCCTTGCTTCATAGTCTAGGATGAATGCACTATGGGGTCACAAGGGTGCATTTGAGGCTTTAGACAGAACACTGAAAGATATCAGACATAATGGCTCATGGGTGGAGTGACTATTCTGCTATCTGGAGATTTCAGACAAACACTCCTTGTTATCAAACGAGGAACAGCTATAAATAAACTTCATGCCTGCCTGAAAAATTCTTATCTGTGGGGTCATATTGAAAGACGCTCAATGGAGATGGCACAGCAAAGGAATTTAGTGACCACCTTTTAAAAATTGAAAATGGAGAAATTTCACATGGTCAAGATGGACAAATCAACTTTCCTGAACATTTCGGCACTCTGGTCGAGAGCATTGAGGAATTAATTTTTAAATTATACCCCAATATAACAGATGACTTCCAGAATACAGATTAGCTGTGTGAGAGAGCAATTTTGGATTCCAGAAATGAAACAGTACATATCATCAATCAGAAGATTCTGCAACATATTCCAACAGAAGAAAGGACATAGTTATCCAATAATACAATTGTGGACCCAGACAAAGCAGCCAATTTCCCTATTGAATTTTTGAATTCTTCCAGGAATGCCATCACACAAGTTGGTATTAAAACAAGGAGTAACATTAATGCTGCTAAGAAATCTTGATCCTCCAAAGTTATGTAATGATACACGTCTTATAGTGAAGAAAATATTACCTCACTTATAACTGGTCAAGGGAAAGGAGAGACTATTCCAAGAATTTCATTAATTCCAACAGATATACCTTTTGATTTTAATCGGTTGCAATTCCCAGTCAGAGTAAGTTTTGTAATGACATTTAATAAATCACAAGGTCAATCAATGAAAGTTACTGGACTTCACCTTATGCAACCCTGCTTTTCTCATGGTCAAAATTCAAAATGTTGCCTGTTCAAGAGATGGAAATGGAAGGAATTTATTCATACCTGCTCCCAAGAAATATAGTTTATCCTGCTGCATTAAAGTAAGAATTATTTAAGAAAAAACTTCATTTTCAATTTCAATTTTTCCACGATTATGTTTTTCATTCATGCAAATACATGTATTTATTTCTGTCAATACCTGTTAAATGTTATTCAATTTCACAATGGTTCATTTGTTTAAAAATGGCTAAAATTCTAATGTTTAGCTACCTGAATAATACAACCGTTTTCTTTCCAATCAATTTATGAATGAAATGTTCATTTAAAATTTTTATTTCAAAGATTTCAAGGGCGAAGCCTGCTTGTGTGTGAATATATATATATATATATATATATATATATATATATATATATATATATATATATATATATATTGCGTATATTTTGGCAGCATGTTTGCATTGAGAAATGTTTCATTGAATACTTTAGACAAGTTTTGTTTACTTATTTTAAATTGGATCTTTTCACATTCACGGACAAGCATTTTGCTATCATTATTAAAGGAAGAGAGAAAATCAGCGTGTTGATACATATTTTATTCTGAGTACTGTCGACATAGCACAATGTCATCACAATTGTGTGTGTGTGTGTTTGTGTGCGAGTGTGTGTGTATGTGTGTGTGTGTGAATCGAACTTTCTGTTTTATATATATATATATATATATGTATGTATGTGTGTGTGTGTGTGTGTGTGTGTGTGTTTTATATAATGCTTTCTGGACTCTAGTCGTCGAATCTAATAAGGTAATGCCCCTTATCCTCAAAAGTCTCACATGTTGGTGAAACACGTCGTTTCAAAGCTTTTCCATTTTATCTCATCATTTTCCTTCACATTCTGCAAAGATGAGTATTATCCATCTTGCTAAAAAATTCTTTATTAATAAAACGAATAAAGTTACCCACCACTTCAGATATTAATGTAATGTAAAACCTTGTAGTTCATCATTAAAACATGAGAAATGAAAACATTATTACAAATCTACTGCAAGTAAAATGTTAAAGTTATCAGGTCAGGAGCCTATGTTAACTTGCAAAATAATTAAATATAGGAACAAACAACAACAGAATAGATCAACCAGATTTACAATATCAAATGATACAATATAAAACACACCCACTTAAATCAATTCTATCTAAGTGCAATAAATCATGAATCGTTGGGAATCTGGCATTTCATTTGATACATGATACGACAGTAGAAAACAGATTTACGATATCACATGTTATATCACGTTCTCTTATGTGAATCTATCTTGATTATACGGGGCCCAACACTTCAGATAGTACAACCAGATATCTTTCTCGCTAAAACAGCTAAATAAAACAATTTTACGAAAGCATATGGCGTTTATGACAAGAAATACATATTTTTAAATACTCTATCCTTATTTACACAATTAAATACGCAAATAAATACTGTTTATAGGAATTGAAGTGCGTCTATATATTCAACCATTTTATATTTCGCTCAGGAACGTAAAATGAACATCTCAAGAAAAAATGAAAAGTTTTTAATCAAAGAATAAATGAATAAAAGAAAGCTTATACCAACTTCACTGACGTCCACTCTGTTCCTCGACTTCTTTGTCATAAACCTTAAAACTGACGCAAAGAATAGACACTAAGAGAAAATGATAGAGGAGATGAAAGGTGAAAAATGTGTGTGACAGTTTAATCAAAAGTGGGTACGAATTACGGTATGAAGAACAGGTTGAACGGAGAGGAGGAGATGTTTAACAGTCCAGGTAGTGAATATTTTCAAGAACCTCCTTAAATGTTTAAAAGGCGACTCAGTCCTTTTTTTTTTAAATTAGAGAAAGTTATCCAACTAAAAAGCTTCGACACCGGAGTTGTTTATTTTAAAGCAACTACGAGTTAGTAGATTAAATAGATATCGGATTTTGCAAGTTCGTTTAGAGACTTCTTCCATGTGTCACCTCAAAGCGTAGATGATCATGGCTTTCCACAATTTCCTCTCCTTTGTAGCTCTAAATATTTTTTTGTCTTTCCTAAACCTTCCTCTGCCATCCATTTACTCAAGTCCGCTTGATAGGTTATACATTGTTTTCCTCTGTCTCTCTTGCCTTCAAGCTGTCCTGTGAGTATCAAATTTTCCAAGCCCTCCTTCTTCATTATGTGTCCTAGAAATTTCGTCTGTCGCTTCCGGACGTTATATATGTGACCGTTTTGTTTCAATGTTATCTAAAACTACATTATTGCTCATACATTCGGTCCATGGTATTCTCAGCATCCTTCTGTAGAACCACATTTCTGTTGCCTCAAGTTTCTTCGTCCTCTGTTAAAACATTTCCCAGATATTTAAATTGTTGTACGTGTTTGATTTGGGTATCTCCCATTTGGTATCTCCATCTAGGGTTATTCTTTTTGCTAATAACCATGCATTCTGTCTTCATGCAATTGTTGTTTAATCCTTTCTTCTTACTTTCCTTTATTACCTTCTGTAGGAGTTCTTCTAGTTTCCTTTCTGTATCTTGTATCAACACTGTGTCATTTGCATATCTTATTTTGTTAAGATTATGCCTGCCAATAATGAATCCTGGTAGGACTTCTAATTCTCTCTGTATAGGTTGAATAAGTCCGCTGAAAAGACACGTCCTTGTCTTACAAACCACTTTCTATTTTTGTATATTTAATGAATACATTTCCTATCCATATGCAGGCGGTTTGCTGCCAGTATAGCTTCTGGATTATTCTAATATCCTTCCCAAATACGTCGAAGTTACCTAGCAATTCAAACAGTTCTTTGTGATGTACCTTAACAAACGCTTTTGCATAGTCTATAAAACATAGGTACACCCCCTTCTTCATTTGCATTGCCCTTTCTGATATCATTCTGGTGATAAATATCGCATTTCTTGTTCCAGTGTCTTTAACGAAGCTGCAATCAGACCCGACATAGGACAAGAACAGTTTTGTCCTATTTCGGGTCTGATTCTGCTGCATCGGTTGAGAATCCCTGACAGTGCATCAATCTTTTAAATTGAAAAAGTCATTTTATGTGCCCCGTCCCTTCAAGACGTGGACGGATATGTCTCTCCACAGGTTCCTGTCGTTTGTCGCTCTAAGAAACATTTGTCTCTTTGTCATCTCACTGTTTCCTTCGCATAACGAAAACTTGACGTTTTACACCACACATTTGGGATAAGTCATGAAGCTTTACTTGTGCAGATCTAATTACCGCTCGATAAACACTGCTGAAAAGGCCAGACAGTGTTTCTGAATATTCCCTGTTGAAAAATTCCAACATTACTAATTAACAACCGGAAGAGCATTGTATATATGATTCATCAATGATTTCACTTGCTTTAAGGATTTTTCCATTATAGGTTCTCCTAAGAGATTGTATCGAATTCTTCGGTTTTGTCAGGTGGTAATTTGAAAGAAAAATAAATCCTTCTTTATTCAATATAGTTTCTTCTTTATTCTCCTGTAGTTCTATTACTTCCGCCGGTTCAAACCAATGAGAAAGTATCAAAGTAAAACTAGAAAAGTTTTTAAATGACCAGACAGTGCTTTGCTTGCAAAACTAAGCATACAAGTCTCAATAAATTATATGATGAATATTATTAATCAACTAGTGAAAATATTATTACGTATTTCATTAAATTAAAAACGAATGATTTCAGCTTTTAAACTGAGCAGGAATATAGTGATTTTTTGATTCCACTATATCAGGTCTCAAGAGAATTCATGGTTTTAACAATCAAATTAGGAAAGATAACGGTGTGAAGGAGTGTTTTAAGTCTATTGGAATTAACTCTTCGTCCGGTAAGGAGAGAGACATATGCGACAAATATCACCTGACCGTCACCCAGCGTAAAGATAATCAAACTTCTTGGAATTGGTTCCCTCGTCCGGTAAAAGAAGTAGTGAGCGACACGTGTCACCGGACTTTCATCAGCGACTCTCGGGAGATGGAATATCAGAACTAAATCAATGTGGCCAGTTATAAAATATAAAGCAGGAAATGAACAGGTTCAATTTTACTATTTTAGGCGTATATAAATGAAATTGGCAAACAATAGCGATTTCATCAGTGACAAACACAGGATCATATATTAAAAACGGAGAGGGAAATGAAAGAATAGTCAAGCTGATATTAGACCAAGGCATGAAGAAATATGTTCAGGGATAATGTCAGCTATCTGAAAAAAATGATCGTCGTTAAACTGAAAGGAAAGGCTTTTAACACGTCCATCATAGTTGTATATGCACCAGCAGTACAAAGTAGAGAAGAAATAGAAAAGATTTACTGAACGCTAGACAACACCAAGGCTCAAAGCAAATCGCAAGACATTTTACAATCATCATGGGAGACCTGAATACCAAAGTAGGCAAGGAGAAAGATGGTGTATCTCACAAATAGTAATTGGTAAATTCAGATTTGTAATGATCGCGGAGAAAAATGTGTCCAATGGTGCTCGACGAATGACCAGCTAGTAGCCAACAATTGGTTTCAAGAACATCCAAGATGTATACGAACATGAAGGAGCCGAGGAGAAACGAAATACCAAATCGACTATTGAACTATCAATAATAGATTCAGAAATGCAGATTTACACTACAAAATATGCCTAAGTAACGACTGTGTGAGCAACCATTTTCCAGGGATATGTAAACTTAGAGTGAAACTACAGAAATTGAAAAAGATCAAAGCAGTACCCAAATTGCAATAAGACAGATCCGTGAATTGCCAAAATGTGTAAGACAGCGTTAAAAGCAGATACAATGGACAAAATGGAATGGAAAAGTAAAAATCATTAAGAGAAACTTTAGTAAGATCAGCAATCGAGATCATTCCAAAGAAAAATAGATAAAGAAAAAAAAAAAGAATGAATGACAGATGAAATTCTTGACAAGATGAAAAGTTGACAAAAACCATGCCAAAATACGGAACAGAATATAGGGCACTACATATAGAAATAAGGAACAAATGCATGCAGGCTAAAGTGGAATGGCTCAACGAAAATGTGCAAAAAAAAAGGAATGAGAATCACAGACAAAGGAGATATGCATAAAAAATAAGAGAACTAAAAAGACAGAAGACATTCTTATCAACGGGATGCATAAAATCCAAGGATGAAATACTAATATTATAGAACGAAAATACTTCATAGATGGAGCGAATATATCAAAGAACACACGACGAAAGAGAACAACCGGCAATACACAGAAATATCGACGGACCAGAAATATTAAAAGTGGAATCTGCACTGGCCAAATTGAACAGAAACAAAGCTGCGGATTTTGGCATTGACAAAATAACAGAAGTAATAAATGAAATATACAACAGTGGTGATATACCGGAAGACCTAAGTAGATCTATTTTCATAGCAACACCTAAGAAGCCAGGTACAAACGAATTTGAACTCCATCGGACAATCAGCCAAATGAGCCAATATAACAAAACTGTCAGGGTTTCAGGTGGGGTTGGAAAATCTTTTACTTTTTCTTGGTTTTATTTACAGAATTTAGAGCCCATTATAAGTGTAAAAATGTCCTCTAAAAATAATCCATATAAATGTATATGCAGTAACAAGGAAACGAATGAAGACTTTCAATAATATAGGTACATTATTTGGAATGCACCTTTAGAGTCGGGAAATCTTGGAAAGCGGATAATGACATTGTTGATAAACAGGCTGAGAATCAATGCACTAAGTGTTCACACATCTGTTTTATTATAGCAGAAAATATAAACAAACTTATCAATTCTTCCATAATTTATTAAACAGCTCAATCCTTACACTACCAGACTCCTCTCCATAATGCTGACATACTGTATGTGTGTTTGGAGACTTTTTGTCAAAGCCCTTTGTATAGACGTGTGTTTGTGTTTGTGCGTGTGTGTGTGTGTCTGTTTTGGGTGGGGGGTGTTTGTGCGCGTGTGTGTGTTTGTGCGCGTGTGTGTGTGCGTGTTTATGCACGCGCACATGAATAAATATGTCGTTTGCCGTATATTCTAAGTCCTCAGTTGGTGAAAAGTCGGCCAAAAGAAAAAAGACAACTCACATGAGACAAACCAATGTTTCTCTTCCAGATTTTGGACTATTTTATCGCTTAAAGGAGAAACGAAATAAAAAGAGCTTTTTTAATGACGTCGGCTTCAAATGAAAGGTTATTTTTTTTGGACAATAATTTGTAGGTTAAAGTGTTTTACAGATAAATTTAATTAGTTTTAATTTGATTTCATTCAAAGAAACAATACAAATGAATACGAACATTATTATTATTCCATAGACTTTTTAATAATATCTTCATTTTAGTGATGTTTCGATCATTAAGATCCTTCGCCTTCAAAATTGAATTAATTTTGTACAAAATATTAATTTCCGATGAGACTTGAGCACACGCCTTCTACCTTGGAAGATTGCTATAGCAAGTAGCATGGACCTCACCTGAGAGCAGCTTTCATGGGAAACATTATCGTTATTTTCTCGATACAATAAATGTAGCAAGTGCTTCTAGATCAATCACATATGTGTTTAGTATTTTGAATCAATAATGACTTCTTTCTCCAGATCAATAAATGCCATCATAGCCTTTGTTGTTAGCATGAGTTGACATCAAACTGAATAGCACAATAAACAAATGTATTAAAACCGAATGACTGTTGTTTAATATATCAATATACGAAAGACAAAAGTAAATATTTTCGACTTTATATCACTGAATTAAAATAAATTAAATATTGTTGTGATGAAGCATTGTCTTTATTGAAAGAATCATTTGAACTACTATCATCTTTGTTGTATCGATTCCTCTGTATGATAGACGAATCATTGCTGCTTGAATCAAAATGGATGTGTATACACGTAGGTAAGTTAATAAGTCCATATGGTAATCATGAAAACGTATTTATTAAACAAATATTTATTTTTCCACATAATATCTCCTTTCTTCTCCATTTATTTAACCCGATTCTCTCAAACGTAACTTCAGCTCCATCTTAATTTATCTAAATGTTCTCATCGGCATTATTGTTTGGCAAATATTAGGAAATCCATTTGACGTTTGCTCAATTCTGTATTTCTTGTATAATTAGTCAACCACAATCTATCACGTATATAAAATATTTCGCAAAGAAAATGTCTTTCGCATGAACTTCTGTAAACAAACATGAATCATCATTGTTTAAAAACTTTTCTGCTCGACAAAGAAAAAATCTTATTTTTAGCCACTGGCAATGAAAAATGGATTTCTTGGAAGAGCCCAAATAATCTTGAATATCTTAAACGAAACGGAATCTATTAAAATAAAAATTCTTTTCTGTCTTTCATGACATTGAAAATTGAAACTTTGACAAACTAATTACTGGTAATGTGGATTTTATATATATAAGACATTTTTTTATCTTTATACGTTCTTTTTATAGATACAAATATTTAAGTAAATATTCTGTTTATAATAAACAGTATTAACAACATTTACCGGCCTGGATGGCCGAGAAATTTACATAGGAAACGACAGGAATCGAACCTATATCCTATACGGAACCGTCATATAGTCTGACGTGCCTTAACCGATTGACCCACAGAGGAGCGTTCGGTTAGCAAGGTCGATTTTACTGTTTTTAAACACAATTCTCCATGATTTTCTCTCATACATTCATATCTGCCCAAATGTAAACAAATGACGTCATACATTATGAAAGGGACAAAGCCTGACAATTATTTTTTAAGGCGGTTAAGGCTCGTCAGGCTATATGACAGTTCTGCATTTACTTAAATATTTGTATCTATTGTATTGTTGGACTTTGTCCATTTCATAACATATATATATATATATATATATATATATATATATATATATATATAAAAGTTTTTATAGTTGTCCCAACGACAGAAAAGTGTATCGGGCGACATTTAAGGTACCTCCTGCGGATAGCTCTATTTCTAAATTACTGCAAAGCTACACGGCAAACAACATTTTTTTCCCATTAGGGGTCAGTACAAATAGCTTGTTTTCATTCCCATTGAACAACCAACATAGAACTGGCCTTGAGAAAAGTAGGGTTCCATCAGATGAAGTCCAGTTACTTCCAATGATTGTCCTTGGGTCTTATTGATAGACATTGCATAGCTCACTCTCACTGGAAACTGAAATCTTTTGAACTCAAAAGGAAGATCTGGAGGAATTAAGAAGATTCTTGGAATTAAAACTCTTTCCTCCTTTCCTGGACCAGTAAGGATCTCTCCTTCTAAGAGATGAGGAAGCATCTTCTTGACAATTAACTTTGTTCCATTACAAAGCTTTGGAAGATCCAGATTCCTCAATAGCATAATTGGCATATTTTCTTTTAGTTCCAGCTTGAGTGATGGCATTTCAGGAGGATTCAATCAGGTTAGGAACTCTATTAGATAACTCACTGCCTGCACTTGTTCAAGTACAGTATCAATGGAGAAGTACTTTATGGGTTTTTTTTTTCTTTTTTTTTCTTGGAGAAGGTTCCTGTTGATGCGATCCACAGTGTGATTCTTGCGAGCTAATATGGCCCTCCCACAAAGCCAGTTTGAATCCATTAAATGGTTTTTAATGTTTGGATAAACATGATAAATCAAGTCTTGGATACACGAGATTCAAACTCATTTGAGAGTGAAATCTCTCCATCTTGGTCCATTTTGATGGTTACATTGCCAAGCTACAACAGCAAAGCAGCATATCTTCCTGCTTCAAGATCACCTGTGATTCTAACTCTCATGTTTATTTTCAGATAAATATACATTTTCACATTTATTATATATGTGTGCGTGTGTGTGTGAGAGAGAGAGAGAGAAAGAGAGACCAAGAGAGAGAGAGAGAGAAAGAGAGACCAAGAGAGAGAGAGAGAAAGAGAGACCAAGAGCGCACACACATACGTCTTTTCATGTGAATCTGTCGATCTTTCCCTGTGTATATTTTCTTCTTTTCTCTTCCCTCTCTCTTCCCCTCTCTTTCTCTCTCTCTCTCTCTCTCTCTCTCTCTCTCTCTCTCTCTCCCTTTAAAGATTAATGTATTGATCTTTCTTTCTCTTTATATATAGATAATAATAAATATATATTTGTGCTTCATCTTTTGGTTCAATTCAACAGTGAAATCATCAAATCTAAATTAAAAACTGATCGTTATAAATTCCATTATTTATAACCTACTCTTGACGATTGACACATGTGTGAAAATCAGCGTTGCACCAAACGTTGAGGAAGAAATATATATTTATTAGTAGTATAAATTTTAGCTCTACTATTCTATATCGTGCACAATTTTATGTCTATCTGTTTAAATTGTTGCTGTATTTTTTCAATTTATCAATAAGTTTTTGCACATACGGATGAAAATTGGGGATAAAATGTCCAAATTCTGTTTTTTTGGTCCAGATGTACTTGATCGAGGAATTTCATCGCCTCATTTATTATCAAGAACTAAATGTTGTCAGAATCATAAGAAAACCTTGTTAGCTACATTATGGCATTTCTTAATCGTCAATTTAAAATTCATATATATATATATATATATATATATATATATATATATATATATATATATATATATATATAATCGTATAAGTGGAGTCATGGATAAAACGGTTTCACATAGTTTGACAACATCGGAAATAAGTATATAAATATTTCAGCAACTTTTTAATGATTTTATAAGCATTTTCAAACGCCTTCTGTTGTGATGAAACATTTCATTTACTGCAGCTTCGAGCATTTTGCATCTTTCCTTGCCGTAAATGTTGCATAGTATTTTGGTATTATCTACTAATATTTGTCTTGTGTTAAATGTATTTTCGTTGTTTTTTTTTTTTTTTTTTTTTTTTTTTTTGCTGCGGTCGCCTCTATTTCAATGAAATGCACTAAGTTTAGATATACAAAAAGTCAACCTACGAGGGAGTTTGGTACATGTGTGACCAATGTAATGATTTAATGTTTACTATTATTGTTGTTGTTTTTGTTGAGGTTAATGTTTGGGCTATTGCTTTGTTGTATCAAAGAACCTTTACCTACGATACTGAAATGACCGAGATTATCAAAAGCACTCAGACAAAAACAAAACACAAACACGATATTTGGGCAGTTTATTTGGGTTAGAAAAAGACCTTGATAAAGCAAATTTTAACCATTGAAATCTTCTTATTGGCCAAAATAAACCTTGAATAACCTGGAATTTGATTTGATATTTTTCTTAGAAACCCTGAGAATGTCCAAAATTTTAATAGCAAAATTTTAAACGAGTTTTGCATGCCCTCAAATACGGAAGAACTGCTTGAAAATGGTATGGGGGTAAATTCGGTGTGGTGGTGGTGGTGGGGGGTAAATGAGGAAAATGAAATGTTGATCTTCTAAACTGTCGATGTTTTTTGGAAGACCGTAGATTTGACAAATAATGTGAACTTTCTAACAGACAAACCGAAAATAAAATAAAAATAAGTTATTTGCGTGAGTTACGAAAAATGTGAGTTTAAAAAACGCCCCTTAAATCGAAATCGACAAAGGTATTCGGGAATTCATTTTTTTCTTCTTATTCAAAACGAGATTTAAAAGTACGCGGTATCATGTCTTTGTAGCTCTTCACAAATTAAAAATAATGAAATAAAAAGAGAGAAGACGGCTAAAAGCTGCAGAACTGAAGGGCTGTTTATGCTGCGCCCAATAAAAAGAAGAATCAACAAGTTCTGCCGTGTTAAGGACTTCGGGTTAGGGTTAGAAATATTCTTAAGAAAAATAAACAACCACTCGTTCACGTGTACACAAAAAGAGAATATGAAAAATAAATAAATAAATAAAATAAAAATAAAATAATAATAATAATACGTTTTTCTTCGTTGGTGTTATTACCTGAGCCCACAAAGGTGTTTAAACAAGACAACTTTGCCAAATTAAGGGTTTGGTTTCTTTCGTTACCTTAAAGAGTTTGTCTATAGATTGTGGTACAACGGTTTTGAAAGCGGGGGTCGGAGAGGGTGGCTTGTTGAACTATCTCTGTTCTCAGAACAGAAAGAAAAAAAGCGAAAGGCGCGAGTGGTTTTAATGAGCGATGAATTGTTACGAAAGGAATACAAAAGATAGAAAAACGTCTCGAAATGCAGGTTGGTGAATAGGGTTGAATTGAGGCAAGTCTCATGGATATTTGATTTTTTTAATGCCAGAATGTTTATTTTTTTTCCTGTCCACCCAATCTAACTGCGCCAATCAATCTATCTATCTATATATCTATCTGTCTGTATTTTTATTCTCTCTCTCCCTTCTCTCTCTCTCCCTTCTCTCTCTCTCTCTCTATCTATATATATATATATATATATATATATATATATATATATATATATATATATATAAAGCTATGTATGAAACGAACATAGTCTGTTCTTTATCTATAAAAGGTTATTCGTAACTATATTCATTCAGTTCATTCTCTCTCATTTTCAATTTCTCTCTTTTCTACTTTGAATAGATACATAGATTAGTACGTGTTTGTATATATAGGTGTGGGCTTATGCGAGGGAGCGAGCGCGCGCACACGCGTGCGTGTGTGTGTGAGTGTGTGCCCGCGCGCACAGGCGCTTGTATGCGTACGTGCGTGTTCTCAAATCAAAATCAAAAGTGACGTGAAATCCCCCCGCAAAAAAAAAACAAAAAAAAACAGTCAATTCAAAAGACTCTGATGTCATACAAAACCTCGGAGTATTTTCCTGAGACAACAGATAGAAATGGCAGAAAATACTTGATATGACGTAACGGGATCATTGTGTCAGACATCACCAAGTGTAGATTGTCATTCACTGGTTTCAAGTAAACGAATCTACTGAGATAATTAGTTTGATCCATTTATAATTTTCTGCGCCGAGAACCTAATTCTGTTAAAATGTTTGTACGTTTATTTTCTTATAGTTTAAAAGGACAGGTTGCGTCAAATTTTCGAAATATTCAGTTTTGTTAAATCAGAATGTCACCATTAAAAGGCCATACAATTCACTTGATTTGACAGCACCCAACATATTTGGACCTTAACTAAAGGAGCAAATCCCAAACAATCCAATATCTTAGAAGGTATAAGTACAATTATTCGGAGTCTGCAACGGTTTGAAAAAATGTCAAAATCCTTCATTTAGCTAAGTCAGGCTAATTATCATTACTTGCCTTTTTTTACTTTTTTTACTTTTTTTTTTTTAATTTCAGTTTATAAAGAAAATTTTTCGACAATATCTTCAGAATAATGTCCACATCTTTGTTTTTTATTAACACAACGTTTCGGCTCTTGTGCCATTTGGACTTCTTCATGGAATTGTCAATTTGAATAGCCTTCAGGGAATTTCGAGCTGAATCATTTATTTAATCTACGGGAGTACGAGATTATTCTCATTCCGCTGCCTACATCTAGAAATATCTCATCTTGTTCTTATTTAGTACTGTTCAGTTATTTCTCGTCCATTTTCCACTTACTCTAACCCTGTACTACTTTGAATTTCGTGAATTTTAGATTTATTTATTTTTTTTTTTTAGATAAGCCATACGAAACTATACTAACTTGGCTTACTAATGAAAGAGAAGTCATTTCAATATTTAGTTTCGCTTAATATCGCTCAATTGTTGCCCAATCTAGCAACCATCCCCAAACTGCTTTTGACACATTCCATCATTTATAATTCGTTCTTCATAAATAGTCACTTTTGTAAAATGTTGCTTATTTTTTCTATATTCATTGTTAAAATCAATAAAAAAAAAAGCAATTTTTAACAACTTTTAAAATGCGTGCTGCTGCAATGAAACAATGAAAAATGATCTTTTTTAGTTAAACTAAATACAAGACTAAAACAATATAAGAACTTTTGGTTACGTAAATATTTTTGATCTTTTCCTTTCGCTTGTTATATATTAATATTTGCGTGTATTTAGTTATAATATTTAAACTTTAATTAATGAAAAATATTCATTGTAATCTAAAGCCGCAACAATATAGTGTTTTCTGTTGACACTATAAGAAATAAGAAAACTTAAATAATTTCAGGAGTTTCGTAACTTTTACTAAGAGTTTCGTTTCGTTTTACATGATTATCTGTTTGGATGAACATTCTACCAGATAATTCAAGTTAAGCAGCGATGAACATATTCAGTACTTAGGTGACTATTTTAGGAAGAACAGGTAGTGAAGGCAGCCTGATTCTTGTGTGTCAAGAAAAGTAAATCTTAGTAAATAAATCTGCTTAGTTGAGTAAGGGAATGGCTGGAGAATTGGAAGCGATAGGAGGAATGGGAAGAACAAAAAACGAACATTTTGTAAATCGATACAAGTTAATCTCGAAGACTTCCTCTCTGAAATGTTCTTTTTTTTTTAAAAAAAAAAAAAGAATTTTTTTCTTTCTCGCAGTAATGTACAGTTGTTGACCTTTTGAATTATACTCGTCTGTCAAATTGAAAACACTTTTTCTCAAGACATGTTACATTTCGTCCTTATCATTGTTTGTAAATCTATAGGGGAGTGGAAAACTATAGGGGGAGTGGAAATCTATAGGGGGTGGAAAAGGTGCTCCAGCTGATTTCGAGATGTTTTTGTTGTTAATATTCGATGATTTAGAGTAGAGGGGGTGCTGCAATTTTCCACCTTTTTGGATGAAGAAGCAGGGAATATACTGCTTTTTTCTAAGCCTAGCATTGTTTGGCACAAGGCCACAATTATGCGGCACACCGCGTGGATCAAATTTAAAAATAAGGATCTACAAGTCCAGCTTGTTAACCATTACACCACGATGAAGCGACTATGCAGGGTTGTAGGGTATTTGGAATCTGAAAACTGACTGACCTAAATATTTAATTTTAAAAAAAGCAGTAAAAATCAGGACTTTTTATTTGATTTTCTTAAACAAACCTAAGTCTGCCACATGCTCAAATTAACAATTACAAAATAAATTTACTATCAACTAAATGCGAGACCAATATGTTAACTACTGTGTTCTAGAACAAAAAAACTTGTATGTCGTTTATTTAAGTTTATATTACAGAAGGTAATATTAGCAGTTATTAGTATTATTTTTCTCAGCAGTAATAATAATACAAATGTATTTTGCCGATTTTCTCAAAACCGATGGTATTTTATCACTTTTATTCCAGACAAATTACGAGTAATCACTTGCGAGTAGTGCGAGTTTACATTTCTTACAGTCAATGATTTTCTTCGCCAAATACAAGCCCCAAAAGTCACTCAAGGTAGAGAATTACCGAATGAGGTTTGGTGTATGTGCGGTAAGAGTAGAATGTAATAAATGCAGTTTATGAGGATATGTAAGGAACATAACGGTTAACTCTAAATTTGAAGAGGTTAAGATTCTAGTGATCGAGAAAGCATCCTCTCGGGAGTCTGTTTCACGTCGTAACGGTTCATGGAAAGAAACTGTTCTTACTAATGTAATACGAATGGAAGGGAGTGACTTGTCTCAGTGTATGTGGTATGGCGGGTTTCCTCAGTAATGGTTAGAATTGGTGGACCCAACGTATGTAGCTCGTCAGAACATTCATTATGGTAAAAGCGATAGAGTAGCAAGAGACTTGCGATGTTTCCTGTTGGAAAGAGGTTGGAGTGTTGAGAAATTCATCACCCACAAGGCCGCGTTGACGCTTTAGAACACTATCAAAACTGGGAAGTGATAACAGGGCAGCTTCAAACCAGATATGGCAGCAGTGCTCCATTTTTGGTTTGATTTGACTCTAGTACAACAAGACAAGTGGAGTCAGATACTAACTGGTGCAAGAAACCGGCCTTAGTAAGTCAAAGATATTTTATTGAATAGATAATACGTGACTTCTTTTGGTTCAACAAAACGAATAATCCGGCACCTTTCCGAAACAAAGACTACCGGAAAATTGATGCTGTATCTTTAATGATAATAATGATAACGCTCCATATATACTGATTATCCATATGTGTGTGATTGTAAGACTTTTTATGGCCCGAGATGAATTCACTGCGTAGAGATGGTCAGTTCATTCAACTATATGTCAAAATGAATACTAATTTTTTTCAATATTTTTTAGTTTTATTTTAAAATAAAACTTTGAATATTCTAGAAGTCAAAGCACTTGTTTATATTTAGATATATTGGTGTAAAACAAGAATTAAATTGTGATTGACGATATAGATAAATGAACTTTCTAAAATAAGGTATGTTTAAATATACGAATATATTAAAAATTTCATTTATAGCATGTGGAGAGAAACAGATTTTAATTTAGTTCAATATTCAAGAACAAGAAAATGCAGGCTAACTTAAAGTTTCTGATATTTTGAAAGTACAATACATTTGCAAAATTACAACTGTTGCGTCACAGGTATGCAATTATTATTATTATTATTATTATTCAACAAAAGAGAGAAGAAAAATTATACACTGCAAGTAACCTACAGAAACTAGTAGTTGCAGTGATGGTATTAAACCTTCCATTTATTATTATTATTATTATTATTATTATTATTATTATTATTATTGTATCTCCATACCAGAGATCAAGTTATATCAAATCTCTTGACATCTTCAACTGTAAAATAGATCAATTCTTTCGAATCATCTTAAGGAGTGGTCCCAAGCAAATTTGCTAGATTGAGCCCCACAAGTATCGGGAATAGGCTACGTTAGACTCAGCGCGCTACTAAATTTTAAATTGTCTTTCTTCTCATTAGCGGCCAAGTTAATCTAGCTTATTTCAAAAGTTTCCCAAAATGTCGCAATTCCCGAAATTCAAAAACTAGTATGCAGCATAACGAGCGATTAAATGTTGATTAATGGTAATCAGAATGCATTCTCTAAATCTCACATAGAAACAATCCGTTTTATAAAGACATATTGACTGAAGCAGATTAGTCTCGCATCGTTCGAATTAAATCACCTTAAATCAACCCAGTATGTGAATCGGTTTGATCTAATTCAACGTCCAAACTAGCTCGATCCAATCAGTTGATAATTCAGGATACCAATTAAAATTTGTCAATTTTTTTTAAAGATTTATTCACACTTGGTGTGTCCACACTCAGTAAAAAAACAAAATAGATTGAGCTGAAATTTATCTCACACACACACACATATATATATATATATATATATATATATATATATATGCTTTTTTAATCTTACAATTAGATAGTTATATCAGGACAGATATTATTAGACACTTTTCTCCCTATCACAAAGATATAATATGTATTCTATTTTACTAAATACTGCAAAAACACCATATCGTAGTGTAATTTTTGCTATCGCAATACTGTTAAAAATGTTCTTATTTGCAAATAAAGCAATTGTTAATCTTACTTGAAAACTGTTCATAATAGTGTATGGTATTTATTTGTGCTGGCCCCGATAATATAAATATCCGATTTCTTAACGAATATAAAATATCAATTATAGAATAATTTCATTCTTCATTTTTTTACAAATAATTTTCTGTATGAAATTTCTATTCGCACTCACCCCGAATGTTCCGATGTTTTAAGGAAGATTTCTCTCGATATATCCAATGTAGTTTATTTGCAAATGATTGTAATATGAATTCTATAAGAAGTAATCTAGCATCGGGTACAATGGCGGCCGCTGAGTGCCTTTAAGTATGTTCACAATAATGGGATATTTTGTTTACTTCGTATGAATATTATTGACTGGTCTCTTTTAAAAGCTGAATTTAAGAGAGAGAGAGAGAAGGGGAGAGAGAGAGAGAGAGAGTGTGTGTGTGTGTGTGTGTGTGTGTGTGTGTGTGTGTGTGTGTGTGTGTGTGTGTGTGTGTGTGTGTGTGTGTGTGTGTGAATTCTGATCAAATTTTCATAAGTATCTACCTTGGTTGGCCATCGTTCCGATGATGCTGTTTGTAGATGTACACTGTACAGGATAGATGTGCGTAGCAATCTATATGCCTATTTTTCTTCAGTAAGAGGGTCGTTACAGGCACGAACTTAACCCTGTCAGCTTCCCACTGAATAGGAAGTTCAAAACTTTTTATTACGATTGTTTATTTGTTTGTTTATCGGCATATCAACTCCCTATGGGTCATTTAATTCCGAAACTTAAGTTTCTTCAGAGCATTAATTTCTTTTCAAAAAAGAAATATACTGCTTGAAGAAACTTTAGTTCGGTTTAATTAAATGACCCATAGGAGTTGATATGCGAACATAAAACAAACAAATAAAAAGCAATGTATCGGCAGCCTGATGTCCCCTACTTACTAATGATATATTCTGTTGTCATGGTAACACCAAGAAATGGCGTTGTGTAATCTCTCCTGATACGATAACAATTGAATACTTCGTTACTAATTAGAAGAGATCAAGCTTTAAAATATATAAAGTTACATTATCTTATAGAATAGAGATTCTTCGAATTAATCACGATGTTTGTTTTTCCAAATAGGATGGAGTTTGATTTCACTTTTCACCACTAACGAAAAAAAAAAAAAAAAAAAAGGTGGAAACAGCTGCCTGACACGGCGATAATCATCGGTGTTTCTTAAGACCAGCAATTCGGAGTATAATGCAAACTAACATCATACAAAAGTAGTTCTCGGGCATGATTCGATTGCTACTGAAGCTTAATACTTATTCTTTTATCCCCATACTATAGTGCATCGTCAGTTTTGCTTAGTTTTATGGTTTTTCAAACAGTACTGTTCAGAAACAGTAAAAACACGATAACTGTGATGGCCACAGAGGTGATAATTCGTCAAATACATTTAAAAATAGCATCTTTTTTCAACAAAATTTAGAAAATAAAATGAATATGTTCATGAAACAGATGGAGTTAAAAAGCATGTGTGTATTAAATTTCAAAAGAATTACTTTAATAAGTTTGCTGTCTATATGACCTGGGACACGCAGAGCGTCTTCTTTATTGAAGAGATTAACCGAGCGCACTGTTTTTAATATTCAGTATTTAGCTCGAAACAAAACACATCGATTTCCTCAAATACGCCTAAAAGAAAGACTGGCTGAATCTCACTTGTTCACTAACTAACGCATGGATTTATTTGCAACTCCACAAAGGCAAAAATGCAATATAATGTTTTAAAACAGGAACCAACATATGATACAGACAACATTAAGTAGTTGCTTATTTAAAATAGACTCTTAAAAATATATCTGCGTCACTTTGTTAAAGTGACAGGCATCAGGGAGTGATGCGAAATAAGAGGTACAACCTAGACGACGACTTCTCCCCTCAGTGCCTAAGTTTTGTTTTCGATTAAAAGGCCGAGAAGCGATAAATGGGACTGACTAGGTTTAATTCATCCGAAAATTAATTTGGTAAAATTTGATTTAATTTGACTTGCTCTGACACTATAATCCATACGATTCCATTGAATTTCTATCACACTTTAGATAACAGCGCGGCTTTACCGAAACTGATTGAAGCACCTGGGAAATTCACAGACTGCGCCAAGGTTAAAATTGGTTTTCTTAATATCGATTCAGCTTTTACGTTTCGAATTCTGTCTTCATTCTTATTAGTTCATTTTAATGCAAATTGGATAAATGCGCGTTTGAAATTCAGTTGACAAGTTTCCCCTCCCCTCCTGCCTTTCTTCGAAGTGTTTCCCGTCCCTCGGCGCTAGATTGATCAGTCATTTTTTACAGTTTTTTTTTTGTTTTTTTTTTACTATTTTATTTTAGGTTTTTTGTTAACGGTAAATCTGAGTGGTATTTGTTACTGTCATGGTGATGTCTGTGTGCAGATTCCCTGAGCACGGGCGCCATGTTGGTTCTTAGGGTCGGCTTGACGCAGTTTTGAGCTAAGCAGAGATGACAGGCCGCATAGGAAGCGAACCGCAAACTAACTGTTAAAGAACATTGTGTGAAACAGAGCAATTATATTAGTCGGGATGCTAAGTCGAGCTACCCTTCCAGGCCAGAATCGGTCTGACAGCCATGTCAAAATAGATCAGTATGCTTTTGTTTGCTGGTTTAGACTATTTTATTTTTTTACATTTTTTTTAAGAGGAGGAGAACAAAATGGTTGAAGGAATTCTCTTAAACAAAGAGGGATTTAGGGTTTTTTTTTCTTCAAGGAGGACGAATAGAAGAAATTTGAAAGTTTGTACAAGAATATTTCTTAGCCTTCTTATTGTTTGTGAGGTATAAATTGTTGTTTGTAGGAAATACATTTTCAGTGTTAAAGGATATGCTTCATTTATTTGTTATTTTATTTTCATGCATGAATGTGCCCTGACATACTTGCGCCTATACATACCGCTATATATATATATATATATATATATATATATAATCAGGAAACTTAAGGCGCTAAATGGCTTCCTCTGAGAAAAGAAAAATTATGATAGAAAATTAGGTTCTTTTCTAGTGACGTGATTACGACAGATGTGAGAAAAAGCCCAGCGAAACACGGAAAACGATGCCACGATGCAAACTTAACAGACGATAAAATTTATCAATCTATTCATTTGAACTTGTGTTGCCCACAAGTCCAATTGTGCATAATACCATGTGTACAACACACAAACACATGCTCGCGCACACACATAAATATAACACACACGCACACGAAACAGTTTATCAGAAATAAAACAGTTCTTAGCCATAATTTGATCCGAATTTTTTTTCTCTTATAGTAATGGCTAAAGTTATTGAAATAATGGCTATTCGAGCATAATTACAAAACAAAATTTTGAATGCTGATTTTTTAAGGTAAACAGGAAATCTGTTTCCATTAGGAGCATTAGGCACATCAAAATCTTCCTGTTTTTTATTTCGCCTTCCCACACACTACTTAGTAGATACATATCGGTCTGTAACTAAATTTCTTTACTAATTTTTGCTTAGTCTGCTGCCATACTTCTTGTCATTTATGCGATGTTCTTAAGCGCTCACCTACCTATGTACAGACCAGTTTCTTAAATTAGTTTGCTTGAAGGTGGGGTACCTTGATATTTTCTAAGCTTGGTTTAATAAACATTTACAGATGGGAAGCATCCTGGTAAGAATCAAATGATAGATAGATAGATAGATAGATAGATAGATAGATCTTGTGTGACGATATAGTTTTAATTAACTCTAAACAAGTTAATCTATCATAATTGATTTCAAAATGAGATTAAATCTTCCTCTATTTGTTTGGGACTTTTTGCCCCGAATAAATAAAACTGAAACTTTGTTATGTAACAATGAACAAATGTAAATGTATCTCTATTAAGAGGAAATAACAAAATGTCTCTTTCTATTTTCCATTTTATGTAATCTACATAGCTATAATTCAATACACCTTTCTCTCATAACAGTCTAATTTTAAATTCCATTTTATCAAAAAATTTATGCATAAATTCCACGAATCAAAAACCTTATCATTTTTTAATTTTTTTTTTTTTTTTTTGAAAATACTATTTGTGATATCAGGAATAGGGTATATTAAACAAACATGTCAACATTCTAATGACTCACTCAAATGATTATATAACACGTCAAATTCTGATAGGAGACAAAAATGAACCAATAGTCAACGTATTTGAATAATGATTGCATTTGAACTCAATACATGACTTTACCGTTTCTTCGTCACTTCCACGATTTTCTACACTTAAAAAGGTGCGATAGTAATAGGACAATTATTTTAAGCACCGGATTTTACCATTTCCGGATTTTAACATTCTTTCTTTTATTTGGTTTTGTTTTTGTTTTTGTTTTTTGGTTTTTTGGGGTTTTTTTTTGGTTTTTTTTTGCTAGTTTTGGCATTTAATCTGTAGGTTGTGAATTGAAAATGGGAAAGAATGTTATATTGACATATATGGGGTTCCCCAATGAGGACTACAGCAATAATGAAGTGCGAGACTAGCTTGCTTTGCTAACTACTGTTTTATGGCGCGGTGCATAAGTACCGTGCATCGAGTGAGAATAAAACTCAATATATAACGTTGGTCTATGAGACAACTGTATCTAACTCTTGCTACGGAGCAGCTGCCTTGGTTGATCTTCTATGATATATTTCTTCATTTTAATTCTACTTCCGTCATTTCGATGTATGAGCGTCTGAAGTTAGGATTCCATGTTCACATTTCGGTGTGTATTTATTACTGGCGAGCGTAGCTCTCGTACAAACCGGAAGAAAGCAAAAAAACTGGTTTTCAAACACTTTCTCGATGCAGGTAAAGTTTCCCTATTAAACTGTTTGTTCAAAAAAATCCCTCAATTCACTTGGCCTTGAGCCTGACTGGCCTAAATAAGTGTCTATGACAGTATATGAGATAGAGAGAAGGTGAAAAACAAAGATTGGATGTAGTTAGAAAGAAAGATAAATGGAAAAAAAAGCTGAAGCGGAAAGAATCAAATGAAAAAAAGATAGAGAATAATGTCAGAAAAGATAGACAACAAAGATAGAAAAATAGAGTGAAATAATACGTTGGAAATAAAGAGAGAAAATGAAGAAACAAAGGAGAGAGTGAAGGCAAAGAGAGGTAATAATAGAGAAAGTGAGGAAATTAGAATAAAAAAAAAGTAAATAAGAAAGAATAAATCATTCCTCTGCTTGGATTATTGACACAACATTTCTGTGCTCATATGATTTTCTGTTATACTAAGCTGTGCTGAATAAAGCAATATAAGAAATGAAGAAGAAGAAAATGTTAGGCGCATCTTAAAATACCCGCTTAAATATTATAATGTCTAAAAACTGATGAAAAATTAAGCATCATTCAAATTTATATTGAATTTTATCGAAATATGATTTTACATTATTTTCTTGTATTTATTTATATTTTTATTTATTAACTTTGATTTTTTTTTTTTAATTTGTTGAAATTATCAATAATGAAAGAAACTTGTATTTGAAGACAGTTTTTCATATTAATTTTCACTTTTAGTTGAATTTAAGGAATGTATTTTTATATATGCGTAAAAATTTCAGATAGATTAAATCTATAAGAGAACAATATGAATAATGACAAAAGGAAAACTTAGCAAAGGCATTTCGTCCTCAGAAGGACTTTTTACTTCATTGCCCTGATAAAATCCCTCAGAGGATGAAACTCGTCGACTAAAATAAGTTTTCCTTTTGTCTTTATTCATAAATATATATTTAAATTTCTTTTGACGACCTACTGTCTCCAAACTAATGATTATTATAATGTAACTAACCGTTTCTCTATAAATTCTAATAAACCTTAATAATAATCAATATATATATATATATATATATATATATATATATGAAGAGGATATATTTCAGCTGAAAAACATTCTCTATTTTATTATAAGAGAAAGGAAAATAAACTGACTGTCACTAGTGTTAGTCCGTAGTGAAATTTTGAGTAGCATAGAAAATTTCAACAGAGTTTCAAAAAGGTTAAATTGAATAATAATCAATTTATGCAAAAGATAGACTCTAAAATAATCTAAGTATCTGCACCAACTTCGAAAAAATCAATTTCAAAAAAACTAAAAGTATGAATCAACATTAGTAATCCTGCAGTTGTAAAGAAATCAATTTCCACAATTTTCATGGGCGACTTCATTGCTAAAGTAAAGAGGCAGTAACTAGTATAGGAAAAGGGAAAAGATCTAGGCGAAATGTTATTTAAATAATTCAGAAATAACAATTAAGAATATATTTTTCCTAAAATCAAATAGAAAAACAAATAATAAAATTGACTTCATAATTACTGTCAAATCGAAAGCCGTTTATGGTACAAATATCATAAGCAAGATTAGTATAAGAAATAATCACAGAATGGTAGCTTGCAAAGTCAAATTTGACTTTCAAAATGAGAGAAACTTTTTCTATAAGTTCGAAGAGAATATCATCGAATTTCATGTAGAAATCCAGGACTGATTCCAGTTTTGTGGAATAATGAAAAAGACAGAAAATCTGTGTAGGAAATTAGAAATGGTATTTCATAAAATAGAGAAACTAAATAGAGATCAAAAAAAAATGGAAACAATTAAATTCAATACTGGAATTGATAGAAAGGACGAGAAATATTTTTATAGTAGTTGTTGTTCTGGTGAGATTTTTTCCTTAGCGCCGCGCGTTAACTGCATGAATTTTAAGCGGATTACGGGATTGACAATTAGATGACAATCGTTTAACTATTGAACTAGACAGAATGCAACTGTCAATTCTATTCTGTTTCTTTTCTAGTATTTCTGCCTACGGAATTCCCTCCCACACCCTTGATTCCCTACCACCTATAATCTTTAAAAATTTAAATGCAATGTCAATCGCTATCTTTTATCTACCTGAACTCTATTTTTTTATTGTCCTTTCTCTTCACTAATGTCTTCTCATTCCCTTTCACTCCCAATAACCCCTCGCGTTCAAGTAGCATTACCGCCTTGTTTCGAGTAAAATGGTTTTTTTTTTAATATGACCGTAAATAAGAAGAATTAAGCAACTAAAAAAAGTGAAATGCAAAAAGGAAGATTACTTTATATACTCGTGTAACGTGCGATGTTTATTTTAAATACAACTGTACTTTTTGACTACTGTAAATGGATATATAGCTTGATCAGCGACATAGCCAGGGCCAGTAGTACGTACGCAAATTTTATATCTCGTCTATGATGCGACCTCCTTAAAATTAGCTTCAAAATTAGGTTTTCAAAAGTTGCATGATACGTGATTATATACGGTAACTTAAAAAGAGAATACCAGAAAAAGGAATAGCTGGGAATATGTGCGATTCTCAGCTCACGTAAATAAACAAGTAATGTTTTTCATTTTATTATTAAAAACAAAATAGGGAAGATGTTAAGAAAACCTCAGCAGCATTGTGAAAACAAAAAATATAACCAACTGTCACTTCAGTAGATACTAAAGTTTCTGACAACAAGTGCTCATTTAAATTTCAATATTTTAACCTCCAGGCTTCAAATTCTATAGCCATTTGAAAATAGTCACTAATATGCAAACTTACTACAGCTTTATATCTGTAACGTTTCATTTTTTTAGTCACCAATGTAAGGCGGAGAAGAACGAGCTCTTTTAGGTGTGCATTTGTTTCCTGTGAACATACTTATATCCAACTGGTATTGTAACAAAGACACCCTGGTTATTTAAAGTGTAACTGCTGTTTTTCACTGTGTGTCACAACGTGTTCAAATTAATTCCGCAACGACGTCATTGGCAAGAATTGTCATCAATATATTTAAAGAAATAGAAATACAAATTTATAATTTAAGATTGCTCAATATATACGAAGGGGTTCTAAAGAATTCTTGACACAATCTACTTTCACAAATTTGTCCAAATTTACGCCAACACACAAGTTTATCTTTTTGTCAATATTCATTAAATACAAATATGCGTTCTCTTATGCATAAACAATAAATGCTATCTTTCCCACATCTACAGTCTTTTATCAAACTTTCGTCTAAATACACTATATATATATATATATATATATATATATATATATATATATATATATATGTATATATATATATTATGAAATGGACAAAGTCCGACAATTATTTTAAGACATTTTTATGTTTATACATTCTTTTTATAGATCTTTTTATAAACAGAGCATTTACTTAAATATTTGTATCTATAAAAAGAATGTATAAACATAAAAATGTCTTAATATATATATGTGTGTGTATCTATCAGTATATATATATATATAGTGCATTTAGGCGAAAATTATATATATATATATATATATATATATCATTATATATATATATATATATATATATATATATATATATATATATATATATCATTATATATATATATATATCATTTTATATATATATATATATATATATATATATATATATATATATATATATTGCTGTTGTTGATTCGCAGGGCTCACCTAGAACAGGCACTTCCTTCCCCACTGTTTGAAAGCGAGGCTAGTAGGAAATAACACCGATCATTTAAAGCTGCGGGTTTTTCAGAAATCAACGTTATGTGGTAAACATTATAGTTCATTTTCGATATTCTTTGCTGTACGCTGACAGTAGCTGATTTCATGAGAAATTAAGGATTTTTAAAGGAATTCTTGTATCATTTATGTGACGCTCTAAATGCGAAATTTTTCCTTGATCATTATCAAATTTGTTTTACTGTCACAAATGATGCCAGAGATGTCTTGCCAGAAATGTCTTGCTAAACAATGCTCCACGAAGGGGGTTTGATAATGATCAAATACTGATATTACTTCAGAATAATCAACGTTATACCCAAGTATCAAGTGTTGAAAATCATATACACCAGCTTTGGTTATGTTAGTTGCTTTTGTATGGCTTCCGTGTACGGTTCGCTGCTTAGAGGCAACTAAGCACATATTGCTTTTACTCTCTTTCTCTCTCTCCATCTCTCCATCTCTCTCTCTCTCTCTCTCTCTCTCTTTCACTGATATACAAATGGTACGCTTGCTCTTTCTTTTTTTTCTCTCATACAAAACACTAACTCTTACGCATACACAAGCATAGATATTTTCCTCTGCCTCTCATGAATACACACACACTCTCACTCTCTCTCACTCTGTCTCTCTCTCTCTCTCACACACACACACACACACGTGCACACCAAATAAAGACTTCCTTTTCTCTTTCGCACACGTATACGTATATATCAACACACGCACACAAATTAGCTTTCTCTCCCTTTCAGACATTCACACACACTCAATCCGTAGTTCTCTGGCGTATACATTCACTCGCAGTTATATATTATTTCTCTCTTTCGTCCCAAAATATTGACAATTCCCTTTCTGCTTCAGTCTCTCTCTCACGCGCGCGTGCGCTCGCTCTCTATCACTCACACACTTTATACGCACTTTCCTTATCTCTCATAATCTTTCTCCTCTCTTTTCCTACTCACACCATCACATTTCTTTTTCTCTCTCATACTGTATACACTCTCACTCACGGACACATTCTCTCTGCGTTTTCTTTCTCTCTTTCTCACTCTCTCTCTCTCTCTCTCTCTCTCTCTCTCTCTCTCTCTCTCTCTCTCTGTATATATATAACACACAACAAGGAAAAATTGCCTCTAATAACCAAATCGCTTGGCTGCTCCGAGGCCTCCTCCCAAGGCTTAATTACACCCACACGCATCATTAAACCCAACGATTCTTCCACCTACTTTGCCCACCTCTCCGTCTACTCCGAAAATCTTTCCCATCCACCTTCATCTTTTTGAAAAATTCCAACCAATCAACCAGCCAACTGCAAAGCTCGGTCAGATTCACAATTCCTCTTACCATTCATTAGCCATTCTCTCTCTCTCTCTCTCTCTCTCTCTCTCTCTCCCCCTTCATTTATTTCTCTTTTCAGTCTTCTCCCCCTCCCTTTCTCCTAATTTTCTTCATTTTCACTTTTTACCTTTCTTTCCCTTTTCTTCCTTAATGAATTTCTTTTCTTAACTCTTTTCAAAGCATCAGTCATTTTCTCTTTCATTTTTTCTTTCAACCGCTTTTTATTCATTTTCAAGTGAATGATGTTCATCGGCATATTTTTCTTTTCCTCCTCTTTCTGCATCTAATATCTTCACTTTTCTCCCTTTCTTTTGGCTTACTTTCTTTTCTTTCCTACTTTATGAGATGCCTTCTTTTATTTTATTTCCATTTTTCTTTTCTTTCTCTTTTCTAAAACCTGGTCAAAAAATTTAAATTGTTCTCAATAATAATTCATTTTTAGTTATAATGTTGGATCGTTTATCTATCAGTTTCCAAATATATTTGTTTCAATTTATTTCGTCTTTCATAACTTGTGTGTGTATGTGAGCGTGGGTATTTTTTTTTTTCATTTCTTTCTCTGATGCTTGCATTCCTTGCTTTTTCATTTCTTCTTTCATCCCGCTAATTTTTATACACTTCATTCTTCAGCTTCTAGATATTTAATTCCTTTTTTTTTCTTTTTCTAATCGTAATACGTGTTGATGACGGATCAAGCACACGATATTCACGAACGGTCGACGAGACGCGCTTTACAGCTGATGTGTCGATTGATACATATAGTCAGATTTTATTATGCATTATATTTATCGCAATAAAACTGGTATGAAGCAATCAAATTAAAAAGAAAATCTTCATTATATATTGATATCTATATGTCGTGTCAGTTTCAGCTTATTAAAATATTGATGATAACTCGCTTTGAAGTAACAGGTTTTGTTATTCAAAGTGTAACAAATTTTTATTTCTAAAAATTTCAAAAGATAAAGGCCACAGAAAGATATTCGATTACCATAATATTCCATTTATCTAAATAAATTATTTTATTATTTTACATAGTAATATCACTGCTTTGTCTATTAATTTATTTATTTTTACTATCCTGACTCTTCACATTAATTTATTGCCTCCGAAAGATTTACTTTTAGTGAATATTGTTACCATTCTGATATACATACATCTCTTTTCAGGATGGACTACAAGGGATTGGATTAATATTTGAACAAGTTGAGTGTCATTTTATTAATTTGATGTCTTTGAAAGCTTCTTTTGTTTTGTTTTTTTGTTGTTGTTTTTTATATTTTTTTTTTTTTTGGCAAGATGGGCAACAGTCAGCTTTGTGGAATACGAAAGAGTATTGTCATACATTCTTCTGCATTAGGTTTTTTCGTTGTGTCCCATACCACTCAAAAATATGTTGTCCAAGAACTTACAATAATTTTGTGCGGACATCATCATCATCAGCAGCAGCAGCAACAACAACAACAGCATTCTACTGAACATTACTACATTACATATTGCCTTCTAAGATGTGTTGGTGGACTATTTTTGTCCAACCATCAGTCAATACCATATAGCTCTACATTTATCTCTAAAACTTATTGTTAAAGAATCAGTTTTCATGTACTTTTTCGTCCAACTTACAAGCTTCTCTTTCTGATCTTTGCTTAAAGGTGGTAGATTGTTTACTTTCATGTTTTTAATCAATGTTCTTAATATTCGGTATATTTTCTCTTTATCTGTATTCGCAATATTTCCTTGTTGATCAATCTACTTTTCTTCATTTTATTTTTTGTTAAATCCATTTTTGCAACATTTTCTATCTCTTCCATGTTTTCAAATTCTTTCATTTTTCTGTTTGCGAATTTCCGCTATGTTTTTTTCTTCTAAGTTATGTTCCCATCACTTTTTCCTTTTGAGGTTACATCTTTCTTACAACTCATGTTAATCTACCTGAAATTTAAAAATATATCAGTGCTTCAATTATTTCATAGATTTAACTTCTCTAGTTTTAAGGTCATAATCAATTCAAATCATTCTTATTTTCTCTTCTCTTCTATCTTTGTGTTTCTTATCTTAGTTTTCTTTTCTCTATCTTGTTTAACCTCACCTTCTTCTTTTCCCTCTTCTTGTCTTCTTTTACCTTTCCTTTCTACTATCTTCTCGCTTCTCCCTTTCCTCTTTCGTGTTTATTTTTCCGTCTCAACTTCCCCTCTCTCGTTTTATCATTCTCACTTACCATCTCTCGTTTTATCTTTCTTTTTCACTGCATCTTTCTTTATTATTTCTTCATTGCATCTTTCTTTATTATTTCACGTGCTTCTCTCCCTCTCTCTCTCTCTCTCTCTCTCTCTCTCTCCCTCATTTACCCCGCTCCCTATCATTCTTCATCTTTTTATCCCTCCTTTTTTCATCTATTTTTTTGATTTGCCCTCTTCACCTTACCGTTTTGTACGTTACACATTTCCGTACGTTTTATCACTTACAATTTATGCTTACTTTTTATCCTCTATCATTTACTTAATTTTTTTCTCTCTCGCTTTTTTAATCTCCCTCCTCTCTCTCTCTCTCTCTCTCTATCTCTCTATCTCTCTATCTCTCTCTCTCTCTCTCTCTCTTCACATTCACTTTATACCATTTTTCATTTGCGCTACACTCGCTCTTCCTTCTATTCTATTTTTATTTTATAACTTCTCTTTTCTTTTTTCACGCATCCCTTCTTCTTTCCTTCACTTCTCATTAATTGAATTTCTTTTTTTTCCTATAAATGATCCTTCAGTACATTTATGAAGACTATAGTCATTTATACTGAATACCAAAACTAAGGTCGACAAAGGCATATCTTCCTCGACAAAATATAAGTTGTTATTCCTGATAGACTCACAGATATATGAAAATATCACATTAAGGATGAAAACGGAAAACCAAGATAAAGTTAATATTGTTTACTTCTTTTTTTTCTGTTTTTTTTTTTTTTACTTAGAATCAAAAAAGATTTTTTTTTTTCTACATTGGCTTATTGGCGTCTTGTTGAAGTGTTCAGGGATCAAAACTTTAATAACAACAAAGATTAACACATGATGTATAATAGTAAAAGGTAAATTCGACAAAAATTGAAAGATCATTATGGAGTGAAATGGAGACAGAAAAGTTTCACCTAAATTTATAGCCAATGTCCAACCACCCAATTCAGACCTCTGCACCTATAGAAATTAGAATTCCTTCTATTTTCAAATTAAAAGTATTAGTAAATACAAGAAAGGGGCAAAAAAATAAAGAAAAAAGTTGAATAAGACGTTGAAAACGGGCAACAGCTTCAAGATATCCTCTAAATCTCCGAAAAAGCGTTCCTATCAAGAATAAAACTGGATTATTTTTCCAGATCTTGTAAAATCATCCAGTTCGAAAGAGTTACGGTTGACATATAGAAACTCCAGGTGATCAAAAATCAAAGAATGAAAAATTTTAAATATATATCCTTTAAAACAGTTGTCAAAACTAGGAAACGACAGTTAAACATTTGTGACGAAATACAAAGATTAAAGCCGATGGACACAACATTTAAAACGTTCTGGTAATAATCATTAAACAAAGTAACTGGAAGTTGTATGAATCAATGTATAATAGTAACAGCTTATCTAAGATATTCACACGAAAATTCTCTCATGCTCTCTTTTCTTTTCGAGTTCTTTCCTTCTTTCTTTCTTTCTTTCTTTTTCTTTCTTTCTTTCTTTCTTTCTTTCTTCTCTTCTTTTCTCTTCTCTTCTCCAAACCCTAACATACCCTAAAAAAATCTTTTTCTTTCTATTTTTTTTCCGTTATATCCGCCTACGCTATGTGAATGTTTATACACATACTTTATTATTTTATTAAGATATTTTTTCACCGGGGCGGCAACTAAACGGGCGGATAAGGCTTTATCCTTTCGAAAAAATGCTCTGTGTTTTTTCATACATGCCCAATGAATTAGTCTCTAAGAACCGTAAACTCTCGCCGTGTCCTTGTAAAACATAAGCAAAGAATAGAAAGAGAAACAATCTCCGTTTCATCGCCCAAGCCACTCACTGTTAATTGTTGTTGTTGTTTGCTTTCCGGTAATGGAGCGAGTTCGTGGCAACATCAGGGTTCACACCGAGAAGAGGTTAAACACATACGTTTCGAGGCCATAGGTAAACACTAATTTCATGATATATACACGCTTGAAGACATGATCGGTCAAGCACGGTTGTTTTAACAAATCTAAATGTGTAACTAGGGTGTCTATATGTATGTGTGTGTTCGTGTGTTGACGCAGTATTCGATGATTGTTTAACATGAAAACATCTGAAGATAATAAGTTTAAAACAAAAATTATAATATAGTCTTACCTGAGAATGGACAAAATTTATCCGAAACATGTGGATAAAGTAAAGAGGATGAAGTTTATTTTTAGAGTTGCGAATAAATATGAATAAATAGTAAATGAATATAAATGCATGAATAAGAGACGACGACGGCAGGGGTCAGTTTTTTTCTTTTCTTTTGTTTTTTTGTTTTTTTTTGTTTTTTTTTTACTGAATAGTGATTAATAAAACAAAACAAGTATTTTATATGCATATGAAGAGTAAAGGATAAAGAAGAGAGCTGGGTGTTCGACCGTAATGAGGTTCTGTTGATTTAGGTAATGCAAACATATACATATGCGATCAGATAAAATGATAGATATTTTTTTAAATGACTGATTTGTTTTTTACGGATTATCAACCTTTGGAGAATAACATTGATTTTTCCAGATACAAGTCCTACTATTTAAAACAGATGGTGGGGGAATTCATGCATTTCCTTTTGCGCATAAGTAGATAGATAGATAGATAGATAGATAGATAGATAGATAGATAGATAGATAGATAGATAGATAGATAGATAGATAGAAGGCTCTTAATAAGTTTTTAAACTTTGATGAAAAATGACATTTGGCACAACAAATACTTATATTTCAATATAATCAATGCACTTAATCTTAATCCAATGATTCCCATAAATCAAATAAATTATACTTTCAAAACTTCACAAAAAAATTTGGATAATCTCTGTATCAGGCTACAGACTTATTGATTCATTTCATAGATAGAGTTTCGTTCATGTGTGTGTGTGTGTGTGTGTGCGGGTGTGTGCAAATTCATGCTTAAATGCTGGAGGCAATGGAGGCCGTCAGAAGCGTAACTTCTCTGTAACTCAACATCTCTTCCGCACTCCCCCCAGGCGTAGCACGCACCATGGCTGTCGAAAACTAAACGCCAGGTTAATTCAGACGCATAGAACGCGGTCAATTTCCGATTGTTTCACTGACGGTCAGCATTATTTTTACTGCTTGACTTGGTCCTTGATGGAAAACAACAAACTTTGAGGAGCTCAAGTCTGAAGATGGTCGATTTGTCGGCCCACGAGTTCCCATATAAACACACAGCAAACAAGTTACAATATCTGACTACCAACAGACGGGATACAGATTTAACTGAACAGGCTATTCGTAATGCTGCAAAGTGGTTTTTGATACCCTTTTCAATAAATGTCATAATAATTGCTTATTTTGCTGGGTTAAAACCCATCATTAAAATATTAACAGCGGGTTATATTTTGTTAAATTATTTGTGTTGTTCCTATTATTCTTATTATTCTTATTCTTATTCTTCTTCATCTTATTATTATTATTATTATTATTATTATTATTCGTAATTATTGTACACCATTCACCCTAGTAATGACTAATGGCTTTTAATAAAGATTAAATGACAATAATGACACGTGGTATTTCATTGAAGATTCATTCGATGGTTTCATTTTTTCAAGCATTTGAAACCGATACAATTGTTGTAATAATAATGAGTACAACTTTCATGTTCCGCCATTGTTTTAAAGTGTACACATATTTCTGCAAGTTTTCACTTTCTTTCAACTTGATCCTGTGCTCTGAGCAAACAACCATATGCAGAATATAACAAATTTTCTTTGGTTTCTCACAAAGATCAAATTATGAACGAACTGAAAAACAAGAAACAAATGTGCCATAAAACAATGAATATTGATTAGAAAATTAAAATATTTTTGATGCACCTTAATAATTTTTTACTTGTTTTCTTCATTTTTTAATCCGAATGTTAACTCGTCCGGTTAAAGTAAACAACATAAATCAAAATAAGGAAGTAGCCTCCGATGATATTTGAATTCTCATCCCATAACACACGAGCTCATCTTATAGAGGCAACACCTTAATGAATTCAGCCCCAGTAGTTAATAACGCGGTAAAATCCATTGTAAACCTGCTACTTTTCTCTTATTTCGGAGGGTATACGACTGGAATGTTATAATAAAAAGCATTAGATAAAGAAAACTAATCAAAAATTAATAATTAAAATATATCACGCTTAACCGCTTCAATTAAATATTTTAATTATTAATTAATCTAAAAGAAGTTAATCTTTAAAGATATTTCCAAAATTGCGTTTAATTTTTATAATCTTATGATTAAATATAAACACAGTTTCCTTCTAATTTTGACGATGTAAATCAAGTTTGGCACATGGCTGTAAACATAGAGAATTGTTAAATTAGCTTTGTTTAATCAAGCATAAGGAGGAAATTGCTGGCGTCTGTACTTGTCGCTTACTGTAGCGAACATATCAGCCGTCCCTGTAAAACAAGTCAACCATTTTCAACAATTCATTTCTGATATCCATATTCATTTATCCGCTCGCGGAATAAGGTCAGATATGGAAAAAATATGGAAGTAATTATGAAGGTCTGTTTGCCTAGAAAATCGTCATTTGAAATATTAGCTTTTACCTGGGTTTTAACACCGATCTCTAAGGTGATATTAGTGGTAAATACATGACTATCTTATCCACTAAGTAACTTCTAGTTTTCCATGACAGCTACCAAAGGATTTCGGAAAAAAACAGTGTTTTTCGTTTCTTTTCTTCTTTTTTACATATAGGAGATTTTCACTCTACAAACGTTGAAAAATTATCTCCAAGTAGTTTTATAAGTAGATAGAACGACTGGTAAAGCGAATTGAACGAGATAGATAGATAGATAGATAGATAGATAGATAGATAGATAGATAGATATGAACAACTGAAAGATGGATTGATACATATGAATAGAGATAAAACGAAATTAATTAAATAGATAATATAGATATATAAACATACACATGTACATAAAATAATATCTAAATACACAAATAGAAAACTAATTGAGTAGGTACACAAAATAAAAAAGGGCGTAAAACAAGGATGTGTCTTCTCAGATCAGTTCAACCTCTACAACGGCACTATCCTATGGGAGCTGGAGACCCTACCAGGATTTATTATCGAGGTGGGACGCAATCTTAAGAACATAATATACGATGATGATATTGTGGTGATGGCAGACACGGTAAAAACCTTCAGGATCTTGTATAAAGAAACAAATTGAACGAGATAGATAGATAGATATTCCGGCCGGTAAATGTAATTAATACTCTTTATTTAAAAAAAACAAAAAAAAAAAAAACAGAGCATTTACTTAAATAAATTGTATCTATGAAAATAACGTACAAGCAGAAAACATATTAAATAATTGTCGGATTTAATCCATTTCATAATATACACCCTGTCTGAAGTTATAAGCAAATCATATAAACTTCAATAATTCAAATTTGGTTTGAAAAAAACTGTCAAATTTTAAACAATTTAGATGTCAAAACAAAGCCAGAGTTAAAATTTTAGGTAGTATCAATATGTTTTATTGAAGTTATTTGATGTATTCTAAAAAAACTGCCGTTTGAAGTTATAAGGCAAAACCAAATAATCATATTTTATAAAAAGATAATAAAATCATCAAAAATTGATCAACACCTGTAATAAAATAAATAAAAGTCTTTGAATCCTTTACATTATAATATAGTGACTCTTCTTCTCAATAACAATCTATCTTTCCATTGATTTTGTCATTTTTTTACTCCAGCAAGTTTAATTTCTAACATGGCAGTTTTAATTGCTTCCCATAAGTCTGCTTTGCTGTTATATTGTTTGGCCACCTTCATATAATTTCATCTTCACAATTGACCATAGATTTTCGATCAGATTCAGATCAGGACTTGATGGTGACCATTCCATTATTTTCTCTCCTGTAAATTTGTTATGCTCAAATAATTCAAGGGTAAGCTTTCAGAGGTCTTAAGCTAATATTAGTTTAATCTGCATAATAACTTCAGTCAGTCCATTTTCGTAAATTCCCAATATCTCAAAAACTAACCAATAAAAATGACAGAAATTTTAATTAAATATTTTAATAAGGATGTAATTGGACAAGTTTAAATTTGACAAATATTGGTTGAGAACTTTTTGAGTTATTGAGGTTTATTTGATTTGCATAATAACTTCAGACAGGCTGTAGATAGATATTAAAGGAAAACGAGAAGAAAAGGGATTAGCCATCAGCTCTAAGAAGACAGAAAGTATAATTTTCAGCAAGAGAAAGTGATCAAGATGCGGAATATGAATTGGAAATGTCAAAATCAAACAAATAGAGTTTAAATGTCTGGGAAGTGTTTTTAACAAATGATGGAAAATGTGAAACTGAAATCTGTGCAAGCATCGGATTTGTGTTTTAAAAGCTAAACAAAGTAATAAGAAACGGGAAAATTTCGTTATAAAAAAAAGAGTGTTGAGTGCAATGTGATATCACTGTTCTTTGTATGGTAGGGAATACTAGACGATCTCCCCCATCGATGAAAAGGAAACTGGGTGGGGAGCAACAGAAATGTAGTTCTACAGAAGGATACGGTGAATTTCATGGACAAAGCGAATAAGCAACGAAGTCTTAAAGAAAATGGTAGCAAAAAGAAACCTTTAATCAGAATCAACAGAGAGCTGAAATTTAATGGACACATAATTAGGAAGGAGGGCGTGCAAAATTGAACTCTCACAGGGCATATCGAGGGAAAGAAACATAGTGGAAGTCAGCGAGCTACCTACTTGTTGAGCATGGTGGAATGAGGCCAGATGCTTGGCAAAGGAAGAAAAACTGCTAAAGGCCACAAGGCATAGAAGTTTACGGAGAGCCAGGACTTCCCACGTCCCAAAGAGATACAACAATGAAAGAAAATATATAATGTAATATAGACATACATTAATATAAAATTTTATATAAAAATATATAAACAATATCAAAAACTTAGAAACGCTAAACTAGATTGTTTCACATTCCTCTGCTTGTATAAATGGACTCTATGTGAACTAATAGATAAAAAAAAGTAGTATAGCTGTGATACTGTAACTGTTTCATCCATGGGAGATAGACAGGATTTTAACAACGTTTGACTGGAAAGTGATTGATGGCACTATATCTCCGAGGTGCTAATTGCTTTAGATTACGTTTCGCACAAAACTAGCAAAGGTATACCAGAATTATATACATTCCTGAAAGTCTTCAGTGGGACTAGAGAACTGCAGACCGACGGAAGTGACAAGGATAATAAGCATACATTGAAAAGTAATTTTGCATCAAATCGCATCCCAATTTGATGCTTCTACCGCCCAATCCATCCGTCATTCTATTTCGTAGTTGTCGAGCAACAAGTTAAAAATTACTTACAGATCGCATAAGTTCCTGAGAGAGTCGACAATGCACCACGAAGCTTAGTCAACCGAATTATATTTTCGGTTGAGTAAGTCTAGTAGAAAATGCATATGTCTATGAATCCAATATATCAGCAGAATGTTATGCAAGCTAGCGATGTCTGTTCTGTCGGCGTTTATAAGGATAACTATTTCACCCAGAGTCTGTTTGGACATGTGTGACATGCATAAATTATAATGCAGACCATTTGACCCACTTCAAGGTTTCCTGCAACTACACCTAACAAACAACTCACAATTGGATAGTTATAACTACATAACGACTCATAGATTTCATGCCGCGTTGCATAGCTGCCGTTATTCAAGCGAACGTGGGAACTAATCATTATTATGTAGCTGTTTCTATTTTGGGGTTAATTCAGTTTATATTTATATTTTGTTTATACATGCAAGTGTATCTATATGTGCAAGACATATGAGAATATCTACGTTTCTGTGCGAGCGTGCACACACACACATGCACACACACATGCACACACACATGCACACACACACATGTATATTTGCGTGCGTGCGTGCGTGCGTGCGTGCGTGCGTGCGTGCGTGCGTGCGTGTATGTATTTATTCATGTTTTTATTAACGACTATCGGCAAGGATTTTTTAATGTCATCAACTTTTCTTGATTAAGCATAAAAGAATTCTGTGGATTGACCAAATGTAAGCATTCTCTTAATGCATCAGATTTAAAGCTTTCAATTATATTTCTGGGCATTATCATTGTTTAAATCAGCATTATAGTGTTCATACGTTATGATAATGTCGTTCCTCTGACCTTGAAATGGCAAGATATTAATAGCGAAAGCTCTAAACTCAAAACATTTGGACAATACTACATTCACAGGCCTATATTCTCTTGCATCCAAAACAGAAGCATTAAATAATAATTCAAAGAACATATATGTTGCGTGTTCCATGTAAGTACAAATTACCATAAAAAAAAACATATTCAATAAAAATATAAGCATATTTAAAAATAAAAAAACGCTTTTCAATAAAACTGAACTCAAAGCCCCAAAAAAGTAACAGAATAGGTGGATCAGGTGATTCCCGTTGCTTACAGTTATTACGTCCACAATGGTGACCTTTCACGAGCCCTTGATATCGAAGAGCCGTGAGTTGGAACCCTATTGACAATGTCTCAAATGCCCAAAGAATTCGAAGTAAAAGCGTTAGATGGATACATATAGGCGATGACATGATTGTGTGAATTCTTAGCTAGTCACTCCTGGGTCACGTAGAGAGGACAGAATCAATCCTGCTGAAATATTTACCGCAAGTCCTTCTTCACTTCAATACAGGACTTGATTACATTTCCCAGACTTTCAATGTAAGGGATTTACCTTGCGACCCTACACGAAAAGTATGACAGCATGACCCACGTTGCTCACAACCCCAAGTGTATCTCCGGTGGATCCGCGCACATCCACCTATCATTCCTTTCTTCTTTTTTTTTTTTTTCGGAGAAGAACCAGGGCATGCTACACGCCTCACGGGACCTAAGTTTGTTTTGATTGGATAATATCTTTCTCTCGAGTTTTATCGGATATGAACTGTTCTCTCCTCACCACGTGAGACTTGTACCTGATGCCTTTGTGTAACACACATTTGACAGTGGGCTTCATCACAACGATAGTCCTCACCAAATTCTTTGAATTGTGGTTATTGATGTCCTGGATCGACTGAGGAAACGTGCCTGTCCTAGCGATGCCTAACTGCTTAGAATGTTTATTTCTCTTGGCAACAGATGATATGTCCGCACCCTATATATATATATATATATATATATATATATATATAATAAAAAGGCTTAAACACTAATATTCCATGGTCATAATTTATTCCATTGGAATCGTAAATACGATCCAATTCATCAGACCTACAAATTTTTATTATATCCTTACTCTGTCCTGGACATTGACTTCTACCTGGATTCTATCTTCTCCGAATTTTTTATTCAAAAAATATACATGTGTGTATATGCACCTGTGGATTTTGCATATATATGTATATTTACCACTAATATTATCTATATATATATATATATATATATATATATATATATATATATATATATATTAGGTTGTTGCAAAAATAATCTCGTTTTCTCACATATGTTACTATGTGAGAAAACGACATTATTTTTCCTGATCTAGCAGCTCAGTTTCAGTCACTTACCCTCCGCCGTAAGGTTGCCTCTCTGTGTCATTTTTATAAATACTTTCATGGTAATTGTTCGGATGAGCTCTTTGGTACCTAGACTGTGAATTTAAGTGCAGCACTAGACTGGCGTTGAGATCTCATCAATTTACAGTTGTGCTAGCTAGATCTAGCCGTATGTTCCAAGCTAACAGTTTCTTTTCTCGGACTTCTCGCTTGTGGAACTCCCTTCTGGCTCCATGCTTTCCAGCCAACTTTAATCTGAAAAAATTAAAATGCAATGTTAATCGCTATCAACTGTCTTCTTGATTACTCTTTTCTCTTCCCGATCATTATTAATGTTTCTGTTTTCTAATTCTTCCACATCCTGTAACATCTTGAGTTTTAGTGGCTTACAACAAAATACAGCGATAATGAACACGCAACCACCCCTTGTCTGGATGAATGGATTTCTCTGTATCCTTGGAAACTTGAATTATGAATTTTACCTTTAAAACCCAGTAATTTTAAAAATAAGTCACTCCAAAATTCGCTTGAGGATGAAATGGAACTAATGTCTTTAATTTAATTACAAAATTAAATTCGAAGCTTTTAGCTTCCATTTTTTAAACATGGTTAGAACTCTGTAGCGAAAAAACCATATTTTAAATCAATTAATTTATATTAATGCTCTGTAAATTTACATTGAGCACTATTTTGTAAAAATAAAAATATCTACAAGAACACCGGATTATATATCTTAATGTTCTTTCTTTATATATATATATATATATATATATATATATATATATATATATATATATATATGACACAGAGAAGCAACCTTCTGACGATTTGGCGTGAGCCGTGAAATCACATCGAAGATTATTACTTCTGCTTAATTGGCCTCAAAGAGAAGAAATTAAATCTTTGACCTATCCTTCTCTCAATTCAGCTATCTGATCTGTACACCACACTCCGATGCGATCCCGATTTCTGTCTTCAAAGGTTTACGTGCAGTGACATTGAAGAATCGGATCAAGATGATTTCGTAGACATGGGCGAGAATGACAATGATTTTGAGGGATTTTGATCTGAATCGATAAGGGCTGATCAAATCGGTTATTTGTGTTTATCAAAAGAATCGGCAGAACTGAAGACTGACGGACTTGACTTTTTGACTTGTATCGGTTTTCACCCTGGTCGGGTTGAACCGGCTTCCTCCTGAGCAAGTACAGCATCACGGACCATCGCTGCCCACGCTCGCCGATCCTAAGCCAGGTCACAGGAAATGGCGAGCCAATCGCTATTCCATCGTCGAAGACCAACTACTTGTGAACCCGATAGTACTGCTATGTCATCCTTGATTGTGCTAGCCCACGTTCTCAGCTGCCCACCGACACATTTTCGCCAGCCAAGAAGAGGAGAGAGAAGTACATCGCGGATGAGCTCTCCCTCCGGGCGTCGAGCTGCGTACCGAACCATCGAAGACGACGCTGGTGCAGGTCGGGTGGAAGAGGACGGAGACTCAGGCGACGACGTAGAGTGGCTGTCTGCACAAGATCAATTCGGCAGCATCGTAGAATGCAGCGAAGCAATCGTTGTGGAACACTTCAAGCCTTCGTAGGTCAACCGCTCTAAGTAGCCACGTTTCGCAGCCATAGAGAAGGATAGTCTGAACAATAGCCTGATAGATGCGCCCCTTCGTAGCCGTAGAATTCTCCCGTCGCCCACCATAGTGACCGCTTGAGACGCACGAATGCGGACCTTGCAGCTCCTATACGGCGTTCAACCTCAACAGCAGCCTGCCCGGATGACATTATGGTTGAACCGAGATAGACGAAAGACTGCACGTCCTCCAGATTGACGCCGTCCAGCGTCAGTGGCTGCCAGTTGACTGAATCAACCAGGGACGGCATAACTTTGGTCTTCGAGGCATTGATGGTCATACCCACATCCCGTGCCGCAACTTGCACACGGTTGAGCGCAGCTTGCACATCGTCATAGTTCGATCCGACCAGGACAATGTCGTCCGCGTAGGCCAGATTAGACACCCTGACATTCCGACCAACCGCAACTCCAGCGTAGTCTCGAACGGCCTTACCGAGGATGTAGTCGATTGTATAGTTGAATAGGGTAGAGGATAGGGCACACCCTTGCCGCACACCAGTCCTCACCTCAAACGTCTCCGACTCCCTACCATAAGAACGAACAGGGGCTCGCGTCGACCGGTAGTAGCCCTTGATGAGACGAAGGAGTTTAGCGGGCATGCCATCGGCCTCCATCATACGCCAGAGTAAGCCTCTATCAACGGAGTCGAAAGCAGCCGCAAAGTCGACGAAGCAGAGGACTGTTGGTTGTTGGTATGCCCAGCGTTGTTCGAGGGTGCGCCGCAGGCAGAAGATCTTGTCAACACAGCCTCCTTCCGGGCGGAAGCCACCCCGAGACGGGCAAGTTTGCAGATCAGAGATACCTTGAAATCTTCGCAGGAGAAGCACTGCAAATACTTTGGCCACCACGTCGTTGAGGATGATTCCTCTGTAGTTCGAGCAGAGTCTCCTATCACCTTTTTGAAAAAAAAGGTAGTAGGATGGCCTCGCTCCAATCGGCAGGGTAGGTCTCAGAGAGCCAGACCGCATTGAAGACACGATGCATCCACAAGGCGAATACATCTGGCACGGCTTTATATACTTCTGCAGGTATACAATCCTCACCAGGAGCCTTGTTGTTACGCAGATGACGCAGACTATCTCGCACTTCATCTACCGTCGCCGGAGTCGCATGATTGAGTAGCTCGTTAAAATGCTCTTTCCACCGATTTAGCCGCTCGCCCAAACCTGCGATAATATCGCCATCACGAGAGCGAAGCGTCTCGCTCACCCCTGTAGTTCCGTGACTCGGCCGCCTCACCATCTGATAGAGTTTGCGAGAGTCGCCACAGGCTGCTGCACGCTCAGTCTCTTCGGCGAAGGCACGCCAATGCGCATTTCGGTCAGCACGAATGGAGTGAGTTGCGCCTGTCAGTCGCGATACCCTCGCCTCCTCCACCAGCCGAAGGCTCCCCCCGGTAATCCAGTCCCGACATCGGTGACGGGTGACACCAAGATGAGCCTTCTATTCAATTTCTGGTTCGGGTTGGAAATTCATAATCGGTTCTCTCTCCTCCAACCAAGCTCAGAACCTCAACCAGAAATTGAATAGAAGGCTCATCTTGGTGTTCACCGTCCCACGATGTGGGAATGGATTACGGTGGGGAGCCTTCGGCTGGTGGAGGAGGCGAGAATTATAGCCTTTTTGAACCCGCCTAGACAGGCGCAACTCACTCCATTGTGCTGACCGAAACTTACCCTTCGACAAAGCTTCGTCCGGGTTCCTCTCTGCTAATGCATAGAGTTCGACAGATTCTCTCTGGTTGAATCTGTTTTCCCGCGCGCAGCTTCAAATTGGCGACGTTGATCCTCTTCAGGATCTTGGTGGATATCCTTGCACGCTATCGCAGACGGAGGCTTGCGCGGACAAGTGTATGATCCGATCCATGCGTACTGCCCGTATCTGCACCCCGATAGACTCGAGAGTCAAGTACAGAGCATGCTCATCTCCCTCGTACCAGAATGTAGTCAATCTGGTTGGATGTACGACCGTCATTAGGAGCGCCAGGTGACGAGATGTCGTCGCGGGTGCTGAAAACGAGTGTTAATCACCACAAGACGATTAGCGACTGCAAAGTTGACTAGGCGGTCGCTATTGTCACACCGTGTTCCGAGGGCGAATCGACCTAGAACATATCTGGTGCTCTCATCCGCCGGTCCTGTGCAAGAGTTCCAATACCCTGCCACCACTAGAAGATCATTAGAAGGGGTACGATCTACAACTGCTTGTAAGTCGCGATAGAAGATGTCCTTGTCCTCCTCCGCTGCATTCAGTGTCGGTGCGTAGACGGAGATGACGGTAACGTTCATAACAGCGCCCTTGAGACGGACCATGGCCAGCCTGTGGGAGACTGGTTCCCAAGCGAGCAGTGCTGTCCGTGCTAATGCGCCACTTCATACAGCCCGCTGTTGTCCTTCACTCCACTATGGTAAAGGTGGTAGACGCAGTCAGACTCTAGCACTTTGATTATTCTATGCCCGCTGTCCGGGAGGCAGACCTCTGACAGACAGGCGACACAAACACCATACTCGTACAGAGTCCTGACGGCGAGAGACTGCGTTCCTTCGTCGCAAAGAGTGTGGACATTCCAGCCAGCAATCTTCATCACATCTCTTCTTGCCAGGACTGTGGTGGCTTGCTGATTTCTCACCGGTCCTGCCGACCAGAAAACCAGCGCGTCGGATACACATGCAGCGGACGCCCTAGCATTATTCGTATTCTTGTTAGTTATATCGCTCATAAAGGAAGATTCATTTGGATTTGATTAAGGGAAGAGTCCCAAGTCCTACCCGAGGGAAAGGGAAAAAACGCCCTGTTTGCTGCAGATTTTCCACAGATGCATTGACAGAGCGACCCGAGGCCGCCGGTTGCCGGAACAGACACCTCCTGGATTTTCACCAGAGCCCCTTTAGTCAAATTGCGGCCCTAATACCACTGACGGAGAAAAAATCTCTTTAAGGGTAGAACAAAGGTTATATGTTATCGTGTTAAAGATGCTGAATTTGTCTTTCGTAGAGATTATTCATTGGTAACTCAAAGCACAGGTTAAAATTTGTTTTGCTGTAAAATACCAATGTATACGCATCAATACCAATTGGACACTCCACAATATTGAAAGAATAGTATGGACCCATCAAGGACGTAATGGAAAGAATAAATTACTTTCATCATAGCTGGGTGATTTGTGTTGAAAATCGTTAACTTTTTACTTGGGCAGCAATCTCACTACACAAACTTCTCATGCTTCCTTTGTTTATGGGATAGAAGAGAATGGCTTGTCGGTGTACAAATGAAAGTCAGAGAGAAATAACTGATCAGCTAATCCCAGGGACAAAATCATCTTCCCTCCTCTCCATATCAAATTAGGACTCATGAAGTGTTTGTGAAAGGCGCTTGAAAGGGAAGTCCAATGTTTTCAGTAGATTTGCAGTGCATTTCCTAGTCTCAGCAAAGAAAAGCTGAAACAACGTATTTTCGATGGACCTAACATATCTAAGATGACAACTTCGTCATGAATGTTACTGAATCAAATGCCTGGAGTTCATTTGTCGTAGTAAAAAAATAAAAAATAAAAAAAAACTCTTTTGATAATCGCAAGACTGACGATTAAAAGGAACTAGTTGAAAGGATATTAACAAATTACTTGATGCTAACATGAGTATCCAACTAAATTTCTTACAGTGAATTTGGAGAGGTTTCGATATAAGTGATTAAAAAGGAGAATGTTTTCATCAGGATATAAAAGTCATGGAGGACAGATATTAAGTGAGATGTGATACAATAATGAAAAACCCACCTCCATGATTTTCTGCGATATTTTAAACTAAACGTAATATTTGTTTCAAATTAGAATAGTTTAACTTTAAAAACAGTTAATCTTCCTCAAATAAAGTTTCAGTAAAAGTATATTTTATTTTTGAAAGATTTTTTAATAAGGAGAATTACGTTGTGCTGAGAAAACTGTAAATACGGCTAAAATCAGCGAATTTTAGCGATTAAAAATAATTCCAATGCATACTGCTTATTGGAAATATTAAATTTAATCTATTAACTTTAAATTAAAACTAAAATAAAAGCTTCAAGAAAGATTTTTTTTTCATTTTTAAAAATGCGTTTTAAACCTTAGGAGGTACATATATATATATATATATATATATATATATATATATATATATATATATATATATATATATATATATATATATTGGGTCGGAACAAAAATTCGTTATGTCAAATTTAAAGACAATATTTATCCATAGATTTATTCAACAAATATATATGCTGTTTCATTTCGCTATTTTCTTCATCTTTGAGGCAACTTCATGATTTCATTATCCCAATACTTTGCATCTTTCTTGCTAATGAACTTGTTTAAGTGTTTTTTACAGGCTTAAAGAGAATTAACGTGGGGGGGGAACTTTTGCAAGAGATCGAAGTGGTAATTTGGAGGAGTAAGCCAGATGAGTAAGTCATCACTTCCAAAATGCATCAATATCTGCTGGGTCTACAACGTGAAGTGAGGTTTGGCATTGTCTTGAGAGATGTCGACATCCTGCTTTTAATCGACTTCATTCGGAACAGTATTTTTTTTTAATTCTGCGACTCATTTTTGCGGAAGTTCGCCATACAAAATGCCTTTCCAATTCAGTCAAATATACAACAGCAGCTCCGGATGCAAACCAGCTTTTGAAGTGGTTAACGGTGATTGATTTTGTTTTACTCAGGATCTTTTCGTTCCATCGTTGTAAACAATCCATTTTTCCTCGACTGTGATCTTTTTTTAAAAAATAAGTATTATTGTGTTTGAGAAAATGGAAATGCGGTCCAATAATAAGCCACCCAAACATCGAAGCGATTCACGTATTCAAATGTTTTCAAACGCCTTAAAATGCTCATGAGATATATGGTGAATTTCTGCGACGTCCTGTGTCGCGTGACCTGAATTATTTTAACCTTTTCATTTTTTTTTCATCATTGACGACTGCAGACCTACCGAAACTTTCTTGGTCTTCCAGATCCAAAAGTTCCACCTCAGAACCTAGCGAACTACTTATGAACAGCACTCTCACCTACAGTAGCATCTTCAGAAACGGCACATATATTTTTGCTGTTTCTATGGCGTTTTTCTTTTTTGCAAATAAAAGACTATTTTTATTCTCTTCCAATGTTCAGTTTTAAAATTTTTTTAAAATCACAATCCACACACAAATTGTATAGAAAGACACGTTCAATGACACCTTTCAAAATATTTATGCCACAAAATTTCAGCCACGTGTGAAACGAAACCACGTGTTCAAACCTCACCTACTGAAAAAAGCTGCGAAATTTTGTCCCCATATATATATATTTTCCAAATATTTTTCTCCATATATATATAAGTTAACACGAAAAGTCCTTGCCGTTTTTTATTTATTAGAAAAAAAATGTATAGAGCAAATTTGATATCTGTCAGTTTTCAATAGGTATGTCCACTATTTCGGCATAAATTTTCTATATTAAAGTTTAAAATGAATTTTTTACAACGAAAAAACATTCTTGAAGATTTCATTTTAGCTTTAATTGAAAGTTTAATAATTAAATTTACGATTTCTATTAATTAAACAATTCTGGTGTATTTCAGATAGAAACTATATACATTTGATTGTCAAATTTAATTTTAAATTTTTAAATTTTCTTAAAAACGGCCATTTTCTTAATTTTAAGAAATTTGTAAACAAACATAAATTTATCGATTTTGAAAATATTTAAAAAAATTTCTGACACGTTATTTTAGTAAAATTAAAAAATTTAAAGTTAAAGTAATCTGATTTGAAAGAAATTTTTCTTACTTATAGCATAAAAAAATAATATACAACCAATTATTAACGATCGATCCTGTTAATCTGACCCAACTATTGATGGATTGTTGAATGACGAGGCGTTGACAGCTACTACGGATTACCATAAATGACATAATTTTTAAAAGTCGGAGTTAAAAAAAAAAATTATTTTATTTGAGTATGACCCACACTAATCGAAATACAATACATAAAATAAAATTATTAATGAAATAGTAAATGAAAAAAAGAAAAATTACTTTAAAATTTAAAGTTTACACTTTTAAAATTGAACGGAAAATAAGAAATGTTGAAAAGGCCGCGTAAAGGGACAAAACCCTTAAATCACGTGACCTTGTAATAATACTGGCAATTTCAGTATATCATACATGGAAATAAGGAATGTATTAAGTAAAAAAATTCAACATAAAAAATTATTTTTAAAAAAAGTAGCTCAACTAAATTTATTAAACTTAGCAATTTTGGATTCGTCAATTTTTTTTCTACTTAATTACTACATAATATCGAGGAGCCCTCCTAATACAGAACTTTACACGATGTTAAACTATTATACATTATTATAATTAAAATTTCTTAAAAAACGAAAAAATTCTTGTAAAAATTAATTATTCATCAGAAAAAAATTATTTCTTCAGACAATAATGTCCTTAATATTACTTATTTACAAAAGCAATTAAAAGCTTTTCTAATTAAGTAATATCATAGTTTTATTGGATTCATTATTTTTCAATTCAGACAAGATTTTCAGTTAAATAGCTCAAATTTGAAAAAAAAAAAGTAGGTTATTTACCATCTCCAAAGACTCCTTCTTTTAACAAAAAAAAAAAAATTGAGGAGCCAAAAAGGTTTTGGGCGAAATTTCATGAAATTAAATAAGTGGGGGGTAACATATTTAAAAAAAAAAAAAATTTACCAAAATTTTCTAAAAACAAAATATTGCAAAAATAATTTCATTCATTTGTGAGTAAGTCCTAAAAATTTCATTAAGATCGGACAATTATTTGATTTTTACAAGAATTTCCAAATCAATGTGTTTTCAACGGGAAAAAAGCGTTATTTTTACGTCACCGCGATGACGTAAACAAAAGAAGACTTTAACCAAAATTTCGAACGTGTTAGAAAATAATAAAAAATATCAAAAAATAATTAAAAAATACTTTTTTCTTTCATCTTAATAATAACATAAGCATTTTGACGATAATATTTTATTTTCTTTAAGTTTGTGGTATTTTTCATTTACGCTATGCTGTTTTTCCGCGAAAACAGTGGACATGCCTAGTTTTCAAAGTGGCATCCATAACCTTTGCCAACATTCCTCTAGTGGCGCAATACCTTTTGGCGGTAAAAATCAGGTATCTTTCTATGAGTACTTGTCACAAGTCTGATTTATTTGCAAAGAATTTCCAACGTAGATGATTGTTCAGGGAATGGAAGACGTTGTAATCTGTTGGTGCAAAGTCCATAAATAAGGTTGGTGGTACAGAGTCTCCCAGTCAAGTCGCTGTATGTTATTCCTGGCAACATGTACCACGTGAGGCCTGGCATTGTCATGAAGAACATACACCCTTGTGATTAAACATTGCTGACTGCTTCTGTTGCACACGTTCCAACTCCTGCGAGTACAGGTCCGCAGTGATGGTTTGGTTCATAGGGCACCACTTGTCGAACATAATCTTGTGTGTGTGTGTAGAGGTGGCACAGTGTCACGTTGTGACAACTAATATCAGGCACGCTTCGGAATGTCATACAGGACCCACTTTTCGTCACTAGTTAGCACTCAATTAAATATAGGTACGTTACTGTGCCGAGAAAGCAACTAGAAACAGAGTGTCACTCGTTGTTGCTTGTTAGCTTCCGACAGTGTGTGGAGTACCCAACTTGTATGCCTTCCCAATGCGGTGCAGGTGAAGTCTGCTTGTTTCATCAGAAACCTGAAAGTGTTTCGGCAAGCTCACCACAGGTTTGGATGTTGTCCTCATCTATAGCCGCACTATCAAGGATCTTCATCGTCACAAAGGCGAGGTGTTCCTAAACGCTTGACGTATTCGGCGACTTGATGCAACTGCGGAAAAACACAGCTTAAAGTAATAAATCAGACAACTCCGAACAAGCTGCTTCGACACCTCCATGTTTCCTCGCCGCTACACGAGTTATGACTGATGCCCGCACATCCACACCACTGCTTTCCCGCATATCAGTGATCATTTCTTCCCACACGACGCAAAAAAAAACAGCAAGAACTTTTTTGTTACTTTATATATATATATATATATGTGTGTGTGTGTGTGTGTGTGTGTGTGTGTGTGTGTGTGTGTGTGTGTGTGTGGGGAGAGAGAGAGAAATATTGTGATCTACCGTAACCATAAATGTTGATAACATTATGTTGAAAATGACATATTAATGTAACACGTGGTCGAATGACACACACGCGCGCGTGTGTTTGTGAAAGAGAGTGGGTGGGGAGAAATGGGGGATTATCTGATTTTGTGTATGAAAACATTTTTAAAAAAGCAACAGCGAAATAACAAACAAGTAACTAAGAATTGAAAGTTGTCAGTCCGAGAGGCTGGTGTTTTAAATCCTTCCCACCATTCACTCTGACAGGAGATGGTCAAACGAAGTAGGTTCCCTTACTTGACTTGAAGAGGAAATTTCATCTCTATTGTTCAACCTCTCATTCGCTTTCCATTCTATAACCCGAATATATCGAAAACTCTCAAGAACAACGACAGAAGTCCCAGTTGTATTTTCGATATCCGATAAGAGAAAATGTCAACTGGTTACTCTAGGAACTTTTAGTTTATTACAAAATTGACAGAGAGTATCTCGTCGTGAGATAATATTTTGTAAACTGTTTTCGTCGCTCCTAACCACAAAGTAGCGAGTTCGATTCTCACTGTGTTATACGCCATGATAAGATTCCTTTCTAACATTGACTGAAAAATACAAAATTATATGAGTAAAAATGATAATAAGAAAATTCTTTTGCTAAATAGCAAAAAACAGATAATCATTTGAAAATTGTTTTATTGACTTAATTTTGCATTTTACATTACATTATAATTTTGTATTACAATTATGTGTTATGTTTTCATCGGTTCGGTCTCATTTGTATTTTAGCTGATATCAAATATTAGTCAAATGAGACGCATAAGATATATATATATATATATATATATATATATATATATATATGGGGTGTTTTGTGCACGTGTGTATTTGGTGTGAGTATACATGCATGTGTGTAACCATGTGATAGATAATGTTTGCTTACAAAGTGTGTGCATATAGATAGATAGATAGATAGATATAAGCATATATATATATATATATATATACGTGCATGTGTGTATATATATATATATATATATATATATATATATATATATATATATATATATATATATATATATTGTGGGGGTGTTTTGTGCATGTGTGTGTGTGGTGTAAGTATAGATGCATGTGTGTGATCATGTAATGTATGTATGCATACAATTTGTGTAAGCATGTATATATATATGTGAAGTGTATACACATGATTTGTTTGAAGCTTGTACAATATAAACAAGATGGACTTCTCTGTTTCTATGTCATTTTGACGAGGGCAAACATAAAACAAGTATTTTGTTTTATGTTTCTTCTTACTCTTTTTTTTTTTTTTTTTTGACTTTCCTGATGTGAGAATTTTCGCACCTTCTTGAGAGTCCGCCATAATGGATTTGTCCAAGGCCTTGCACAACTTCCGGTCATTGTATCACCATGAATTTTACAAAGATTTATTTGATTAAAAATAAACTGTAACTTCACTTAAACCCACGTACCATGGATATCTACAGCCCTTTTGTTCATGCACACACATGCACAAACACATACACACATATGTTTAAACAAACAAGATCATATACAAACGTAAGCATATATATATATATATATATATATATATATATATATATATATATATATACATGATTACTTATTTTATAAAAGTACCTGTAAACGTTGTGCCTGTAAGTGTGTGGATGCCGTTGGAAATGTAAGCATTGTCGCGAACGTACGCCTAAAACAAATATGTGTGTTCTCTGAAATAAATTAAAACACAAACAGACAAAACTGACTGTCGATATGCACATATTGAGATAGATAGTCAGATAGACAGACAGATCAGTATTTCTAATTTTACAAGACCATGAATAGTACCTACATTAAGTTTATAATTATTCCGAAGAGGACTTGACTGACTAGAAAGTCATCATACAAAATCCAAGATTCTACTTGAAATGCTGGATGCAGATATGCAGTTACTTTAACCGCGAAGATCATAAATGGATTACATTAAAATTTCAGATTTTATATGACTATGAATGTATGTACTGTTATGAGTGCTACATGATTACAATGCGTAAATCTTTCAAATAATTACCGCTTAGTTGCCATGAAAGTCACCTCTTAAAAGTAAGCAGGTAAATATCTGAGCTACGAAATAGATTCAAAATCGATCCTGTAGGTTGACCAGAAGATCAGTATCATTTGTCTTCCGATGTTTGTAATCGCCGTTCAAAACGAAAGACTTAAGGGTAGACTTTCTATCTTAATCACCTAAGTGAAATATTGAGTTGAAAGAAAAGCTCGGGATTTCCTTTCATCGGTGAATGAATTTTTTGCATCTATACATAATTCTTAAAGGTTATAATTCAACGCGTCTTTCTATGCAATTCATGCGTAGATTGTGAATTTTAAATGTTTTTGCGTTAACATTTAAAATTGAAGAAAATGAGATGTATTTTCATTATTTGATGCACTTTTATTTCAGTAAAGGAATAAAACGCTGTACAAACAGCAAAAAAGATGTGTGCCGTTTATGGAAATGGTGTCATAACTGAGATGGTACAATAGCTTTTCGCAAATGGTTCGATAGGTTCAGGAGGAGACACATTCATTTTGAAGATCAAGAATGTTGATAATGAGCAAATCAAAACGTTATTTAAAAAGAAAGCAAGCCATACGGCATAGGACATCGCAGATGTACGTCACATAACTTATATAGGTGAATCCATACGATGGAATTTGGATACGTGAATCCCTACGATGGAATTTGGTTACGTGAACCGCTACAAATCCATTTGGATATGTGAATCGCTATGATGACATTTCAATATGTGAATCGCTACGATAATTTGTATTTCTACGATGGCATTTGGATACGTGAATTGTTGTGATGGCAGTTGGATACTTGATTCGCTACGATGACATTTCGAAACTTGAATGAATACGATGCCAACTGGATATTTGAATCGCTATAATGGCAATTGGATACGTGAATCGCTGCGATGACATTTCAAACGTGAATCGCATCGATGACATTTCGATACGTGAATCGCTGGAATGGCATTTGGATATGTGAATCCCTACGATGGCATTTGGATATATGAATAGCTGCGATGTAAATTGGATACATGAACCGCTACAAATGAATTTGGATACGTGAATCGCTATGATGGCACTATGGGAAACGCAATATGGGAAACGCTGCGATAGATATTGGATACATGAATCGCTACGACTTCCATACTTGAGCTGCTACGATGGCATTTGTATACGTGAATCGTTGCGATGGCATTTGGATACGTGAATCACTACGATGGCATTTGGATACTTGAATCACTACGATAGCAATTGGATACTTGAATAGCTATGATTTCATTTGTATACGTGAAATAGTATTTCGATACGTAAACCGCTGCGATAGAATTTGAATACATGAATTGCTACGATGGCATTTGGTTACCATAACCGCTTCGATGGCATTTGGATACGTGAATCGCTACGAAGTTTATGCGCTTCACAATTTAAGAGAAAACAATTCTCTTCTCAAACGCAAGGAAAACAATCCATTTTTGGAAAGAACGATCACAGTCGACGAAAAATGGATTGTTTACAACAATGTGGAGCCACAAAGAGAAGCATAATAAGCCAAAGTTAACAACTCCAAAAGTCAGAATGCATCCGAAGAACGTGATGCTGTGAGATTTGAAGCGAATTGTATGTATTATAAGTTCTTTCCCTAAAATCAAACGTCGAATTTATACAAGTACGAGTGAGTCTTCATATCTTAATATACAAGGTGTCCATAAAGTCTCTTTACAATTTAAAAAAAAAATTATTGCCAAATCAAATGAATAAATATGTGAAAATTGTTACAAAATGAGGAGTAGATATTAAATTTTTTTAACTAATTTAAAACACCTCTTTATGGGCACGAAGCACATCAATACGGTACTCGATTTCTTGCCATGTTCACTGAAGCATAGCTTTATCAATGGTGGCAATGTCATCACTGATCTTTTGCTTTAGATCAGTGATGTCTCGTATATTTGTTCGATACATGATATCTTTAACATAACCCCATAGAAAGAAGTCAAAGGGAGTGATATCTGGTAAACGAGGTGGCCAGAAAAGTGGGCTATCCCTTCCAATCCACCTGTCTGCAAATGTTTGATTTAGGAACCGACGAACATGCAGTCTCCAATGTGGTGGCTCAACATCTAACTGGAAATGATGGTTGGTTGAACGTCATCTAAATGTGCTGTTAAATATTTGACCAAATGACATTTGAAGTAATTGATGTCAGGTAAAATAAACCAATAATTCGATTGCACATGATCTGCTAGGATGTCATTTGTATACGTGAATTGAACTATTTTGGGTGAAGTTTCCTAGTCATATGGAGGTGTTCTGTTCTCCACACTCTCATATTACGTGTGTTTAGTTTCCCTGAAGGATAAAAGTTTGCCTCATCACTAAAACAGTCTCGCATAAGGAACGTTACATCCTTAGAAATTCGTTCACGCATGTTAACTGTGAACTCTTTTCGTCTTGGTTTATCATTTGGCTTGAGTGCCTGTAAGAGTTGCAGTTGTAAGCGAACAATCGCAAGTTCTTGTGTAGGACATTTTGTACTGTTGAATGTGACAGATATAATTGTCTGGCAGCAGTACGGATGTGTTTTGTAGGAGAACGGTAAAAGCCTGTCATACACGATCGGTATTTTCCTCAGATTTTCTTGGTCGTTCACTCCTCCCTTTATGCAACATTGTCCCTGTCTCCATAAATTTCTTGTGCCATACACGAATTGATGGGCGTGGCGGGGGGTTGTAGGGCTCTTCCAAACTTAGTTCTGTAGTTTCGCTGAGTTTGTGAATCCGATTTTGTTTCAATAAGCCATGACACACATTATAACTTTTCTTGAGGAGTAGTCATTTTTAGGGGTTCATTAAACAGTACCTCTTTCATCAATAGGATACCTGAAAGACACAAATGCAATGTGATTAAAAACTTTGTTAACTACTGTATACATAGAACAAATCTGATTAAGATATCTCATCATTTGCCTTTGTAATATACTTTTTTTTAATTGTAAAGATACTTTATGGACACCCTGTACAGTGTATGTCATATTATTAACCACTTCACCTTTTATTGATGTGTAAAAGAAATGCACATTGAAATCCAAAAAACTATTGAAAGTCGGTTTGTTCTGCGCAGATTTAAATAAATGATGTTCTAAATTTTGAATATCCACGTTCCATGCTTGAAGCCTTAAAATAGATTGGCATGCCTATTTGTGGGCTAAATAATAACTTGATGACTTTAATAACTTCAGGATTTATAAAATACTAAAATGATCAGCAAGTATCAAAGAGTTGACAAACTGGACAACTGTAATGCAGGTATAATAAGAACATATTGAGGACTTCATTAGATTTGTATCCCGTAGGAAGAGAGAAATTATAAAACAATTTGTCTTTTTCAAGCTATCAACATTTTTAGGCGTTCTGCTTAGCGAGGAAGTCTGGAAAAGCAGAAAATATCAAGTCCTATATTAAGGGACAAACATTTGAGACCCCATTCATTAGGGCCTCCTGTAAAAGAAAATCGAACAAAAAACTTAATACAGAAAAAAAAAACGAACGTTCTATTTAACGAAGAATATCGTACTGTCCTTAATGGGCCAGACGGCTGGAAAAAAATTTGGGTGGCTAATGGTGGAACTCACCTTCACAGCTGAAGTCATCAAAAAATGGAGGTTGGGGGTGATATTTTAGTGTGGTGTCGTAGATTCAGATGGTATGAAGTTGACAGCTCAAATATACTTGAAAGCGAATGTGAAACCAGTGTTCAAGAAGTCAACTACTTCCAGAAATATAATTCTTATACATGACAGTACCGTATCGCATGTGGCAAAGAAAACTTCTGAATATTTGAAGAAAATTAATCTTAAAGACGAATTCGTTTGATGAAGTGACCGACTTGGTCACCCGATCTTAAAAACTGATTGAAAACTTCAGAAGCATTCTGAAGAAGTTTACATTGTCAAACGGCAAAGATGAAGTTTAGAATGTTATTCTAAACTTTGCGCACTCAGTTACATATGAAATAGCACATAAAATAAATGGATGAACGATTTCTAAAACAGTTTCAATTCATTTCTCATTAATTTTATTTTTATAACATTGTCATAACTATGCTATTGATTTCAAGTTTTAGTTTTTGTAAACTTTGTGCATGTTCTGTATTTATAATTTTACATTAAAATTTGTTATTTCTATTAGTGCATGTGTAATGAAGTAATCTGTTCAGCTAGAAGCACAATGCATTGATTCATGTGCTACTTTGCGTGAGTGTACATATATATATATATATATATATATATATATATATATATATATATATATATGTATGCGTTCACACGCGTTCATTCGTGAGTGCGCATGTGTGTATTAATCGCCGACATCATTCAGTTTCTTGTTAAAGGTACAAAGCAGTTAATCAAATGGCAGGCGGACATTTTCTTTTGTCGTGCCATCTTCACTCGTCACCGCACTGTATCTTCATTTTACTTCGCAAATACCTACCATGTTCTAAAATTTCCCCTAACGCCTTCATTTTCTGAAATACACCAGTAACTTCGGAGTGTTCATCTTGTTCATTTCAATTTTGGTTTCCTTTTTTTTTCCTTTTATTAGAATATTATCATATAGGAGCTATTTGAAGTTACTGTAAAGATGAACTTATTTTAATGTCAAGGACTGCAAACCCTTCCCTGATCGTGTCATAGTGCTCGAAGGAAAAGAATTCTATTTGAATATAAACGGATCCTAATGGAAAACCATGCATTAAAATGTAAAATACGAAAATTCAATTTAAGACTGCATAAGAAACAAATTTAAAAGTAAGTAAACAGAAATAATTAATACAATATATTACTAAGTAAATAATAATCACAATCCACATATAAAAAGCAGTGTGTATCCAGATATATTTTTATATGTAATAGTTTTCTACGTCACCAAATAAGCTAATTACATTGAAATGGATAAATTACATGTATATATAAATTACATATATATATAAATTATATGTATATAGTAGCCTCTTCTGGTGATGTAATAAAAACAGAATTTTATCTTAAACTGGATAAATAAGCTATTAGATTCTTCTATTGTTTTAGCTTTTACTAATTTCAATTCAGTTTTATTTATATATTCATTTGTTTTTAAGTATTTTTGGCATCCCGCATTATTTCAACAACAGTCTTCTTCAGTCTATCACCAGTTCTTACTAAACTGAGTTGAAGTTAGTAAAATATAATTTCAAAAACGATACAGTAAATTAAATACAAAAATCCAACGTTTATATGATTAAATGTAAATCTCGTTCTGACTCGCGAACATAGACTGGGTTGAAATAAAATCAGTTTTCTTGATGACGATCTTTGATCAGGGAAACATGTCAAAAATATTTTCCAAAACACCTGTATAGTTACGATTCCGTCAGATCGACATAGAGTTTTCTGGAAATTCTTGCTTCGTCGTAACAATGTTGTCAATAAATTATAAAAAAAATATCCTTTACATTAATACTGCAAATATTTCTCTGAGTCCCTTTGTTATTTTCTAAAAATAAGGAAACCTTAAAAGTGACTAATAATGTGAGATACAGTGCATGTACTTGAAAGAAAATGCATGTGTATTTAAGTAATCTATTCAGCTAGAAACACAATGCATTGATTCATGCGATATTCTGTTTGCGTATGTATATCTGTCATTTATGAGTGCGTGTGTGTATATCAATCGCCGTCGCCATTCAGTTTATTGTTAAAGGCGCAAATCTTTTAATCAAGTGTCAGGTTTTTCGTGTTATATAAGTTCAATGCAATTTCAAAATTACTTAAATATTTCAGCTATTTTCACTCTAGGAACAAACACGTGATAATAATATAAACATTTAACCAAATCAATTAGTACCAATACTAATTCTGTACTCTTGTATTGGAATATAAAATTTAAAAAAAAAAAAAAAAAGAAACCCTGAAAATTTGTCATTCGAACCGATCATTTCATCCAGTCGAGATGAACTGATCAGAATCAAAGATGTGACTTCATCAACACATCATATGGGTGAAGAGAGAAGAAAACGAATAATTTGAAATACAGTTGGATCTCGTCCGGGAACTGAGAAAACTTAAGGTTGGCACACGTGGAAGTGAGCATCAAGATAGAAATAGACAGTTGAGGGAGAAATGTGACTGGCCACACCTGTCAGAATTACAGGTGGGAATATACAAATACATATAATCATGATAACATAAAAGAATAACAAGGTAGAATAGACATAAGGAAATAGTAAAAGTAAACGATGCGTAATAAACCATCAATCATATAAACGATTGCAGCAAGATGGTTTAGCAAAAGCACAAAGTAGGAATGGATGGGTGCGAAGGGTGATCCCCTGGAAATTTTACAAAGTAATATTATAGACATAAATCAAGTCGGTCCTGGTAAAATAAGTTTTTAAAAATTACTTGACTCTAAAATTCAAATAAGCTATTAGATTTAACCAAAACAAAAGATAGGTAGATGCTAATAATGCTAATAAGGACACACACGCGCGGAAACCAAATGCAGGAAAAGAACACTTGAACATGCATCTTTACACTATAAACGCCATTTAGGTCTTTTTTTTTATAAAGGACGTGTTGGACATTAACCATGTGAAAATACACGGCTGAAAAATAAATATAAGTAATGAAATTTTTCTATCAAATCCGATGATCAATAATAGAAACTCAACGAGCATATCGCTATTACGGTGTGAAAGATTCTCCAGGTTTTGAGAGTAAAGTATGAGTAAGTAGGCTTCCATGTAGTAATAGACCACGTTCGATTAGGAGTATTTGAGCGAGTAAGGGCGAGTATCGAAGAAGATACACCAATACACGAATGCTGTTTCGACAGGTTTCGATCCCTTGGATGTTACCCCAACAAATTTTTAAAAGCATCAATGTGTTTTGTACAAGATGGAGCAACATATCAAACGGCATGGGTTACAGTCCAGCTTCTTAGTCAAATTTGGGAGAAAAGAAACATTCCTCGCGGTTGCTGGCATAAGCTCCCCGGATCTGACAAGCATTGATTTCTTCCAATGCCGCATAGGAAGAAATCAATGCTTGTCTAAAAAAAAAGTCTATACTAACAAGCCTCAAATTCTCCAACACCTGACAGAAATCAAAAATAGAATAGTACTAGATCCTGAAACACTAAGGAGGGTAGTGATAGAAAATGCCTTTAGAAATAGCACGTTCTTACGAAGCTGAAAATGGACGCCACTTAAATATAATAATCTTTCTCAAATATTGCAAATTTATTTCCCGTATCTACTCTATATAATACTATGGTATAGTTAAAAATAATAGTGTTATTAAATTTTGAAATTCTTTGGTGACTTTTGGGCCACCAGTTTTATCTAACTAAATTTCAATAAGTCAGCTTCATATTCAATCATACGATTTCGAGAAGAGTCGTTTTCCCTTTGATAATGTGTTGCTATTTCGTTAGATGACATAAAATTTGAAACAATCAGTGAAAAATTAATTCTTTAAGCTTTAACTTTAGTATAATTACTAAAAAATATGCTGATATGCGCAAAACGTCCTTGAAAATATTTATACATTTGCACAAATTCGTGTTGTCATTGAAAGTATTTTCCATGTTCGACAAATTTTTATTTGGTGTCCAACGCTTCTGTGCGGTTAATTAGAACAATTTTATTAAGCGATCTTCATTTGATCAAACCACAATTGTTACAGGTCTTAAAATGAATTAAATTTAGGCATAAAATGATGTATACGTGTATAGTGGACAATGTTAAAAATGAATTCCAACTTGTCTCTTTTCTAATTACTCAGTTGTAACAGATTCAACCGGTTCTCTGACATCTTTTATCCTGTCTTTTTTATGTATTTACTAAATTCAGCCTCATGTAAGATCACAGAAAGAGGAAGGAAAACTGCGTTGTATCAGTCTCCTAATGAACTGCATTATATTCTCATGGGACATAACTTCAATGTAAAGTAGGAGCAGAACTTGCTTAGAGCAAATTAAATTGCACCTACCATATTTTCTAACCAATCTAACAGAGAAAAGCATCCCTGACTGCTCGTCCATCAAAACCCTTTTTATGGAGACTACTGAAAATTCACATATCAAAAAATGTAATGTGTATCCTTACATAGATATAGATATAGACAGTCACTATGCAGTGTTGATTTATATGTCCAAATTGTTTCTATTTCCAATAGGGAGCACTTCTCCCATAAATATAGCAACTTTTAAATTAGAAACATTAGTACATTGGCATCCTTCACTTATAGAAATTGTCTCAGACGGATGAAACATGTGTGACGTAATGGGAAGGAGTAGTGTAGCTGCGGTAGAATAGATGTGGCGGTCATTTAAACGGGTTTGACGACGAAATAATTGCAAGTGTCAAAAATATTGTGTACGCTGTCACCTACATTAGTTTTTTTTATGGGCAGATATACCAGAAATATGTCAATTCAGGAAAGATACCAGTGGGAAATGAAAACTGTGTGTGCCAACAAGTAATGCAAGAACAGGACCGGAGGTGTTTGACAAAGATTATAATCACCCAGAGATTAATAAGATAGCATCAAATGACATCTTAATTCAACGCTGATACCGCCCAACCCATCAGTCAACACACTGAGCAGAGCAGTCTATATTACATTATATTTCATACTCGTTGAGCAAGTTTAAAATTACTTACACCGTGGTATAGGGGTTTCCGTGCCTCACGCAAACCAAAAACATTGCCATTGGACAATGTAAAACTGGCACTATGTCGCCTGGTTGGACGAGTCCCATTGCTACCTATTTCAAGCAGACGATTAAATTGTTTGATAGGATAGACTGTATGGGACTATAGAAGATGGTGGTGACTCTAGGATGGAAATTGTGCCACAGAAATCCAAAGATGTAATGGAGTAGCGAAAGATATCTTCTAAAAATGAATCCCAATAATAAGAAACAGGAAAATTTCGTCGGAAACAAAGATAACAGTGGTCAACAGTTATGTAATACAAAATCATTTCATATGTCAATGAATCCTGGGCAATTTCCTCATAGCCAACGGAGATGTGGTTCTGCAGAAGGATGTTGAGAATACCATGAGCGGAACATGAGAGAAACAAAGGAAAATGGAAACGAAAAGAAAACAGTTGAAATTTCTGTGGCACATAACGAGGAAAGAGAACTTAGTGAATTTGACACTCACAGAACATAATGAAGTCAAAATGGGAAAAAATGGAGGTAGTGAGTAACATAACCTAACGAACGTGTGTACATGAATGGCAAAACATGAACAGGAACGATAACAAGGTGTGAAATATTATTTGTGCTACAAGAGATAGGAATTTGTGAAGAGCCATGTACACCTACGTCCTGAAAGGACATGGCATATAAAAAAGATGATGGTTATTCTTCAGTGACTTACGGTATGTTCTATTGGCGTTCGTAAGAACAACTGATTAATCTGGAATCTGTCTGGGCAGCTGGGCTTGTGTGATATGACTGAGATATTTAACAACTTTATACTCGGCCCTGCTATACGCGGTCGAAGAAGCGAACACATATAGCTGCATATAATTTGGAAAACATTTCATTACATAGATAGATAGATAGATAGATAGATAGATAGATAGATAGATAGATAGATAATGATAATAAAAAGACGGGGGGTCACAAGGTTCTAGTTTATGGCCGGCCACTTTAAGAATGCATCCTTTGTATTAGATAGGTATGTTAGATCCCTTAAGAATGGATTCAAACAAAGATGGCGATGTATTGTTTTAGGCGTGCGTTTATAATTGGTATAATGTCATTTCGTATATATATATATATATATATATATATATATACATACATACATATATATATATATATATATATATATATATATATATATATATATATATATATATATATATAAACATAAACATGACAATAGGATCCTTGAGATTAATAAGGAGATGACCGCTTTAGCGAGTAATATGAATATTGCAGATAGAATGGCGAAAATGCATACTAAATTTTTAAATATCATAAACCTAACTTCTCTAATAACACTCAAACTAGCCTAATAATTTCTACCAAATCAGAGCTAGGCTTAATCTCTAAAAATATTATTTAAAAAATTACGGATAAACTTATGATCCCTACCGGGACCAATCTTTGGAAGGACTCCTCTGATACCATTAAATGGTTCAGAATTATAAGTGATAAAAAGAAAGCCACCTTCATTAAATTTGACATTATAGATTTTTATTCGTCTATATCTAGAAATCTATTGGTTAACTGTATTAACTTTGCAAAAAACCACATGGACGTAACAGATGATGAAATCAATATTAGTCTTACGGCGAGGAAATCACTCTTGGCACTTAACAATTCCGTCTGGATTAAATGCAAGGGTGATGACTTTGATGTTCCAATGGGAGCGTATGATTCGGCCCAGGTTGCTGATCTTGAATAGTAGAATCGTAGATCTGAAACAGTTAGGTCTATATAGAGACGATGGACTAATTTATGTTCCTAATAGCAATGGTCTACTCACTATTAAACTACAGAAAAAATTATGCTTTCAAGTTTCTGGGGTTTATCTAACCTAAAGATTGTAGATTATTTGGACATCACTCTTGACCTGAAAACAAATTATCTTTAAATCCTACCATAAAAACTATGTATCTCCTAACTACATTAATGTAGACTCGAACCACCCTGATACTATTTTAAGACAGATACCTATCACGTTGGAACTACGATTAGTAAACTTTCCTCTAATAAATATATTTTTTAAAAAAACAAAGGATTGTACGATAGGGAACTCAATATAAGTTTTTTTAAAAATAAACTTTCGACCTTGAACCCTACAAGTAACGCTAATGTAAATAAGAATAATAATAAGCGTAGAAATAGAAAAACAAATATAATATGGTTCAACCCCAAACTTCTGTAGGTTATCTAAAATTAACACAGGACAGGTGTTCTTAAAACTTATAAACACACATTTAAAAAATAACCACCCCTAAGTAGAGCCTTCAATAGAAAAACGATTAAAATAAGTTATTCTTGTACAAATAATATATATAAAATTATTGATTCCCAATAATAAAGTTATTCTTAAATTCTATGGCATCAACAATTCACCTAGTATGGATACATGTAATTGTAGAAATGGTGAACTCTGTCTAGTAGAAGAAAAATGCAGAGTCTCTAATGTAATTTACGAGGCAACAATTTACCCTAAAGAGAACAAGAACAACCACAATATTTTTGAATTTCCGCGGGTGAATGGAAGCATCGTCCGTATACCCATCGGCACTGATTTTCCAACCCCAAATTGAAATTCCAAACTACACTTTCCAAATAATTTTGGGAACTGAGGGAGAAAGAACTGAACCCTCAGATTGACTGGAAAATTATAGGGTTTGCACACTCTCCTAGTAGTTTTAAAGGTAGATGCAATATGCAGAAAAAATAGAATTAATAAATTTAGAAATCCAAAGATACTGTTAAACCAAAGGAATGAAGTATTTTCTAAATCCCGTCACCGCAGTAGATTTAAACTTATCTAGACCCTTAACGAATTTGCATGAGTTGTCATCCTTTGAAAATTACCTGTGAATTCCTGCTCCTCTTTAGTCCTGACCGAACTTGAGTGAACTGTTATCCTTTAACAAGTAGATGAACTGTTGTCTTTGACAATTACTTTATATATTCCGCTCTCCTCTTTTCTTTATATATTCTTTCCAAATTTCTCTTCTGTTACAATTTACAAAAATATCTTTTCTCTATCACTAAATTACTATTAATTCTTGATGACTATCAATAATATATTTTTGCCCTTATTGACATTATTTTTCTTGTGTTTTACCTTAAGGTATCTTTATTGATTTATCCTGAATTATCCTTTACATATAAATATTATACTTTAACTACAATATATATTAATAATAATATACCTTACTATAACGTCTGAGTTAATTTCTTATTATGCAATAATACATAATTATATGTTTTTATAAGCTCGATTTCATATATTGCTTTAAATATTTTTTATCATACTTTTTTTTATATTTATACTCAATCAACTGGATGTATAATTTTAAATATTTACTTATTTTTTTCTTATTATGGGGCTTTTTATATTTTAGATGTGGTGCATATGTTAATATATAATATTAATATGTAGGATTGAAGTGTTTTGCGTTAATATATATTGTATTATGGGGTTTGATGAAGTGGTATTTGAATATTTGTTTAAGTATACATTTTAAGAGTTTAATATATTGGGGGTATTTTTTTTGTTTTAAATATTTTAATTTCAGTTAAAGTCTTTTTGTAATATTTTATATTTATTTAAAATATTTTGGTTACTATTATTTAATTAATATATTTATATATTATTTATTTTTTATATAGTATTATCTATTAATTCTAAAGGCCCCTTTTAATTACCTTATTCTTGAGGCACTTTTAGTTCATTTTTTTCAATTTTTTTTTTTTCATTATATTATATATTAAATTTCAAATATAACTTTTTTCCTTGTGGACGGGTATTAATTAATATAAATTTAATTAGACATGTGTTAATTTAGATGTATTCCCCCCACCACTTTATATTAAAATTTTAATATTTTCCTTAATATTCTTTTCTGACATATTTCTTAATTTAATACTCTTTAATTCTAAATTATCTTTCTTTCATATTTTTACATTTATCTCTTATCATTTTATATAATATTTTTTTTTTTGCTTTTTTTCATTAATTTCTTAAGGTTCTTTTGGTCTATCTACTGTCTGATTTCTACTGGGTATATTAAATGACATTTCTTTCTCTGCTTTCCTTCTCTCTCTCTCTCTCTCTCTCTCTTTCTTCCCCCTCTGACCACCACTCATATCAAGACTTACACCACTTCCTGTTTTTTGCCACCTTCCCTTCCTTTCTATTCTTCATCTTCTTTTTCCCCCTGTTTTCTTCCTTTCTTTCCTCTCCCTTGTATTTTTTTTTATTTCAAAAAGTTATCATCTATTGACTGTTTGAAAAATCATGTAAATTTAATTTTATAAGGTGAAAATGATCATTTACATAATGGTATCTTAATTACGATTGTATATGATATATATATATATATTAGGTTGGTGCAAAAATAATGACGTAATAATGTCGTTTTTTGACGTTAAAAAATACGTCAAAAAACGACATTATTACGTCATTATTTTTGCACCAACCTAATATATATATATATATATATATATATATATATATATATATATATATATACACGATGGTAGGAATTGATACATGGTTAATTTTACACAGAGCGTTCCTATGAATATATAAAAGCCAAGGAAAAATTTCCCTGTGAATATTGTCATGTAGTACGCCGACCTTCCATGTTTGGTGTAATGTGGGAGATACTGCCACAGTATTTGAATACACGGGGCTCTGCTTCCCTTACTGAACTCTGCCTGAACACGCTGCTCCACATACAAATCTGGATGCGCACGTAGCGTAACAATTATCGTTGCAGAAAATGGGATCAGGATGCAGAGTTCAAATTATGTCCAAGTTAGTTACACTTTCAAAAGGCATCTCTTCCATTTCTTCTTCAGGCTACAGCTTAAATAGGGCGAAAGACTTGGTTCTTTAGTCTTGGTTGACAAAAATCTCTCAACTCCGGCGTGATAGCAACATATAATGGCTGAAAGAGCAAATTTACTTGACTAGAAGAGCCAAATCAGCAGCCGATTTGTCTGGTTGATTAAGATGACCTCCAGGTTTCAGTTTCATTTTTTAATAATCGTTATTATTCCGAAATGATACCGACTTACTTTCGCATTTTTATCGTTTGCTGTTTCTAAATGTCTTCTCAAATGAAATGTCTTCTCAAATGAACAGTCAACACGTTTAATCAGCTTGTGGTGCAAGCTTATTTTTCTGCACCTATCATAAGAAATGTAGTAGTCTACTTACTTATAGCAATAAATAATTAGACCACGGCATTTTTTAAATGATTTTTTATTATTATTATTTTAATCATTTCACACCAAGCAAGGCGATAAAATCACTAAGATGCAGGTTGTTACTGACTGTGAAAGAATCTAAGAAAAATCCTTAATTTGGCTAAGAAGGGGGGTTAATTTTGACCTCTTACATGATCTGCTTCAGACACCTTGAGGTAGTGTAATGGCTAGCAAACTTGTCACGTTAGAACAATCACGACTGAGTAGTGAGTTCGATCCTCACTAGGTTCTCCATACTTTCGGCCTTGTGCCAGATGTAAGCTACGCTTACCATATTCTACTTACCCGCTACACTTTCGGTATCTGCACATACACAAATAATCTCTCTCTCTCTCTCTCTCTCTTCATACATTTACTAAGCTTTGCTAATTTTCGTCATAAGACTATACACACACTAATATACGTACTTGCGCGCGCACACACACAGGCACACACACGTACACAGATATGTGCACAGACAACAAATCAAAGTGAATTAATTCGGTCGCACCGAGTCATAAATTTCCCATCTCATTTTGCTTGTAAAAATAGAATTGTGTATGATGTCATTATATTATAAAATTTGAAAAGTATGAACTTTATGTGGGTAATCAGTTTATTATAAGATAACAACAGAAAAATGATTCCCCAACACACACACACACATACACACAATTTATACAAGGACAGGCAAAATCCACAGTCGACTTCCTTACCCAGAAATCATCTTTCTGTTTCAATGCGTAATTCAAACGAAGTAAATGATGACTTGAACTATACACATTAACAGTTTGTTCAGGTTTAAACAATTCATAATAAAAAAACATAGCAACAAACAGATGGAAAAATCTTCATTAGATTCTGTAATGGTTGAGATATTGAATCCTATCATGAATCTAGCCAAGATTTTCTCCTTTAGGAATACTCATAAAAAGGAAAACACAGCGTTAATGAGTGTATCTTTTTAAATGACTTTTCCTGTGTTAAACAAGAAGAAAAAACAGCTATTCAATCACTGGGTGACTTTCGTCTTCATAAATTCATGTGGAGACCATTTTTCTTATTTCTGTAGGTTATTTTGTCATTACTGCAATTATTTAGTAAGCCTTTCTTAGCTTGGGCACAAAACAACTTGTCATATACCAAATGTATTCAAAGTTAAGCACTTGAAGTAGGACGCCGAAGTTGCTTGAATTTTATAACTGTTAATATCGTTTAACCAGAAGCTGTAATCATTCACTTCAAGACTGATTTCTGATAAGGTTAGCATCTAAATTTAATCTGATTTCATTCTAGATGATACCTGTAATTATCGACGACATGTTTCATTTATGATATATCTGAACGTCACTTTCTTGCTCGATATTTGCGATATACAACACACTGCATAAATAATAAAGAGATGAGTAAACTTCAAAGGCATTTCTAAGATTCCCCGAACAAAAACTGCCACTTCGAATCATTTGCATCGTTCAAATATTACATTTCAAAATTACATTTCTCATATTTCCATAAATAAAAATGTGAGATGATTTGCAGGTAAAAATGAAAAAGCAGCTATTGTTTACTTTTATTTGTTATGTATGAGCTTCCATATCGGTTAATTGTGTAGCTTTTCCTTTCACAAAAATGTGGCATGGCGGAATTATTGTAATTATTGTTATTGTTATTCCGAAAGAAATGGGTCTCGTTGAACGGGCTGTTCTTTTCTACGCTCCAACAGTGTTGTTTTCAGGACCAGCTGACGGACAGCAACCAATGTCATGATTTCAAATTCGGTACACTTTTTAGTCAATGACTAAAAAACCTCATTAAAAACAATGTATGTTGTACAGTGAGCTGACTGATATGTTCAAATGAATTGGGATGTGGCTTGATGTAAATTTATTGGATGCTTAGATATCCTTGTTAGTTTCAGGGATTCCTGTCGCGCATTTCTTCTGATCATCCGCAGTTTTCGCTTACCGCAGATATTTGTACAAAATTCCAATATTCCTGGTATAACCTTGCTGTTGTTACCCGAGAGAAACGTAAATATTTTCCAACTTAGAAATAAAGTACCCCATTTTTTTACCCGAACAATCATTCTGCTCCCAAACCGTAGCCGATTCTTCCCGCTTGACTGCTTAGCCGTGGCATCTATACAATGCCACGGCTAACCAGTCATAGCCACAAGACTTCTACCTATGACGTCACACATACGACAGACATGGAAAACTTTTTAAAAAATCATATTTTGATTTGCATTATATTTTTTCGTCTCTGATGCTACCTGAATATTATCAAAAAGAAAATAGTTTCCATGCTTGATGATGACCGGAAAACCCTCCGAAAGTACTTGCATATTTAAGGAAGACCTAATACAGTTTATAATTTTAAAAAACAAGGATCATAAAATTCATCGAGTGGTTAGTGGGTTAATGCATCTTTAAAATTTTGTTAGCGAAGTGAATTCACCATTTTATATCCTTAACTTTAACTTTTTGTATGAATGATTCGTTGTAATATATATATATATATATATATATATATATATATATATATATGTGTGTGTGTGTGTGTGTGTGTGTGTGTGTGCGCGTTCGTGTGTGTGTCTGTGTGTGTGTGTCTGTGTGTGTTTTGTTTCTTGTCTTCCCAACTACGTTATACATAGCCAAATATTTCAAAACTAATCAATAATAACATAGTTCACAGAGAAAATCACGATAATATAAAAAATGAAAAATGTCCCACTCCTATTTAACAAACTAAAAATATCAAATTATCTATTATAAAAAATTAACAACAGCCAACTTTAATTTCAGAAACATCTTGCCAACGAAATGAATTTAGATCCCTTATAGGAAAATGCTTTTCCCGACGAACATAAATACATAAATAATTAACTCGCGAGCATGTTGGGGTATCTCAGCTCGAAGAAGGGTATTAATAAGAGCTGTTATAGATGTTTTCAAATGTTCACCAGCTTCGGCAGTGTGGGCAGAAATTAAGTCCTTGATGTGACCAGGTCGAAGACCGTCCACACCTCCACTGCTGCCTCCCGAGAAAGACTACAGAGCGGCAACCATTGCTTCCTTTGATATTTCAATATTTGAATCGTTGTTTTCCATCTGAACAAATCTGACATCTGATGGTGGCGCAGGATGTTTCCGACGGAGAGCTGTAAGAATTCTGGTGTAGTAGCTAGTATAGTATCGGATGAGTCCAATATTCTAACTGCAGCTGAGACATCGCCCTCGATCAACTTAGCATTGACGAGGATACGGAGTCTGTTAGAATCGTCGACTGTAGATGAAGAATGAAATCTATTAGGATTAGAAAGATTAGAAAATTCGGTGGCATTTATTTTAGACGAATTGAATAAAGAAATAATTAACACTCGCTTGTCAAGATGATAGTGCATCTCTCTGACCAGTGTTCCACATGGACACATTTAAACAAACATGGAATTGTACCAACCTTGATACACAACACACTCATCGGAAACATGAATGTGGTTCGTAACTCCAAGTAAAAAAAATCGTCTAAAAGTAATGGAAGCTCTTGTCATAAAAAACAAGAAATCAACACACAATAATATCAATTATGAACACGGCAACAAATTACTGGCTGTATTTGAAAATTAAGCATGAGTCTATTTTCAGTAACATTTATACTGTCTACAAAAGGATTTACACACCATTTATTGTAGCATTAAAATAAATATCTTTGAAAATGGTTAATAGTTTAGCCAAAAGCGGTCGGAACTAACGCACTATCGAACAATTTTTACACCCATTAAATCTCCACCCGCAAAAAAAAAATACTTATTAGCATGTAAGAAATATATAATAAAAATAAACTTACATTGTCATCTTGTTTTAACAAAACATGTATTAAAGAGAGATTGCTGTTCAAATATACAACTATATATATATGTGTGTGTGTGACAGAGACAGAAAGAGAGAAATTTGGACATATATATATATATATGAAAGCAAAACTCAGTCACTGTAAATGTATGTATTTTTTGTATGCATGTTTGTGTACAGCCGTCACAGTGTGCATTATTTTAACAAAAAATACACATTAGAAAAAAACAAAAAAAGAAAAATGGGTGGGAAAAAGAAATTTATTTTCGCGGGTCGGCAATATTTTCGCTTTTGTTTCGATTTGAGAGCCTTAAATCAAGGCGTTTCGCAGACAGGTAGGTAATTTTCAAGGGGTAGTTCAAGGTTTTGGCCTGCCCTGAAATATTCGGTAAAACACCCGAGGGACAATGTATCTTATTTAGTTTGTTGCCCTCCTCTCCTGAGACGTCAGTCTTTGGGTGATGTCTCAAAACTTATATTCCTTCCCTTTCAAAAGGTTACAGCTTTTGAATCGTCAGTAGATTACTAATGATATCCTATATACTATTATATATTACTCGTAGAAATTCCATTATACACACACACACACACACACATATATATATATATATATATATATATATATTCCATTATATACATATATATATATATATATATATATATATATATATATATATATATATATATATATATATATATATAACACATTTTATGTTTATACATTCTTTTTATAGATACAAATATTTAAGTAAATGATCTGTTTATAATAAACAATATTAAACAACAGGATCCTGTCGGAAGACGAATATTTTCTATGAAAATTTCTCGGACATTCAGGCCGGTAAATGTTGTTTAATACAACGTGTGCACACACACACGCATACACCCACACACATCCTACACACACCTACATACATTCATGCGTATATATAATATGCATAGATAAAGATATACATTTTTATATAATATATGAACAGACTACATATACTAGCTGAAAATCCACCCTATGTGCAAGATTTTCAACTAGTTCCCGTGGAAAGCCTAAATTGTACTTTGACCCCCAATATCTTAATGCATTTTGTATTTACTGGATAATTTTTAAAGCATTTCACCCCAAGCAATGCGGAAGTGCCACTAGTACACAAGGGGTTACAGAGTGTAAGGAAAAAGACTGGGCATGGGGGGGGGGGCATTGAGGAAAGGATAAAAAGAAAATTGGGGATTAAGGTATCAGAAGATGTCAATTGCCATTACATTTAAATTTTTGAGGATTATAGTTATCAGAGAAGCAAGAAAGAGAAAGAAAGTAGGGAAGTGCGAGAGAAGAAGCAGAAGAGGCGGTTACATTTAAATGTTTCGACAGTAAATGGGTGGGACCGAAATGCCAACCTAGTAGCACGCTTAAGTGTGAAAATAGCTCTCTAGAGCAGATGCCATGAAAATATTTAAAAAAAAGACAGAGGGAACCCACATCACTTCTGCGAAAAAAGTGACTGGAGTCGAAACCCTAAGTCAGGACCGATCATATTGCAAATCCGTCTTTGGATTTTGTCGAGAACCTCGAGATAAACAGCGGGGGTCACCAGACCATATATGGCAACAATATTCCATGCATGGACGAATGGTAGATTTGTAGATTTGAAGAATGGACTCAAACGAGAAAAACCTCCTGGCGCAACACAGAGAACCATTTTTTCTTGCGGTAGATGCAGCTATTGATTCAATGTAGTTGTTTAACCTCAGGTCAGAGGAAAACGTGAGACCAAGAAGGTGCAGTGAGGCGCTCTCATGGAGTTGATAACAGACTGGGAAGTTTCTCTATGGAGACTAAATGAAAACATTTTTCGTTTTGGGTGCATTAATATTCGCAAGCCAATTCCTGTCCCAGTCAATGACGGATTTACTATTGAGACAGGGATAAATGGTAGTGTCGTCTTAAACACCGGGACGACAGAGGAGGACTTCCAACAGACTGGAAAGCAAGAATCGGCGAGACACTAGTTGTATAGTTTGGAGAGAACTGAAGACAGCTCAGAGGCATATTTCTTTAGGATTATAGTTGGTATTCTGTTACTACCACTTGCTTTATAAGAGTCTAATTTAGATATGATGTCTAATACCATTGGGGTTATGCACATCTCACTCAGTATAACTTCATTTCTAAGGGGAAAATCAGGTGTGGGCATATTTTGAAACTATTGACCCATTCAAGGAAAAATAGCAATTCCAGTTATTGTAAGGAAGAAAAGGGGGACCTGTAAGATGACAGACGTGACTGGACCAGTCGATCAGATTAGATGAAATAAATCGAAACATTTGAAAAGCAGAAAAAACGTCGGCAAGAAGCGAAGGAAATCGTCCACAAAAGAAAAACCCAGAATAATAATTCCGAGACACACATTTGAAAGATTAAAAATAGAATAAGGATTTGAGAGACAAAAGATTGATTCAAACATTATGAAAATTGAGTGAATGAGTTAAAGAGAGAGTTAGGTAATGATAAACAGTATTAACTACATTTACTGGCCTGAATGTCCAAGAAATTATAAACAGAGCATTTAATTGTCGGACTTAGTCAATTTCATTATATATATATATATATATATATATATATATATATATATATATATATATATATATATATATATATATATATAAGTATGTATGTATGTATGTATGCATGTATGCATATGAGTGTGTGTTCTCCAAAAGTTATTTTAGTGCATATCCGTGCTTGAGTTGACGTTCCACTTTTTAAACGGTGTGAATTACGCTTAACGGCCTACGCATTCGAGAGACTTAAAGTTAAAGTGGTCTCTGGCTGCATTCAAACCTGTGTAGGATAAATCAACACCTGATCCGGAGTGCTTTAGACCTCTCAGCCTCACAACCCAGTCTAAAGCACACAGGGTCAGTCGGAGATTTATCCTACAAAGGTGGACACAGTTTCGAACCCTAGTGGAGAGCACCTTATTAAGACTCTCGAATGCGCAGTCTGGTAGATGTAAATCACACAGTTTTAAAAAATGTGGGGTATACTCATGTATGTGTATCTACTAAAATAACGTTTGGTGTAATATATATATATATATATATATATATATATATAATGTGTAAGTATATATATAATGTGTAAGTATATATATAATGTGTATGTATATAAATATAAATTTATATGCAATTATTTATATATATTATTTATATATTAATATGCGCGGTACTTATTGGAAAGCGCTTAATATCAGCTACAAAGCTAACATATTTAGTTGTATTGCGTTGAGTTTGTGACCCTGGGTTTCACACTACTTGCGATCATCAGACAAAGTGACAATATATATATATTTCTGCCAAACAGGACTGATAAAAAAGAACCAACGAAGTTATCCTGTTTAATTTCTTATTATATTTTTACAATATTTGGATATCGCGTGATGTATTGTGCTCGAAATTGTGTGTAGATAGATAGATAGATAGATAGATAGATAGATATAAAAGTGAACATAGAAGTCAACACTTAGAGGCGACAGGCTGTTTCATGCCACGTCAGTGTCGTCAGGTCGCGTGTGTTGGATTTTTTCTCGACTATTTATATATATGGGTCAGTGGTGCATTGTGGGTAATCCTTTTTGGCAGTTATTTTGGTGGGAGTGGCTTGTTTATTCATTTATTTATTGATTTATTTGGATTAAATACTTAAACTCTTCAACACACACGGAATCAAGCACCCCACATAAAATAAAAACACTGTAAAAATCAGCTACAGTTGCTTCGATTACATGACACAAATAATAAAAAAGCACAACAGAAAAACTATCAACAAACCACCCGAACAAATTAAACCCACATGTAACTGTAGAATAAAGAATGAATGTCCCTTAAGCGGTAATTGTCTACAAATCAACTTAATATACCAAGCCACGCTAAAAATTACCAGATAATGAAGAAATAGTATATACATAGGAGTAACTGAAGGAAGCAATGAAACTACGCGCACAAAACATCTTTCACAAATAACACATACGCGAACAGCACAACGCTTTCTAAGTATATCTAGGAAATTAAAAACAAAACACAAATCACACCAAAAATATCATGGAAAATAAGGAAAAGATCATCAGCCTACAACAATCAACCAAAAACCTGCAAACTTTACTTGGAGGAAAAAATAGCTATTATTACCTTCCCAGACCAAAATAAATTACTAAATAAACGATCTGAGATCATCTCAAAATGCAAACATGAAAACAAAACTTTACTACGTTACTTAAAAATCGAAAACTGAAAAGAACAAATAAACAGAATAATATAAAAACAAGTAAAATAAATTAACCCAAGAAAATAATAAACAAATTAACAAACCACTCCCGTTAGAATAGACTAAATAGAACAAATTAAAATAGAAAATAAATACATAAAATAAAAATAATCAATCCAATTAAATACATAAAGTAAACAATAAACAAATCAAGAAACCAACCCCGCCAAAATAACCGTTAGAATAGACTACAACAATCTATCCAAAAATTGGACGAGAAAATAGCTATAACTGCTACACAACGAAAAAAATATTTTACAAAAAATTTCTACGTTATTCAAAAATCGAAAACCGTATACAGTAAATAAAATATACAAAACAAAAAATAAACAAACAAATAAGAGAAAACAAGTAAAAATTAATCCAAATAAATAAATAAATGATCAAATCAACAAATTGCTCCCGCTAAAATAACAATTAGAAGTAATAAAAATAAACATAAATAAGCAAAAACAAGTAAAATAATCAATCCAAATAAATGAAGAAAATAATAAACAAATTAAAAACTGTCCCCGCCAAAATAGCAGAATAAACTACGGCAATAAATCCAAAAATTGGACGAATAAATAGCTTTATCTAAAACAAAATATTAAATAAGCGACCTAAACAAATCCCGAAATTCTTTTTCATTTTTGCTTGGAAATGAAAAACGGTTATGTGATAATTAGCCACAATAATGATTTCCAGAAGTTATGAGGACTAATGTCTTCATATTTGTTATTTTCGTCTGATGCATTAAACCGAAGATCCTATCGGATGAAAGATTAATAGTATGAATAACACGTGAAATAAATATAATGTCTCATCTTAGAGTATCAAACAATACTAAAGACCACAACAGCTGAAAAGTTACGAAAAAGTGGGTCGTAAAATAATGATTTTGACTAACCTCAGACATTGTTTCTAATAGAAAAAAATATTACATGTAATGTAAAGAAAGAGAAAACGAAACTGCGCTTCATCTGTTTGTAAGATTAATGCCAGTAACTAGTTTTCCACCAATACTAGAAAGAATAATGACAGTAGACTTCAGATCCCTATTCTCCTGAAGAAAAAAAAAACGCTAACTATTCGGTTAATGAAAACCGAATATTTCCTTATAAGGAAACGGCTAATCTCCTCATTACCTGAAGAAGTCTCAAAATGTGTCGGTCGTAAATTGGTTAGCAAAAATAATAACAACACGAATAAAACTAACTTGTGGAATTCAAAATACTACTACGAAGAAATAATCAACAAAGCTGTCCTGATTAAAAAAAAAAAAAAAAAAAGGATGAAATGAGTGATCTATATTCTAACTGAAATAATTATGTATTTCCCACAAATATCAGAGATTGATGTTCAAGATCAAATAAAAGCCAGGAGTTCAAATGATGATTTTATAAGCTTACAAACACTTAACCACTTTAAAGATTCTTTCTTCCCCGTGTACCATTGAAAGATAAGTTTAGGAAATATCAAATAGAAGTGGAAGTAGAATGTTTTAAAACATGCTATGTCGTTGCTACATAATATTTTAAGATCCCGTTCAAATCTCGTTCGATGCTATGTCTTTATTCCGATTGTTGAAGTATATATTTGCCAAAATGATTGCAACAAAATCTTAAATCTTTACCAAATGCGTTGGATACGAAGATACTTAATTAGAGGAAAACTCACTTAACTCGAACATTGTTACCACCACTGGAAACAAGAGTCTCTGAAATAAGAAGAGGAAACACTGAATGTCTGTATTCATGCAACTTCCGGTTATCATTTGTGTGGTGTGCAAACTCATGATAAATAAATGATAACTAACAATAAGTATTGCTGATTTGGAAATCAAAACAAACATTTTACTTGCCTATGTCAACTATTCCATCGAGAAATAAATTTTAGTTACAACGTTGGTGTTGTAAATATAGATATTGTTTAAAGGATCGAGATAGAGAGAGAGAGGGAGAGAGAGATACAAAAAGAGAGATACAAAAAGAGAGATACAAAAAGAGAGAGAGAAGTAATGAGCAGATAGATAGATAGATAGATAGATAGATAGATAGATAGATAGATAGATAGATAGAAGCCAAACAATAGATGACTAAGAAATGATAAATTATATTTTGATATCATGATTTTTTACAAACTTGTGCGCGCTTGAGTGTATCTGTATGTGTGCGTGTGTGTTAGAGATAGATAGAGAGAGGGGGAGAGATATTTTCTTTGAAGTGATAATCTTTTCGGTGTGCAAACTCGCTGCTTGCTTCGAATTTCAACCGTTGTCGTCGTCGGCCCTTGGGATCGTCGATTACCGCGCTTACCACCACCCGATCTCAATCCCATCTCCAAACCATCCCTAGTACCTTACACCTCTTTTTGGCCCCTGAATGAGACGCTTACAAAAACAAGTGATGATATTAGTCCCAGTAGGTGGTTCGTGCTGAGTCGCAGTCCCGGCCCCTTGCGACAACACACACGAGGGGTTAGCAGCTGGAGTCGGGGACTCTATTCTATAATAGAAAAATATAAAGAGAGAGGGAAAAGAGAGAGAGAGAAAGAGAGAGTAAGGGAGGAAAAGAGAGGAGAAATTGAAAGAACTCTCAATTGGGCTTCCAATGAAATACGTCGATTTCAAAGAAAATTTCATGGTACGTTTCGTTCACATATAACTTGTATTGCCTTCTTTATACTTCCTTCTCTTGTCGAGTTTTCTCTCTTTCTTGGTCTCCACTTCTTTCTTTCTTTCTCTCTCTCTCTCTCTCTTTCTTTCTCTTTCTTCCTATCACCTTATGTTTTTATCTCTTTCTTCCTCTCGAGTTTTCTCTCTCTCCCTCTCTCTCACTCTTTATCGTTCTTTCTTTCTTTCTCACAATTTCTTGTTCTGTCATCCCAGTCTTTTTTTTAAGCTGCCTACCGTAGAGCGACGATTAGCAAAGCTTATCTTGCAGTTAATTGCTTGTTCGATCCTATTATTTACAAATACAATTTTCGCTACCAAAAGGAAGACTAGATAATTACTAAGATTAGCTTACTATGGCACAAGGATAGTGAAATATGAGCAGGAAGACTCTGTAACACCAATCATCTAAGGTTCGGTGTCTGTGTACTGTAAAAATCACCTTTGGCAGTGAAAAATAAGTAACTTTCTAATTTAGAAACCAGGCCAAAGTTGAATGCAATGCTCCTGCCGTAGAATAATTATTTTATTTAACAAATTCTTTATTTTCTCTTTCTGTCCGTTCATTTTGTTTTTTGTTTGTTTTTTTGTTTTTATGAGGCTTTTTTTTTTTTTTGATTTCCTAATTTTTCCTCTTTTTCATCTCTTCTGAATTTTTCTTCAATCTCTTTTTCGTCTCTTTTTTCCTTTCTCTGTCTTCCTTCATTTTCTTTTCTTTTTATTTTTTACACTCACTCATTTCCATTCCCCCACTCTCTCTCCCTTTATCTCTATATTTTCTCTCTCTACCATTAACTTTCTATTATTCTTTCCTTCTTTCACCCAACAGTTATTTTTCTTATTTTCAATGTTCTTTTACTTTTCTTTTTTCTTGCGAGTCTTCATTTTTTTTTCTCCCGCCTTTTTTAATCCCAGTTTTATTTTTGTTGTTGTTGTTGTTTTTTTATCTAATCATTTATTTTACATTCTTATTTTCTCAATATTTTTCATTTTCTTTTGTTTCCGGGATTTTGACATTTACGCCTCACAGAACAATTCGTTAGTGATCACCTTATGCGTCATTGATTTTGCCTTGTGCCAGACCAACCCAAGTAAATAACGACTTGGGTTTTCTGTCGTAAAATTTTGTTTGACGAAAAACAATGCATTTATTATTTTAGGAGGTAACTCCACGAAATCGCTAAAAAATAGCATAGCATGATGAAAAAGACGCCAAACTTGACGAAAACAAAATTTGATCGTCTAAATGTTCATGTTATCATTAAAAGAAAAGACCAAAGTTTTTTAATTATTTTTTAAAAAATTTTTTCTTTTTAGAACATTCTAAATTTTTATTAAAACAAACCTTCTTTCTATTTGTATCACTAGAAATTAGATCGCATGTATCACTAGAAATTAGATCGCATCGGGTTTAGTGTTTAGGGTTTACTTAAAAGCACAAAGCTTTGAGGAATGCAAATCATGTTTTTATTTTTTATTTTTATTTTTTAATTGGATCCGCACTACCTGAAAATCAGCTCTGAATTTTAACATACAAAACCCAATAAAACAAAGATATTATTTAATGTCAAATGCTTTTATTTGCTTTTAGTTGTTCTTATGAATATGGACAATATTTTCTGAAAGCAAAAAGTTTTTCGATGAAAAATGAATTTTTAATACAATTATTTGTTATTTCTTTAATTATAATAGATTCTTACATTTAAGTTGTTAAAATATTATAAAATTAGTTAAAAGCCGCATCGGATTTCCTAAGTGTCCTTATGAGATAGATCTTTTTTTAGCGCGTTGGTAATTGTATCATTTTGACTAATCAGAAGACCCGCAGTAATTAAGAAATGTAATTTTGTGTTTATAATCGGGCTGTAATTATAAAGTACGGAAGACCAACCAGAATACAATTAAGTTGCGTTATTTGAGTTAAGCATTGTTCTCCGCTGTTAAGGCCTTTACTTTTGCGAAATAAGTGTGGCGAAGTTAATTTGATTTTTCAATTTCAACTGAGAAGGGTACCTATAAGTATCAGTATCATCTTATGAAATTTATATGATCTTATTTTTATATTAATCTCAGTTATGACATTTTTCCATAAATGAAATATCAAAATTAATAATAAAATGAATGGAAATACAAAAAACACAAGTATTTTATGTACACTTCTGATAAAATTTAATAAGAAAGGTACCTATAAATTAATTAGATACCTTTCTTATGAAATATGAAATTTAATCTCACTCTTAACAGTCTTATTTTAATTTCTTTATAATATATTTTCCATAAAGCATCGTAAACGTTAAGGTGAAAGCTAAGTACAAAAAAAAATTTAGAGCGCTGAAAGTTTTCCTTAAAAATTACGAGGTATATAATTTGTTCACTTAAATCTAAATAACTTCACTTTTCGGCTTCCGTAGAACAAATTATGATCATGTAAATCCGTCAATACGTCATTCAACACCTGTCAAGTGACGCGAAAGGTTATGACCTACTTTGTTTTATTTTCAAATTGCATCTTTTCGGCGCAGAAGCTAAGTCAACCCTTGTTCAAAATATTTTAAATAAACATTATAATTTCTGATTTTCTTAAAATAAGTTTTGAAAAAATGATAATTGATTTTTAAAAGAATTTCAAAGTGAGATTTTCATCTTTTTTATAAAATGGAAGAAAATCGATTATCTGTCAATTTTGCTGACTCAAAAAAAAACAAAATTTTTAACGAAAATTTCGGACGTACTGGGAACGATTAAAAAATGTAAAAAATACCCCCAAAATACTTTGATCTTTCCTCTTAATAATAACATGAACATTTAGACGATAAAAATTTGTTTTCGTTAAGTTTGGCGCCTTTTTCCTTATGCTATGCTCTTTTTTAGCGATCTCATGGAGGTACCTATAATTTTTAGGGAGTTCCATTGATTCTCAGCTTTCTTTTTATAAATTTTCGGAAACGAAAATCATGCCTTCATTTATTCGTGCTAATTATGAGGAAGGTTTTTTTTTTTTTTTGATTTTTTATAAAATCTGAATAAAACTGAGACAAAACATTTAAAAACCACAGAATTCCAAAGGAAAATTTAAAGTCTTCACACGCACACAGACATGAAATTATTAAAAAAATATATCAAATGATGCCCACTTATCTCGAAAGACAATTTTTTATAAAATAGATAACATACTTCTAAATTTTCCAGTTTTTAAACAGATATATTTAATATAACCTAAATAACATAAAAAACATTGATATCTTTTCCTAAGTTATTCAGACCGACACATCAACAGCCCAAGGGCCACTCAAGGCAGAGGGTTACTGCGTGAAGTTGTATTAGCGTAAGAAAATGCAAGATAACAGGAAAGATAGTTAATTCTAGACTTGAAGAGGTCAGGATTTAATTCGCTAATAAAATTTCAGACTTCAGGCGGAGAAGGAACCGGAAACCAAATCCTATACAGGAAACAGGGGATGAGCACCTACTCCTACTCTCATACATATATATATTCAAGAATATTGTTTATTTTATTCTTTAATTAGATATATTTGAGGGGATATATGATTATATATTTATTTTTATCTGAAATCACCTTTGTAAATTATGATTTACAATCACTTAATTATTTATTAAATAATGAATATGTACCAAACTTTTTCGATGTTACTGTTATACACAGTCATACAACACGAACACGCACACACACACACACTTATATATATATATATATATATATATATATATATATATATATATATATATATATATGTGTGTGTGTGTGTGTGTGTGTATATAATTTCAATATTGAATTATAGATACAGCCCATCTGAAGTTATGTAATTCACATAAATTTATATAAACATATATAATTACATTTGTGTTTCTTATGAAGTATATATTTTTCAACCGTTTTTTTGGCTTTTTCTGTTACTTTTTCTTTTTTTTTTTCTAAGTGTATATTTGGATAGCTTCTTGATATTTCAATTTTTTGTAACACAACCGATCGTTTAGGCATTAATATTGAATATTTATATCCAAGTTTATAACGACTAATGCTTGGTTTTATATCTGCTTAGTGTATCTTTCTGATCGGATCTTAAAATCAGTCAAAACAGAAAAATGGGAATTAAAATAAGTACAAAATATTGTATCTGTTCATTGACATTCATTGCCACACACTAAAAATGTATAATTTTGTCTTGCCTCATAAAATATTAAATATTGAGATATATTACGAAAATATTGTCAAAATTTATTAGTTTTCTCAAAATAAAATTCATATTAAATAATCAGTTCTGGTTGAATAGATAGATAGATAGATAGATAGATAGATAGATAGATAGAATAGAATAGAATAGAATAGAATAGAATAGAATAGAATAGAATATGTAACTTTCAGCTTATAATAACTGTCTTATTAGAAGTATTTACAATAATTTATATAGGGCTGGAGCTGGAGATTTTACGCATCTTGAGAATTGTTGATCATATCGCAAAAGAATATATACAATAGAATAGTTAGATATTTATTTTTAATTTGTGATATAAAACGATTGCCATGGATCGTAAGAAAAACCTGACCTCAAATAGAAATAAGATATTGTCAAGTTATTTGGCGATGAGAACACAACACCGGAAACAGCGAAAGGTTGAACGGAGATCTCGGAACAATGAAAAACGAAAACAGTAAAAAAAAAAATAAAAATAAAAATGCCTTTATCAATGTCACTAAAAGAGATTTTTTGATAAAAAAAAGAAAATAGTAATAAGAAAATATTTACAGTATCTGTTGGTGTGAATTTCAACAAAAATAAAATATGCCGTAACATTGGTTAAAGATATGAAAGCCACCCAAAAACTACGTATAAGCTGGGCAAATAAATACATTCAAATCTGATAAATCTGACTAGAGCTGGTGATTGTGGTTGGTTCCCTCACCGAAATAGTCAACCAACAAAACTTAGAAAACAACTGGTGGAGGACTCATGTAATTAAATTGATGATGGTATTAAGATAAATGCAGTAAACAGATTTTAACTTCTAGAACAAGACGTTTTTCTTTTTTTTCTTTTCTTGTTTTTTTTTTTTTTTTTTTTTTTTTTAATGGTGCAGGTCACAAGCAAAGAAATTTAAATTGAAGATAATATTGATGCAAGACTACTTATACACATTCTACAAATTTGACTATTGCCCACCTTGCCAAAAAATGCTTCTTTGAATAATTCAATTAATCTGATGTATTTGACATTAGATTAATTGAATTATTCCTTGCCTCACTAGATATAAACCCAATTAAAAACTTGAAGTCCATCAGTGTATATGAGAATGGAAAATAATGTTCAAGCAAAGAACATTTCTTAGAAGCAATCAAAATTGTTACAAACAATGTTAAAGTCATTTCGACTTTAACATTGAATAGAATAAAGAATGTCAAGGAACCTACATTGCCATGAAAAATTATATGATAATAAATAACTCAGATATACAGCATATTAGCCTAATCATAAATTGGTTTTATGGTCGATAACATTTGGATGTATTTATAAATACAAATCCTTATTGTTCGTACGTTTGCAAAATGAACTCGACATAACCTCCAAAATAAATTATGATCAATATTTTAACAAGGATAGGTATAAGAAGTTAAGACTCAGTGGTGCTTAGTTTTTTATTTTGATGTCGACGTTTTTGTTTTTTAAAAGCGTTAAATTAATATCTACTAGTCTAGAGGTCGAAATTCTTACTAAAGAATATGTGCTCCTCGGCAGGAATTGTCTATTCAAACACGTGTCCCCACTAAAGATAACGTTTATAGCAATAAGAAACAACCTCGATTTAAAAATCCATTGATTTCTATCATATACATGCATATATACATATTGCCATCCACAGACAGACTGTTTCGCGGCTAATCAGTTTGGCTAGACATCCGATTGCCTGAAACCGGGACTGAAACAAGACTGATTTGGTATCAGTCGGAGATTTTACCCCTAAGTCATTGGCGAACGGCAGGGATAAACGTGAATGTATTTTTAAACAAACACGCCAGTGACCGGAGAACTCGATTCGTCTTATCGAAGCGTCTTGCATCGGCAACAGTAATAGTCACTGTTTACAAAATCACTTTTCTCCCTGAAGAGCTCAACCGAAATATTTTTTACGAGCATGTATACATATTGTCATCCACAGACATCCGATTGCCTCAAGCCGACATCGAAACCAGACCGATTTAGTATCAGTCGGAGATTTTACTCCTAAGTCATCGGCGCACGGCGGGAATGAACCATCGGCGCACGGCGGGAATGAACCATTGGCGCACAGCAGAGATATACATATATATATGTGTGTGTGTGTGTGTGTGTACTATATTTTCAATTGAATTTAACAACATTTTCGGCCACTTGATTGTTGTTTTGCTTATATTAAAACAGAAATCTTATAATTATATTCAAAAATTTAATTTTAAGAAATCTAATGTTTCGGAATTATTGTTATTATGAACTTTTTATGTTCTGATCATATCCATAATAGATTTAGGTGTAATTGTAATTGTTTTAATATTATTAAGATTGGATATATTATTTCGATAGTAGATTTTAATATTATATGTCTTTTTTATCTAATTTATATTATTATTGTCATTTTTGCTGCAGATTTTGTATGCTTTTCTTTTAGCATTCTTATTAAAATAGTAATGATGTTGGAGGTTTTTAAAGGTATTTTACATATATGTATATTTCTTCTTCAGGTAAATAATTGGGCTGAAGATTCTTAATGCTTTAAGAGCATTAAGAATCTACAGCCCCCCCCCTATAAAATCTTATAATTATTCTGGATTTTATTCTATTACAGTGTTGAGAATAATAGTTTATGACGTCATTCTTGTTGGTAGATTTTCTGTAAACTTTTAGTTGGAGGTCGTTATTTGTTCTATTTGGCATAATATCAAGGAAGGTTAAATGCATTACAAGTTTCGGTATCAAACCTAAAATCTATCATGGGTTCAACGTAATTAAGTCTATTTACAAAATGTGGTAAAATTATGTCAAGTGAATACATCCCCTATATGTCTAAAGAAGAATTTTGAGGTAAAATATTTATGAAAGGGCCACTTTGTAGAAACTCTAAAAAGAGACACGCCGCTAAGCTGGAAACCGATGGTAAAAACAAATTTTTGTTTATAAAAGTTTGTTGTCATTGATGAAAAAACATTGCTTAGTAAGTAATTGAGTCATTTTTATGATCTTATGTGTGAGAAGGGGTAATTTTATTTTGGATTTCGTTAAATGCATTTTGAGTAAATTTAATAATTTCTTACGAGAACATCTGTATAGAAAGATTTTATAACTAAACTGCCAAGACATTTGTCTTTTATATTTATGTCTTTTAATCTATTAATAAGAATTTTTATGCGTGATGAACTAATTGTACCGAGTATTTGGTGTAACATTTTGGCTAGTGTGCTACGTAGCGTACCACTATTCGAAAACCAAGATCTTTGTAATGTAAAATAACTTCTTCAGATAAAATGTTCGAAGAAGAAATATTGGAAAACATGATACATGGCAGAGAAAGCCTTAAAATACGAGACTATCTAAAAAGGAACATAGCATTCGTTGTTTCGATTTTAAATCAATATTTATCTTCCCATTTGAGTCCTAAATCAATTGCTTTTCTAGTGACCATAACAGGCATTTTTTCTTTTACCTAATTTTGTTTAGTGCTGTGCCTTTGATGACATCAGGTATAGACCAACAAACCAAGGAGCGGCAATGATCAAAGAAGAAACAGAGGTGTGAAAGAATCACTTGTTGGAAGAACTGATAATCACCCGAGGAAGGCAGAGACCGACTTTGTTCACCTGAGTTGACAAAACAATCATCTCAAAGGTTAACACACAAAAAACGGTCAACGGTACCAAACAGATCCTTACACGTTGATGTAAAAACTTTATTCAATCAGACATCTAATCAAAAACACGTATATTCCATAATGACTGAACTACTTTGACACATACGTATATACGCTCAATGGATACCAGCAATTAAACGAGGTTTAACAAGCTATTCACGAAGTCACTGCTGCCATGAGTTTGATCTTCACTGTTGCTGCCTTGTGTCAGATAAACCTAAGCTTTGTAAACATCGACATATACTGGTTTGATTATAATTCTATATTGATGAAGAATTTTCTCTCTTATTACATATAAATAAACTAAGATAGATAAATAGAAAATGTTACTAAAAACATCCCGGTTAATTATTGTAATAAGAATTCCATATTAATTTACTTACACTAGAAATTTGCTACACTGAAATTCTTATTAATTTGTCGACTATTTTTCATCTTAATTTCACTTGCTTTTTATCGCAACTCTCAGATCGTTATTCTACGACTATAAGCAATATAGACTATAAAATGGCAATTTGAAAGTTACGATAAGAAGCAGCTGAACTTAAGAACTATTCGAAAACTCAACAATAGACATTGCATTTTCAAAAAATAAATAAGTAAATAATTGTTCTAAATTTTTAAAAATACACTTATTTAAGTTTTTAATAAAATTAATGAACCATCATATATAAAGTTTATTTGTGTATATCAAAGTGTCCTGGTATTGAAGACAATAACCGAATATTAGATAGGATTCTTGTTCTGAATGCATTTTTATTTCTGAATATTTCATGGTTTTGACTTATATTAAATATAATGTCTGAAGAACTTACAATATAAAAGTTTTTCGAAGCATCATCGGACATGGATATAAGTAAATAAATCAATAAGATGAAAAAAAAGTATTTATTTTAGATAAAAAATATTGATTTATCAGAATACCCCACTTTTTGTCAATGCACTTCACTAGTGAATATTACTCACATTGATTGAATATTATTCAGTGAAAGTTTTAGATCAAAACGTGTCAGACTACAAACATATTGATCGATCCTTGTATATTCTGGAAAGGTTCTGTTTGTGCATGCATACACACCACTTTTTCATTTCTGAACAAATAAAAAAAACGCTAAAAACTATAACTAAGATGACGGAAATTACTGCTGAACTAAATGTTGTAAGACTGAAAAGAAAACAACAGGGATTTGAAAGCACTTGATCAGCGAATTCTGATGTAAATAAAATAAAATTATTTCGCTATTGATAGAAATAATATGAATTTCTTTTAGACGGATGCACATTTGACAATAGCTACTGAGTCACGTGATACCGATAATGGTTTTTACAACACTGTAGGCTTAATAACTACAATGCAAAAAAAAAAACGCACAAAATGGATAAAGAAAACGAAGGAAATCAAGTAAAGGACAAAAAAATGCCCTAAGATTCTGTTTTATATGAATTTGAACGTTATTGGCAGCACAAGGGAGATCATGTCATAAAAATAAAGAATGTATGAACAAACTGTTAGTCTGTATAATAAATACTGAACCCTGTGCGTAAATGCAGAACATACACGCACGTTCGCATACAGAAGGACACATGGTCAAATATATGCATATACATTTATATGCATGCGAAACTGCAGAAGTCTTCATACATAAACACCATCATATAATATACGCGTGTGCGTGTGAACTATTTAACATACGAGCATAGAGGAAAATACATGTACCGCTATTATTGTTACCATTATCAAAACCACAATGACTCAATTTTGAGTCTCTAATGGCGCTTGATGCACACATTCCGCGTATCGTGAATTAAAGTTACTCACATTTGAATCTCTAATAATATATGTACATCTATATTGACGAAGATTGCTTCTGTTGTATTGTGTGCGTCGTGAAACTCTGTAAGCACTTAAGGGCACGTTTTGAACCTTGGCACAAGGAAATGGATCAGAATAAAATGACGTCTGTGTATGAATCGCTTCACATCTTCTGCTTTATTTGTCTATGTCCGGGATTCATAATTGTTTTATTATTATTATTATTATTATTATTATTATTATTATTATTATTATTATTATTATTATTATTATTGCGCGCGAGAGAAAAATAGAAATAAAATTATTTTATGAATCCCGGATAAAGCGTAAATTATGGAAATGATTCATACATGCGTGCCTGCATGCGCGCGCGTATGTGTGTGTGTGTGTGTGTGTGTGTGTGTGTGCGTGCGAATATAAGAAAAAGAATGGAAAAAAAGAATAATGCGCATATCAATGCATAACTATCTATGTCCTGAGAATGAAAGTCTTCCAATAAAGGAAATAAACAACCAAGGACAACACACACACACACATGATGGAATGTTGAAAAGTTCTCAACCTAAGCATGAACAGACTTTTAAAAATTATTTTATGTTGATCATTGATCAAATTTTGGGAAGTTGGGTTACTGACATTTCAACGTTCATCGCGCGAGCGCGCGTGTGTGTGTGTGTGTGCGTGTTTACACACACACACACACATCAATAAGTAAATAAATATTTAATCATAATCTCCTGGTCAATGCACTTTCAGTTCAAAATTCAACAAATAATTATACTAAATTATGACCTTATTACTTTATACACTAGTAAACACACACACACACACACATATATATATATATATGTGTGTGTGTGTGTGTGTGTGTGTGTGTGTGTGTGTGTGTGTACGTGAGTGTGTGTGTTTGGGTGGGTGTGTTAATTTTTACTATAAACGTTATTTTAGTGTAGGTACCTCCAATAATTCGTATACCTAAGGTTTAAATGTATTTTTCATAAAGAAAACATCGTTTCCGAAGCTTTCCCCCAGCTTCAGTTGAAAGCTAAAGGATTACATTTTCTCATTCCAGAGAAATATACCGTGGAGTTTTTTAAATAAAAATTTGAATGATTTTTAATCGATTCTTCCGAAAAAGTCAATCGAAACGGCTATTTTTAACTTTTTTAGAGAAATTTATATAAAACTTTTTTTTTCTTTTTGAAAATACTGCTAGAATAAGATTATTTTCGTAAAATTAGCAAATTTAAAGTTAACTTAATCTGTTCTGAAGCAAATATCACTTACTTATAGCATCAAATTTTCTAGACAAACATTTCTTGACCTCGGTGTATTGTTATTTTCACCTTTCCATCGATAATTTGATGGCTGAATGTGTTGACAGGTTTAGTACGGTGCACCAAAATTGACATAACGATTTTTTTGTTTTTTATGATTGAAAATACTATAAAATTTCTTACATTATTGAGTTACCTCTATAATAGTATTTCATTATTTAATAGATAAGATAATAAATAATTGTATTTATTATTAATATATTTTATCAATATTATAATTAATTTTATTTTATTTATTATTAATATATTTTATCAAGTTATTAAGTTATTACATTTTTAATTTAATAACTGAGATAATAACTAATAAAATTATTATTATATTAATAATTAAATTTTCTCATTGAGTTATTAATTGTTTAAATTGATAAATAAGATAATTTTATTATCCCAATTAATTTTTAATTTAATAACTGAGAGTGAGATAAGTCGAAGACCTTTATATGTCAAAGGGCTTTCCCTAAAGAGGAGACAAGCCTTGAAACACGTGACCTTTCAACCATAATGTCACTTACGAGATATCAAACTAAAAAAAATATAACATTTTGACGCACAAAAAATATCTTTAATTATGGTAAAAAGTTTCGGTAGCATGATTTGTTTTAAGCTTTTAATTTTCGCTTAGTAAATAGTTTTCACTTAAAAACTTAACAATCTACCTCTTTGGAAGAATTTTAAAATATTTTTTAAAATTAAAGAGAAATGAAAAAATTTTTTTAAAAAAATGCAAACAATTCTTGTAAAAATTCAACAAAAAATATTGTCCTTAATGTATATTATTTATAAAAGCAAATAAAAGCCTAGATTCGATAATTAGATAGTTTTATTGCAGTTTTTATTTTACGATTTGGAGCAGATTTTTAAAAAGATAGCAGTAGTTGTGAAAAAAAATTGATGATTTAATTTCTCCAAAGAGTCCTGCTTATAAGTAATATAAAACAATTTGCGAACTGTTTGTAATTCTAGAATGTTTCATAAAGTTCTGGGGGAGTAACAGATGTAAAAAATATATCTATTTTTACCAAGATTTTCCAAAAATAAAAATTTCTAAAATAAATTAATTCATTTTTTAATAAGTCTTGAAGGTTTCATTAAAATCAGACAATTATTTGATTTTTGCAAGAATTTCCAAATTAACGGGTTTTCCCCCGGAAACTGCTACACTAAAATGCCCATTACCACAAGTTGTATAAAGTTAACAAAAAAAAAACGAGATTTTTTACCGAAATTTAGAACGTGTTAGAAAGAAGAAAACATTTTTTTTAAATAATTAAAAATACTTTGTTCTTTCCTCTTAATAATATCATAAACATTTTAACGATAAAACTTTGTTTTTATTAAGTTTGCGGCTTTTTATCATTATGTTATACTGATTTTTAGCAAATAATTGCAGGCACCTATTTTAGTGGATGTACGAGTTTGAGTGGACAGCCCCGTTCATTTACAAACGGTGAAAGTATCATCAGCCCACAGTGTCAAAATGCAACTCTTGTGGGGGAATGGGACATACGTTCTGTTTTTTTTGTTTTTGTTTTTTTTTGTTTTGTTTTGTTTTTCTAATCAGTCAATATTTAATTATTATTATTTAATATATTACTAAAATAACGTTTATAATAATAATAATAATAATAATAATAATAATAATAATAATAATAAACTATCAAAATAGAAGGGTCTTGAAGTGAAAATCTAAAAAATGTGACACATGAGGAAATCAATAATTCCACTTGTAGTTGGAGCCCTCGTATTGATTAGAAAAGGTTTCAATAGAATCATTGAAGGGATTCCTGGGAGCCCATGTCTTAAAGAAATACAAAAAATTGTACTCACAAGTACAGCTCACACTTTTATGTAAAATGTGTGTTATTTTAGGTTTTTGGCGGTTTTGTTTGTTTTGTTTGATTTTTTGTTTTTTGTTTTTTTTTTGTTTTTTGTTTTTTACAAAAATGATCAGTGGAAAATAACATGAAGCCGTTTCTGACCTTAGTTATCTGGTTGGGACCCAGAAGGAAATGTGTATACAACAGAAATCCAAGGAAGAAATAATAATAATAATAATAATATGCATCATCCCAAAGCTGATGTTGATCGTCTGTATGTGCCCAGACCCGAAGGAGGCAGAGGATTAGTTCAACTAGAACTGTCCTACAAAACGACAACAATTGGCCTCAAAAGATACTTGGAAACTACAGAAGACTGGATGATGGTATGCGTCAAGGAACATGAAAGTAGTAAGCGTCTTTACTCCGTAATGAAAGAAGCCAACAAATTCAAAATGGAGCTTCAAATGGGCGTAGAGATGCAACTACAGCACAATACACCGACTGGAACTGAAAAATACTTAAAAAAAGACGAATGCAACCGACCAGATACAGAAGCGATGGCAAGATAAACCGCTTCATGACCAATACTCTGCCCGTACCAAACAAGCTGACGTAGACAAAACCCGTACCCATCAGTGGCTACGTAGTGCAGGGTTGAAAGCGGAAACTGAAGGTTTTATCCTTGCTGCGCAGGACCAATGCTTGCTAACTAGGAATTATCAAGCACATATACTAAAATATTGTGTCAGCCCAAAATGCAGATTCTGTGATAATTACCCAGAAACGATTGATCATCTTGTATCAGGTTGCACGATGTTGGCACCCACTGAATATAAAACCCGACATGACAGAGTGGGCCAATATCTGCACTGGAAAATCTGCAACTTCTACGGGAAGGAAACTGAAAGAAACTGGTATGAACACCACCCAGACCCGGTTACGGAGATAGGACCTGTTACAATTCTATGGGACTACACAATCAAGGCCAACCGCCCAGATATTGTTATTAAAGACCACAAACAAAAACGGTGCATCCTTATTGATATGGCAGTCCCTGCTGACTGCAATGTATCTTTGAAGATATTCAAAAAGCTGCCACAATACAAGGACCTTGAAATAGAAATCTCGAAAATGTGGCATATGGGAACATCAACAATCCCTGTTGTAGTTGGAGCCCTAGGACTGGTTGGAAAAGATTGCAGTAGACTAGTTGAAGGGATTCCTGGAAGTCTATGCCTCAAGGAGATACAAAAAATTGTTCTGACAAGTACAGCCCACACTTTACGAAGGGCTTTATCTATGTAATTTTTTTTTTTTTGTCAGTGGAAAGTGTCATGATGCCATTTCTAACCTTAGGTCCCTGGGAGGGACCCGAAAAGAAATGTGTAAACGCCAGAAATCAAAGAAAATAAAAATAATAATAATAATATACACTCATACAAACACAAAACACACACACAATACCGTGTAAAAGACTTCGGTCATTTTAAACTACTGTACTTTTCTGGTAGTTGCCAACATATAAGTGGATGTTTCTCATTTTGTTTTCTACAAATAAAAGTTGGACCCTGTCAGAATGAAATATGAACTTTTTCTTTTGGATAGAAATTTCCAATTGGAAACCTCACAAAGACTACCTTCTGCACTAATCATTTCTTTCAGTTTCAATCGCATTATCTTTCTAAAAATAGAATATATTAATTTTTTTTCCATCTTTAATAGAAAATAAACTAATATATGCCAATTTTGACATTTTTTTAAATATACGCTCATATTGCAGTTGTCCCAATACAATCGAAAGCGATCTTTTGGAATGATCGTACAAAAATATAAATAAGAATTTCTTTGCCAATTTTATAGTCATAACTTTTGTGTGACGTATGGGTACTGTGTCGTTTTCCCCTAACTTCCATACTCATAGCCAAATATTCTCTTTGGTTCATTAAACAATTATCAAATAATACACTGAAAAGTTCTCGGCCAGACCGATTTCAGTATTTTGGTATTTGGTCATTTTTATTTTACGATTTGGAGAAGATTTTTAAAAAGATAGCAGTAGTTGTGAAAAAAAATTGATGATTTAATTTCTCCAAAGAGTCCTGCTTATAAGTAATATAAAACAATTTGCGAACTGTTTGTAATTCTAGAATTTTAGCTTACTGTGAAAAGTGGGTCGAGCTGAGAACTTTACTTCATGATAAAACCTATTAATGTAGGTAATCCATTTTTATGTTTGATAAGTGAAATGTGGTTGTTTTTTGTTGTTTAATTTTAATGTCTCCGGACAAATTTTTGAGCTGATCCAAGTCTTTCTTATCAGATCGAGAAATGAAAGTTATCCTGAATGGCCAATCTTCTAGATCCTTTTGTACTAATGCAGGTACCTGCCAGGGCTCTATCCTTGGTCCTACTTTGTTTTGTTTTTTGTTTTTTGTTTTTTTGTTTTTTTTTATTATCATTAACAACCTTACTCATGGCATCAGCTGATGGCAAAACCATTTACCCTTGTCTCGATAGAAAGTCTGATCAGTCAGATAAGGTCAAGACTGATGTCAAAAACGACCTTGAGTCTATTATTAACTGGAGCAAAGGATGGTTTGTTCATGCTAACGCCTTTAAAACTAAACTGCTCTTCATTAAACATCTGAGAGACTCCTTTCTGCCCTCCATCAACATGGCTGATGCTATCCTCCAAGAAAGTGACTCATTGCGCTTTCGCGGGTTAACATTCTTGGCTGACATGAAGTGGAAAGACTATATTGAATCAATTGCTAGGTCAGCTGCTGAGAAAGTTGGTTCACTGTGTCGTGCAAAACAATTTCTCTCTCTAGAATCTATCTTACATGTTTATAAGTCTGCCATACGTCCATGCTATGAATATTGCTAACACATTTTGTCTTGCTATATACCTAGAGATATTTGATAAAATCCAAAAAAAGAATCAACAATATAATTGGTCCTGATCTGGCGTCTCAGCAACAGTCACTTTCCCACCGCCATAAAAATTGCACTCCTTTACCTATTCTATAATTACTTTCATGGTAATTGTTTGAATGAGCTTTCCTCTATCGTACCTAGACTTGATGAATTTAAGCGCAGTACCAGACTGGCATCAAGACTTCATCAATTTAAAGTTGAGTTGGCTAGATATAACCGTAAGTTCTATGCTAACAGTTTCTTTCCTCGCACTTCTCGCTTCCGGCTCCATGCTTATCAGCCAACTTTAATCGTCAAAAATTTAAATGACATTGTCAATCGTTATCTACTGTCCTACTGATTTTTCCTTCTATTATTCTTGCTCCTTAATAATGTTTTCTAATTCTTCCACACCCAGTAACCTCCTGTATCTTAGTGGCTTTACTGCTTTCCTTGCAGTGAACTCGATTAAAAAGAATTATATTTATATATTTACTCTCAACACTCTCCTGAATAGAATCACTATTTTATATTATACAAGATCCCTATAAATAGCCAAATATTTTGATCCTGTGCTAGCCTAAGCTAACCCTAACCCTACCTGAACAAATTTCATTTCAAAGCATATTTTTTGATATTTTATATTATTTTATTTTAGTTTGCGACAAGATTCGGGCATGGCTAGGCTGTATAATACAATCTAAACATTTCCAAATTTAATTCATTTACCAAGTTGGGATGGCTTGCTTCATTCGAAATCTAGGGATATTACGTCGATGCAAACACCAAGTACTGACACGTTTGGAATCATGTTACTCTTTTCACCTTTCTTTTCTTTCTCTTCCTCTGCGTTGTTTTTATTATTATTATTATTATTATTATTATTATTATTATTATTATTATTATTATTATTATTATTATTATCTATCTTCTTTCAATTAATTATCTCTCTTTTCTGTTTTTTATTTATTTTCTTTAGCTGTAATTTTTCTTCTTTAAAACTTTTTGCTCTTTTATTATTCCTCCTTTGTTCCCGTTCCTTCAAATTCCGATCGTATTTATTTCTTCTATCATGATTCTTTCTTGCTTACTCTTCTTCTCCCTCTTTCCTCTTTTCCTTCTTCTCTTCCTTTTCTTTCTTCTTTTTCATATTTTTCTTCTTCAGTTTATTCTTTTCATTTTTTCTTCTTTCTTTGTTTCTTGTTCTAGTTTATCTCCCTCTCTCTCTCTCACCCCCCCCCACACACATAAATTTGTATTCGGTCACATTTTGCACACTTTTATTCGTTTCTTTTTCATTTCTTTTGTCTTTTTTCCATTCTTTTTTCTTTCCCCTCACTTCCTCCTTGCCCTTTTTTCTTTTGCCTTTCGTCTCTGCCGTCCATCATGGCTGTCAACGGCAGACGAGTAGTAAGCAAGAATTAAATGGTAACGGTTGCTGTCCGCACAACAAGCGGGAGACACCAGAGGAAGACCCGATAATTGGTTGTGATTAGATAAAAGTAACACGAACTATCAATTCGTTGTTCCTTTACCTTTAGAAAGTAGACAGAAAATTGTAAACAATCTCGTCCCTGTATGGCGGGACCACCTCCAAACATGCCGGAAGCTGGATTACCGCCATTTTATTAAGACAGATAATAAGGCTAGAAGTTTCTTATCGCTTCAACTCAAGCAATTGGTTTAATTCAGAGGGCCAAAACAAAAAAAAAATATTTGCTTTATCCCTTCATTTGTAACTTTAGTCAAACTATTTGTCTATGGACTTTTCTTAGTTCTCCTTTTTTAAGGAATTTGGCAAAGCAATTTCACTTGATCACTTCAAGTATTTGGTGTTTTTAAATAACTTATTTGTCTGTATAACTCCAAAAAAGAGGGCGCCAAAAATCCCTTGAATGTTTGATATATTACACCAAAATCTAGGAGCTAAAAAGTATTTACTATGGTTTGGGCACACAGACCGCAGTTTATCTCCCGATAAAACTCGCTCCTTAAATAATGAGCAGAATAAACCATCTTTATCCAACCAACTTACGATATAATACGCCACTTGTAATTGTATATATTTTATTGCTAATATCAGTAACGTTAATGTTGTCAGTACAAGGGAGATGACTAGATTTATCTCCCTTACACGGGTGACATCCTCTATATGACAATTATAACCGACTCCGTGAAAGAACAGGGTACAACAATGATAATTAGAAAAATATACTTAAAGACTCAGGTATGAAAACGTAATAATTGTAAGGTCTTAACAAATTATGTAGTCATTTTTTATTGTATGTCTAAACAAATGATATGAAGAAAAATTATAACTATATATTCTTTGATGTGGTTAGCAAGCTTCTTTCGCTAGATTAATTTACGACCGTGCAGTGAATTCGATCCTTACAGGTTGCTCCATACTTTCGGTCATCCAAGCAAAAGTTTTATATCTGATGTCGCTAATATGGTGATTTTCCAAGTATAGCTGGGATGTGGAACAAGGTCGAAAGTATGGGGCACACAGTGAAGCTCGAACTCACTATCCAGTCGTAATTTATCTAGCGAGAAAGTCGAAGTGCCCTTGATGTAGGTAGTGTTTATAATTAGTTATTATGATATGTCCCTTACATGAACAGTTGCTCCAATTCAGAATATAGTTTTAAAAAATCAAAAATCCTGATATGGATGATGCATATGATATATGGTGGGCATATAAGTGAGAGAAATATATAAAGAAAAAACAAAGGTATTCAATGTTAAAAACCAATATAAAAATGTACACATGATCAACTTAGAAAAATAACAGATTATTCATTAAAACCGCCCACAAGTTCGAGGACTGACTCGATGTTGCTACATAGCCGGGTAAGATGGTTTTCGTTTCGAATTGACTATCACAACTGATGGTGGATTTCAATGAGTCTATGGTATTGTGGGACCACTCTTCAACATGCTGGCAGACGTAAGAGTCAAAAGAATTCCCATCAGGAGAGTTAGAAGTCTACATGTAGATGTTGGGAGTGAGACATGATTGTGAACATTCTTCGCCAGCCACACTTGTAACACGTGGGCCACGGAGAAAGAATATTGCAACTGGAATACGTCACTCCCTCAGGGATTAAACACCTAGTACTTCGATTTAGGTGGAATAAACTCTGAGGCCTTGAAGGAATTGGGGTGATATGACACAACACACAGATCTATCATAAACGACGATGATCATCACCATTAATATTCTCCGTAAATGTCCTCACAGTGCCACCTGTATTTCCTTGTGTTCATCTGAGCGCTTTCAAGAAGTTCGTTATCTTCGAGTTGCTGCGGTTGGTGCATAATGCTACGAATACGGTGTGACTTTTCATTTCTATGTCACTTTCGAAGCTGCATTGTCAATGATCTTGAGACGTCTGAAAGAAGAAAGATAACGTCAAATTTTAGCATGTGTCTTGTTTCATTTATGGCCAGCTAATGATACGTTCTCAAATACACGTCAAACTGTGTGGGTGTGGACGTGTGGAAATCTATGAATCTATTAATATATTGAAACAGTGTATATATTGCTATATGTGAACATAATGTGAGATAGATAGATAGATAGATAGATAGATAGATAGATAGATAGATAGATAGATGCAGCGGACATGGGGACAGACTTCCATGAAATAATAGAAGCGCGCACAAGAAAACGCACTGGTAGGCATTAACTTTTTTCTTCTTTTTTTTTTTTTTGGCGCACCAACTTCTTGATAATTATCCTTCCACTGTCGACTTTAATCAAGCGTCGAGCGTAGCCTTCAAGATGACAGCTGCCTTGATCCTTAGCTCTTCGAAGCTGTCGCCATGTTGAAATTTTCAATGGTGTCCTTTGAGGACAACTGGCCCTGAGACAACACGTAGATCCGACAGGAAGGGTGGAATATTTCCCACGACCCCTTGAGTAATTACGCTTCTTTTTCAAAACCTTTTCTTTTTTTTAATCGTCGCTTCAGTTTTATAGTTATTGTTGTGCTATTGTTCATTTTATTTTATTTTTCTTTCTTTTTTGAATTCGGTCTTTTTGGGATAACGCCATTTTTCTACTGGTTGTGATAGAGTTTTATGGCTTTATCGTTTCATGTTTGTTGGGCGTCTCGGCGTGTGGTGTAATTATTAGTAAACTAGACACGCAGATCATTACAATTGAATAGTGAATGCCATTATCACTAGGTGATCAATACTCGTGGCCTGTTCTTAGTAATTCAGGACACCCCAGTGTTTGATCAGGGTTTGCAAAACTGGTCTTTCAGATCATTACAACAAAATAGTAAATTTGGTCATGTGCTAAAGTGAATATAAGATCAACAATTCTGTTGATAGTTCCAGCTCCCCCATATTCCAATATTTAGTCCCTTCATCATGGGGGAGCAATTCGAGCTGAAAACTTTTCAGCAAGAAGTCTCACTTTAACGATCGAGGGATAAGAAATAAACGAGCGCTATGTGTTAATCAGAAGTGATTACCAAGTAAAAATTATTCATAGAATTATATCCCCAATATTGTTTATTTACTAACCCTAGCTTTTGCTATTATATTGGACAAGAAAACTAATCTCTATCCCGTGGAAAAAAAAAAAAAAAAAAAAAAAAAACTATTTTCTATAGAAACCATGTAGCTTGTTGAGGATGCTGCCCCTTCACAGTTGTAATGTGTGTGTGTGTGTCTGTCTGTGTCTGTCTATCTGTCTGTCTGTCTGTGTGTGTGTGTGTGTGTGTGTGTGTGTGTGAAGAGAGTGCTGAAAAGTTCCTGGTCAGTTTCCCAGAATATCCGATGTCTAGCCATTAAAACATCGATTTGGGAACATGGGCCAGGCCCACCAAAATTTTAATCACGCACTTTTAATTATTAATTAGACAGATTTTATAACTTAAGCGTTATTTTTAGTCGATACTCATAATTGAGTAGACGCTCCGTTTATTTATTAAGCGGTATATTTATTTTCGTCTACCGTCCTGAATATTTGAGAGAACTTATTAAAGAAAAATGGAGTGTGCATAATTTTTTTTAATGAGATTTATTGAAATAAATGATGCGTCTACTCAAATATGAGTATCCACTAAAAGTAACATTTAAGCTATTATATATATATATATATATATATATATATATATATATATATTAATAAATAGACATATTTTCTCTCACTGGTAGCACGACTCGAAGTTTCATATATATATATATATATATATATATATATATTTGTGTGCGTGTGTGTGTGTACTAAATGAAAACATTCGCACTGGAGATATGTGGGAAGTATGACGAATGACAACTACTACGGTGCATGTCAATTTCAAAAGTATTTTAATAATGGGCAAAAATGAAGATTTGATTGACCGCGTTGAAAGTCAAATTGTTATGGGCAAATGACATTTCCAAAACTGTGGTGATAATCTATTAACAAAAGGAGAGGAAAAATCATTAATCATAGACATGCCATTCGGCGTCCAAATCGATGTGAGAATCAACAGAGATTTTCCCGCTAAGTACCAACAAATAAATGGTCTACTGTGTTACAAATTTCAGATGGCTTCAATCAAGGTGGAGGCTCAAGTTAGTCAGAGTACCTATATCAACCATTGTCTATCGCTGAAAGCTTCTACAATGGATACGCGGGCGTTAGAATTGAACCTTGTATCACTAGAAGAAGGTCGTCCCGTTCGATGTCTCTATTTCTCCTACATTCGAAAACACTGAGGTTCCAAGAGAATGGAACTAAAGCATAATGACCTCGGCTACATTTTCGTTAATATTAAATGACTGAATTATTTCAGGATAGTCCAAGTATATTGACCAAGGTAAATAGCTAGATAGAAAGGAAAAACTTGATTATATATAATACTAGCAGCATTACCCGGCGTTGCCTGGGTTTATTCAAAAAAAGATCACGAACCTCATCCAATCTGTAAAGTTAAAATAAAGAAGATTTTTCTTTAGTGCCTCTTATCTATATGGCAAAAAATTATAATGACATGAAGTGTGAAAATATTTATAACAGGAGAAAGTTATTTTTTACAGAAGCACAGAAGATACAAAAAATATTTGTAAGCAAATGAAGAGTACATTAATCGCAATCGATCTTCGAAAATTCTTGAGGAGAAATACTTTGTTGACAGCTTTTGCTCAAACTATATCGAATGAATAACATACATTGGAAGGAGAAGAAATTCAACAAAGACTTCTCTTAGCAGCCGTGCCAAGGCTGAACACCAACGTTCACAAAGGCTGTATAGAATTGTTCTTTGCCCCTCAATTTCGACAGCTCGAGTAGCATCAGTTCTGGTAGCGTTCCTTCCTCGTTTAGTTAACCGCTGCTTATTAGTTTCTGCTGACCTTGCATTAGCTGTACGAATAGCATTTTGTGTCAGTCTAATTTGAGTTTCTTGTTGCGAAGCGTTTCTTCTCCGTGCTTTCATGCTTTGGTCTGTAGTAGTAGCACGTCCAAGTGAAGAATTTCGCTTTCTTGGCATTACTGTCAGGCTGTAGTTGGAGGGGTTTGGCTAAGCTTTTTGAATAACAATGAAGTAATCAATTAAGAAGCAAGAATATTATACACATTAATGGAAATATAGCCACAATAAATTAAATGCAACTTTATAAGGGAGACCACGGGAACGTGGTAAACAATTATAAGCAATCTCGTAAACTTACCAAAAACGTTCTAGTGATGAAAATAAAAATTAACGTGCAGCTAGAAACCTACTCACTGTGAACGCTAAAACTTACACGCTAAATTTAGCATAATTATAAATGAATCGAAAGAAGGTTTTTACATTATTATAAGTGCATTTTTCAGAATAAAACATTCAAAATTTTAGGGCTCAAGTTTCCAAATATATGAATTAGTAAGCATTATTTAAACGCTGATTAGAAGATGATAAATGCATAATTAAAAATTGGCATTTACACTTAAACTTTTTTAATAATATGATTTTCACAAATTTAAATTTAAAGTATCAAAAATTCAAAATATACATGCATGAAGGCAGCATACCTTTTTACTGGATGACAACTTTGATGCAAATGAGATTTTTTGCATTTATTTCATCACATAGCACTAATGAACACTACACGTGAAGCAAAATCGATAGTACGTACTACATAACTCGATTGATGATTGCACGTGGAGCAAAATCAATTGTACACACTACACATCTCGATCGATCTCGCACACGCGTCTTATACCTACGTGCACTTCTCTCATCGGTGCACACTTTCGTTTGCACGTATTCTTTTTTCTTAAGGAAGGATATAATTTTTGCCGTGAAGTTAATGCAAACTAAACTATTTCAGTACCAAAACGGGAAATCCATGAGAAAAAACTGATATTTTTCATAATGTATTTATGACATATGGGGTGTCAGTTTTGATTTTGATTTGATTGATCTAAACACAAATTATGTGCAAATTTTCATCGGAATGCTGCTAACCACAACAATTGAAAGACTAATGGGGCAGCAAGGTGTTCATCTGTCATCTTGGGGACTCCTTATGTAGTTTTCAAAATCGTTTTTGATTCATTTTAAAATTGTAACATACATGTAAAATTCCGTCGAAATCGAAGCAATTTGAAAATTTAGGGGTTCCTTTGGTTCGCCCTAGGGGTCCCAAATTTCAAGCCAAAAGACAGGTTTAAGACTAATAGTAATTGAAATAATAAAGCACATATTTTTAAAGTTTTCTATTTAATCGACTTTATGGTCAAGACTGTAGACTTAATTGAAAATTTCGGGGTTGCCTGGTGGTCCCCTAACTCGTGGGAGTCCCAGTGTTGATTTTCAGTGAATTCCAAGTGACTACTTCAATTACTCGATATAATCTCAATATGTACTGAAATTTTCGTTGAAATTGGGGAATTCTGCTACAAAATACACTTGAAAAGCAATTGAGGCATCAAGGGGTTTATAGGGTAATTCTGGGGGCCCCATTATGCATTTTTAAAAATCTGACAATCGATTTCTATCTCATTTTAAGAGTGGAACAAACATGCAAAATTTCATCAAAATCGAAGCAATTTGAATTTTGGGAGGTCCCTTTGGGGCACCCTGGGGGTCCCAGTGTCGAAAGAAACGAAAATCAATATAGCGTATAATAAGCGTGACAGTAAGTTGCATACACTTATCAAGTTTCATTAAAATCGGCCATAGTGTATACACTTCAAGCCTGAAAGTTAAAAAAAAAAAAAAAACTAATGGCAATTCCCATTTAAACATTATAGTTATCGATTATCGGTTATTGATTTTTGAAAAATGACTAATTTTTTGCCCAGACACACCCAATATCGAGTACAATCTTTTTTTCCAAATTTGGTAGAAATATGCTTCATGGTTCTCGAGTAGTTCGCGAACATACACACACACATAGTCAGTTTTATATATATAGAAGATAAATAGAAGATAAATATAAAATTAGATATTGAAGTCAACAACCGGAATATTGATTCAATGTCCACTTTTATATTTCCATACCCTCTATCCTTGATGTTGAGCGCTTTAATTACTTCAAACGTTATTTTAGTGGATACTAGTCTTTGAATAGATGCGCTGTCTTTTTAATAGTGTATATTATGCTTACCAGTCAGCTGTTCATTCGAGAAAACTTAATAAAGATGTAATCTACAGTAGGGTTCGAACCTGCATTTCCCTTTATAGGAGAAACCACCACCTGATCCAGCGTGCTTTAAACCGCTCAGCCACTGAACATCACGGGCCAACAAGGTTAGTATATATATATATATATATATATATATATATATATATATATATATATATATATATATATATATGTATGTATGTATGTATGTGTGTGTGTGTGTGTGTGCGCGCGCGCGCGAAACCGCGTAATAGTCATCAGCACGGAAATCACTATCGTCACATCGAGTTCGAATTTCGGATGAGATTGTTTTTTTGACTGACTCACAGTTGTGAAAGGTATTAATTTGCTATTCCCCGCGCTTCGTGCTATCGCAAGAATTGGTATATTACAATGGTTTATGAAGTGATGAATGTGAGTGAGCCACTCCCCCATTATTACCTTACAGTTAATGTAGCAGTAACAAAAATAAATTGTCAGACCCATTATCAATTTTCATGAGATCAGTTAATATATGTGTGCGTGCGTATGTGCGTGATTGTATCTAGTACATTATTGTGCTGTGGTTAATGAGATGGTTTCAAAATTAAAAAGCAAATCTCAAAGCTAAACCTGTTGTGTAGAAAGACGACCGACCTTCGCTACACTTAATGGCTGAACATAGATTCTTCTATTCACTATGAGAGGATCGCCTGCTCATAAAACAGGAGCCGTAAAGTCGTCTCACTACCTATTCGTTATTGTTGTATTATTAATCCATAACAGTTTCTTCAATAATCTTTTGTTCCAGTGTTCTCATTGGAATATTGTTAACGAGCTTTTATAACAGTGATGACAAATGTTAGAAACTCATGTTTGAAAAAAAATCATAATCCTGACATTGTAAGAATTTTTTAACTCACGTCAATCAAGGATTTGAAAAACGCGCAATATGGAAAATTTAAAAATCGTGGAACAACAGCGAATACTACAAATATTGAAACATCCAACAAGGATGTTTGAAGCAATTTTGTAGTAAACCAAAATGAAACAAGTACTACAGTTTTATTCACATCGGATGCGGTCCCAAACTCTATTAGCAAAATTTTTATATAACCCTGAAGAAGGTGTTATGTTTTTTTGTCGTATTACAAAAGGTAGGAAGAAATTTTCAAAAAAGATTGCCAGGGCTGGCCAAATGAAAAAACAAGGTACATTTACTTTTAAAGAAATATGGTTTCTGCTTTGCCCGGTCTACTGCTGACGAGTTTACTGAATTAACTGAATTTGTATACAAAGCTCTTAATAATAACGGCGAAGCTCGAGAATTGGCTCTAGATATCTCTAAGGCATTTGATAGAGTTTTGCATGTTGGCCTTCTATGTAAGCTTCAGGGATACAGTATTACAGGACGGTTCATTTTATCCAATCATTTCTGTCAAACGGTAAAATGGAGGTCATCCTAAACGAACGCTGGTGTTCCTCAAGACTCTATCCTGTGTCCTACAGTGTTTCTGATCTTAATCAACGATCTTCTGATGTCATCAGCTCTCCAGTAGACATCTATGCAGACCACACTACCATTTACTTCTGTCTCAATAGTAAATCAGGCATTGCTAACAAAGTTAACCTGGCCGTTAGTCTCGAAAAGGACCTCCAATCTGTGATTGACAAGGTCAGAAATGTCTTGAAAACTTTAATGCCTGCAAAACGAAACTTCTCTCATTTAGCCACCATAGAGAAACCTCCCTGCCTCCTATCAGCTTAGCTGATGCTCAACTTCAAGAGAGCATCTCTCTGTGCCTTTTTAGTCTCACGTTTTCCAATGACCTGAGGTGGAAAAACTACATTGAATCAATAGCTACATCTACCACAAGGAAAGGTGGTTCTCTGTGTTGCGCCAGAAGGTTTTTCTCGTCTGAGTCCATCATTCAAATCTACCATCCGTCCTTCCATTAAATACTGTTTGCCATATAGGATTTGGTGCCCCCGCCTTTCATTTCGAGGTTCTCGACAAAATCCAAAGACGGATGTGCAATGTGATCGGTCCTGACTTGGGGTCTCGACTCCAGTCACTTTCTCACCAACGTAATGTGGCTTCCCTCTGTCTTTTCTATAAATATTTTCATAGCATCTGCTCTGACGAACTATTTTCACTAGTTCCCCGACTACGTGAATTTAAATGTGCTACTTGATTGACATCTCGGTCCCACCCTTTTACTGTCGAAACAGTTAAATATAGCCGCCTCTTCTACTCCAACAGCTGCTTCTCTCGCACTTCCCGACAGTGGAACTCTATTCCTCTTACTTGCTTCCCTGATAACTATAATTTTCAAAAATTTAAATGCAATGCCAATCGACATCTTCTGATGCCTTGATATCTTCAACCTCTCTTTCCTCAAACTCCCCTCTTTACTCTTACTTTCACTGTTTGTAACCCCTTGCGTAATAGTGGCACTCCCGCCTTGCATGGGGTTAAATGCTTAAAAGAAAAAATCTTTAATTTGGGGGCAAGGGTTAAAAATGTAGAAATTTGTTCGAGTATTTTAACGAAACTTGAGCAAGACCCAAAATTAACGTTACAGAGAGTGACAGAAGACTATCAAGGAATTCCAAATTTAAGACATGATACTGCAAAATTAAAGAAAGGGGTATTGTACAAGTGCAGACAGTGCGATCAAAAGGGTAAAATGACTCCACCGAACTATTGTTACGGTTGCAAAGGACTTCATTTTAAAGCGGATTAACCATTGAAAATAAAGGGTTTCCCATGTAGAAAACTGAATCATAGACAAACTCACTGCAAATCAAAACAAAGAAGAAAAGCAAAACTTTATTAATACAGAAAAAGTTGTATTGACAATTCAATCTGAATGAAGACCAGAACATAATTTGAAAGTTACGTTGAATAACGTTGAAGTAAAACTTCTATTTGGGCACAGAGAGGCAACAATACTATAATTAATGAAAAAAAATTAGAAAAATATTGACCAAACTCCATTAACAAAAACCAAAAAGGTTGCACGTGGCGTCTCAGAGAAAAATTATTATCGTGGCGAAATTGCATGTAATGTCTCGTGTGCCGGTAAAATTTTAAAAACTAAGGCATTCGTATTTAAAAAAAAACAATAAATAAATAAATAAATACGTTGAAGTTATTAACAGAAAGGAAAACTATTTGATTTGTGGTCTCGGCCGTAAATTCCTTCTGCAAAAAGTGAATTGTTCCTTCTCTTAAACTAGTATGGCGACTGAAAGTTTTTTAAGGAGTTAAAAAATGTGTTTTCCTGCAAAGTTCTCCGAAGGTTTTGGAAAATGTGCAAAGGCAAGTTTTTATTTGAAGGAAAATGTAGCTCCTGTTTTAAAACCTAAACGTAGCGAGCCTTTTACAGTTGTGGAAACCATTGACAAAGAACTTGACAGATTAGAAACTCTAGGAGTTATTTCGTTTCTTAAGGGGAAGCGACAAAAGTGTATATATATATATATATATATATATATATATATATATATATAATATTCGTGCATTTGGAGATTTTTCTGTAGGTTTAAATGAGTGTCTACTACCTCACACATACCCGTTACCACCGACAAAAGAATTTTTTTTCAAAATTAAATAGATATTTTTCAAAAACTGACCTGTCAGATGCATCCTTACAAATTGAAGTGGATGAAAAATGTAGAAGATTGTTAACAGTTAATACACACACATACACAAGGATCCATACCGTTTTAATAGGCTACCGTTCGGGGTCAAAGTGACACCTAACATTTTCCAGTAAGTAATGGATACAATGCTAGCTGGTTTAGCTCTTGAGACCTACTCCTAAAAATTGAAACTAGACGGCAACATTAGGAACATATACATATCCAGAGAATAGGTGATTACGGTTTCCAACTCAGGAGAAATGCCAACTTTTCTGGGGCAATATCAAATTTTGGGGAAAGATTAATTGATGCAAATAGCCGTAGACTCGACCCATCAAGGACGAGCACTATTTAAAATATGCCTGTCCCAACAAACGTTGCTAATTTACAATCATTTCTAGGGCTCACAAGCTATTACAGTCTTTATGTACCAAACATTCCTAAATTGAGAGCGTCTTTAAATAAATTGACAAAAGGTTCGGTGAGGAATTGATCCCATGAATGTCAAAAATCTTTTGAAGACATAAAGAACATGCTTACATTTGAATTATCGTTAACGAATCTCAGTCCTGATTTAGAAATAATTATAGCATCAGGTGCTAAAAATTATGGCATTTGACCAATTATTTGCCATAAATTCAAGGATGGTAAAATAAAAGCAGTTGTTCACGCATCTGTTCATGGCAACTGTTAATAGCATCTGAAATCAAATAGAAAAAGAAGCGCTAGCGATTATTTTTGCAGTGAAAAAAATTCACAAAATGGTGCAAGGTAAGAAATTTATTCTGAAAACGGATCACCACCCATTTACTATTTTGGGTTCTAAAAAAAGGTATTCCGACACATACTACCAACAGGTTGTAACATTCGGGAATTATTTTACTAAATTATGGTTTTAAGACGGAGTATTTATCATCAAAGAAAGTGGGACATGCAGATGGTTTGTCCAGATTAATTCCAAAATTTAAGGAATATTTTGAGGAGACGTTGATTGCTTCTTTAATTTCTAAAAATGAGATAAAAAGTGTTTTGTGTAACACAATAAGAAAACTACCTATGACTTTGAACGAAATAAAAATACAATCCAAGAAGAATGACTACATTTCGAAAATGCTGAGTAACGTAAAAGTGTGGTGGAAAGAAAGAAAAAAAAAACAGGTGTTACTGAAAATAAGTCTTTTTTTTCCCATCTGTAATGAAGTACTGATGTACGCTGAAAGAGTAGCAATTTCCGCTTCCCTGCAAAAGAAGATTTTTAAAGCAGTTTATGTTGGACATCCTGGGATGAAATCTATTATAAGTTGCGTATATTCGCCTAAAATGGACAGGGATATTCAAAATTTGGTTGCCATGTAGATGTTGTGCTCTAACGGCAAAATTGTCAACCCTGGCCTAATACTGATAAACTTTGGCCTAGGTTGGCTGTTGATTACGCGGGACCTTTGAATGATGCGTATTACTTGGTTGTCGTAGACCGTTTTTCAGGTGTTATGTAGAAAGACGACCGACCTTCGTTACACTAAATAGACTCTTCCATTCACTGACAGGAATGTCCACTAATAGAAACAGGAGTCTCAAAGTGGGTCGCACGTATTGCCGCACTAACTATTGTATTCGATGTTATTGTATTATTAATCGATGTGATTGAATGGTTTCTTCAATAATCTTTTTTTCCAGTGTTTTCCTTGGAATATTAGTAATCAGAACTACGAGCAATTATAACAAAACCCCATTTTGTTCCTTTTTCTCTACTCTTCATTTTTTTCGTCTGTTCTTTTTATTCACAGAATGTCTTCCGTTTCTTTTCTTTTATTTTATCTTTATTTTCTATCTCCCGATAATTTGACTTTTCGGTTTATATCTCTCCCACATACATTTTCAAACTCCGTCAACACTCTTTCTTTTCTTTCTTTCTTTTCTTTCTTTCTTTCTTTCTTTCTTTCTTTATTTATTTATTTATTTATTTCTCCTTATCTTTTATTCTCCATATAAGACATTGCTCAACACGTTCTCACCAATTCTTTTCCTTTTCTGTGTCTCTCTCTCTCACTCACTCACTCACTCACTCTTTTTACTTTCTACCTCTCGACTCATATTTTCGAATTTTCACTCCCACTTTCAACGCCTTCATTTATCTGTCCCTCTTTCAGATTCTCCACGTTTTTTTGTTTTTGTTTTCGTATCTCCACCCGTTCCTACAAATTTTTCTTTTTCAATTACATTTTTACTCGCTTCAAATCTAATATCTCGTCTTCTTTCGTCTTTCCGCAAAAGCCTATCTTCGCTTAATGAAACAAACAAAATGCCTCGCTCTCCGATAAAAAGAGAGAAATGTTAAGAAAAAAATCAGCAGCCTTAAAAACAAATATAAAATGTTTGCAAATTTCTATTTTAAAAGAGTCTCGACGGTTTTAAATGCGTCTTCCATTTTCGGGTCTATTTTCTGTTAAAAAATAAAAAAAAATAACGTATGAAATGTTTGTGGCAGACTTCGCGTCTCTCTTTCTTAATCCGTTCTTTAAGTTTATGATTGATAAAAACACCCAAAAGAAGTCATATTAGCTCCGGTTTATAAGTTCTAATTAGCGGGAGACAAAAATGTAGGGACAATTTGATAGGAAAAACTGTGACAAAATTGCATGTAGCGCAAACCTGCTGCTTCGAAATAAAAAAAATGAGGTTGTAATTGTATATATTTGTAGGAAAGAAAGCGGAGGATTGATGTAGCATGGGAAATAAGAAGAAATAGAAGATAAATTGAAAATTAAAGGAATGACTTTTAGAAAAAAAAGTAGAATTACCTGAAGGTGGTCAATCGAGTCTTGAATTGAAGAAATAAATGTTGGTTGAATGGACGGCCGTGAAGTTGACAGGAGAAAATATTGAATAAAAGGAAATAGAGATGACTAATACTACTAATACTAATACTAATACTGATACTACTACTACTACTACTACTACTAATAATAATAATAATAATAATAATAATAATAATAATAATAAAAGCTGTAGCCGTACTAAATATTGTCGGAGTGCTGGGAACGGTCTTGATCTAGAAGATGCTTGCATAATTCAGACCATCAAGACAATGCTAAAATATAAAGCATGATAGAGTGGGAATTGGACATAAGGTTTATGTTCAAACAAATGGTAAATGCAGAAGCTGTTTAAGAACTTTGAAATTCAGACCGATATCTTTACACACAAGCAAAAAAAACAAGATCAAATTGTAATAAACACTGTCTAAAATTGACTTCTCTGATGAAGCCCGATCTTTCAAGCTTCATCGTGATTTTTGAATTATATTCAAGTTGTGAAATTGACAAAATAACTGGTGCGTATCTATATTGTTCTGAATAAACCATCCGTCAATTGTTTCAGACTTAGACCTAGGGTCGTTGATTATTACAACTTCGTGATCTGCAAGGAAGATTTTTCCATACAAAACGAACTGATTTGTCGCGAAAAATGTTCAATTTTCATTTTGTCCAATCAAAAACATTCTTCCAAACATTATGGAATTTCTGTAAATTCTCATGAGAAATCCGGTGACATTTTTCGACAAATAGTACGGGACTTTATACCATTCCTGTGCATAATATTACTAATAGTTCTTTTGGTAACTGATGTTCCATCTGCTCTTAAAAAATCTTTGATTTCCATCCAAGTTGCCACTGGTTTTATGTTGGCTTTACTTGGCATTTTTCTTGTTGCTCGTTAAGAATTTTCCGAGGACAACCATTTCAATGTGTTGATGCCAGATCTCATCTACTTGATAAAAATCTATCCAACGATAACTGATATATGATATCTAATCTCCCGGCAATGGCTCCATAGCTCAATACTTCATTACGTTGCTTAATTATATCAATCTTGTCTTTTATAATATTTCTTACATTAACAACAACAGTTTCGTTACGAAAAAGTAAAGTAGTTAATCCTAACTATCATAGTATCATAGCCGAGTGAAGTATTGCTGTTAGATTCAAAATGTTTGCAAAAGGTGCCAAAAGCTCGAAACCTGCATCCTTTTTTGAAATAACATTTTTAGAATTTAGTGTCCAAATAGTTTTTGCAACTTTACTTTTGTTTAGATTTTATCCAGCATTGTTTGTTTAGGAAATATGATTTTCTCATTTTTTCCTATTGTTAAATTCATGTCAAAATTCATCGCCTGTGTAAAGGAAATGCATCGGGGGCCCAGTAGTATTCAAGATTAGAAAATGTTGTTGAAGTATCTAAACTTTCTAATTCTACAAATTCGATTGTGTTAAAACTTGTAAATATTCTTAAAATCCTGTTGTACATGGTCGTAAATTTGCTAAAATGTCTCAATTATGAAAAACGTCATAAAAATAGAATCTATACAGTACTATAGAATTTTTTTAAAACTTTCATTCTCTAACACCGTACGTTAGTGTATGCTATTAGGTTGGTGCCAAAAATAATGTCGTTTTCTAACACATTTTACTATGTGAGAAAACGACATTATTTTTGCACCAACCTAATATTTTAGTTTTAAATCAATTCACCCCAAGCAAGGCGATAATGCCACTGAGACGCAAGGGACTACTGAAAGCAAAAGAGAATGAAAAGAAATTAGAAGGGACCGGAAATCAAATCTTAAACAGGAAAAAAGGGGTTAAAACTCTACTCCGGTTCAAAAGACCGAGGAAGAGTGTGAATCGGACAATAGGTGAACTTATCTATCTCTATGTGTTTGCAATTGTCCAAATATTTATTTAGAGTCACTACACACGATGGCGGAGTGAGGAATCGGAGAGCCGAGTTCGAATTCCAGTCGAATCCATTACATTCACGGGCGTGCTAATACCCTTGGGAAAGGTATGAATTCTATTCTTCTCCTCCCAGCTATGGGCAAATAGCAAGATAAACCGGGTTCTATAGCCATGGATGACAACTGGTCTACCGCAGAAAGAAATGGCAACCTACTGCGGGAAAAATGTGCCTCATCAGTCATGTATTGAAAGATACATGATCGCCTACACGTGTATCATGGCATGTGCGCGTTTGTCAGTCAGTTGACTGACAAACGCACACACACACATACACACACGTACAAACATATATATATATATATATATATATATATATATATATATATATATATATATATATATATATATATATATGAGAAACAGAGAGGTGGCTTTAATGTTTTCATAGATCCTTAAAAATGAGTTGTAAGTTCAAATCTTACTGAGTGCCTTTTTGCTTATGACGAAAATAAGCAGAGCTCAGTAAATGTATACAGAATGTGTGAGAGAGGAATAGGGGTTGCTGTGTCGTTCTTATATCTCCCTGGGGCTTAGGACAATTACTTTGATGGAAGCGTGCGTGTGTTTGCACGTGCGAGAGAAAATGACCTTCACACCTATCTCTACTCTTGGATGAGTCAACCACGCAAATATTAACAGAAACTAATCTTTACTGGCACATATAAATTTCTTCTGAATACTTTTTAGCACTCAGATGCACGAAATATACTTGTACTTATATTCATAGGGCTTTAAAAAAAAATGGAAAAACATGATCACGTGACCACACACACACAAACATTTATTGATCGCTCTATCCAGCAATCCATTCTTGCACTGTCACACACTTACGATCCCATTCATTCTGTATGCATATCACTACATCTTCTCTTTATTTTTACAAAATGCCCGCTGTCACTTGTGGCCGACAAAAAGAAATAAAGCAAAAAAATAACTTTCTACATTTTTTCTTCCTTTTTTTTAACACCTCCACTTCACCACATTTCAAAATTCCTTTTGGGGCCCTCTCTTCTTAGGTTGTCAGCAATCAAACCTTCCATTCCATACCTAAAGTGGACATTATTTATTGGCCGTAATTACTGACCGCTAATAACATTCAAATGACCTGACAACTACCATCATTCTTGTCTGCATGTTCTTTCTGTCTGTCTGTCGAAGGGACAGACGGACGTACGGACGGACGAGACGTGTATACGATTGCATAACGTCTTACTTCCCGCCTATCAGTGTCTGCTTTAAAAAGAAAATAAAAATGTTACAACCTTAAACACTGTCTATAGGAGAAAAATTTGTGAATTTTACAAGAATGCACACATATATATTTCTCTTTCTCAATCTATCTTTTTGGTTAAACAAATATGCTATTTAAATAACATATTTTACAAGAACACCACAAATATACTGACCCCCTATGAGTATTGAAAGTGTGTGTGGGCAAATCTTCCTAGTTGAAATCTCTGCCTGAAAACTCACCATTCGAAAATAATGGTAATTCCTTGAATCGAACACCAAAATTATCTCCAAACAGATATATATATATGTGGGGGGGTATTTTATTATTTATATTGCAAATATATATTTGTGTTTCACTAATATTTCCCAAATGAATTAAATACACTGACAAGGAAGGAGGTTATGTTAAAAATAATATATTTCTTGTATTAAATGCGTTTACATTATCAGGGTGAAGACTTATAGATGTATATATATATATATATATATATATATATATATATATATATATATATATATATATATATATATATATAATTACTTCAAACGTTATTTTTAGTGAATAATCATTTTGTTTTGTTTTATTATTATTATTTTAAACAGGGTGTATTACGTCTACTGGTCTGCACACTCGTCTACCGGTCTGAAACTTAGTAAAGAAAACGAATCTGCGTCTCCATTTGTAGAAGAAACCACCTCTCGACCAGAGAGAGCGTCGCAACCCAGCACCCTTTTAAAGAATGAATTTCAGATTTTCTCGGAATTCTATATTTACTCTACTTCGTATCAGAAAAGTAAACAAAGCAATTTAATACGAATTAATTAATTTCTATTTAATCCGACATTTTTATTATTTTATTATTAATTTAAACTATGTATATTACGTCTACCGGCCTAGCATTCTAGAAAACCTAATAAAGGAAATGCGCTTTCCTTTTCTCCTAGAGACGCAGATTCGGGCCTTATCGTCTCGCATTGAAAAACAGAATAAAGACATTCTTCAAATTAAAACAGCTTTCGTTAAATGCAATAAATAGATCATGACCTTTTGAAAGTAGTAACTTCTTTTCCTATATTTGGACAGCTCTCAAAAAAATATGATTAGCTTTATATTAAATATGTTTGTTTCCAGGGATCGAATGGTTTCAAAAGCTTTTGATGTCATTATCAATACTAAAGCGTAAAAGTAGAAATTCTGTCCGGCATTTCTGTTCTGTCTCTTAGTGGGTTTTCATAGAAGGCAACGATTATTTCATGCTGATTGGCCTATATGAATTTATTTACTCGAAAGAAAACATCCTAGAAACGTGGAATGTTTAGCCAGATTAGTGCACAAAACTCATTAATTTTTTATGATTAACATTTTGATTATGTTAATCTTATTCTTTCCATATGTTCGAACAACTCTCCCTCGATCAGAATAAATAAGTGGCGATATTTTTAATTCAAAATAATATTTTATAAAGTTATAAAAATTTTAATTATTCATATGTATTCGCAGAAGTCCTATTAGGATTTATTATCGTTGGGCAGATACGGAGATTATACCATATTGATAGCAGAGGCACAGAACGAAAAACAACAGAACTTTCTAGACAAGGTATTAAAAGCAAACAGTAAGAAAAGGACTAACCATCAAGTATAGGAAGATAAAACAGATTGTGGTCAGCAAGAAAAACAGTCCAAAATGTGAGCTACGGATAGGAGACATCGAAATCACTCAGGTAGAGACATTTAACTCTCTAGCATTTTAACATACGACAGAAAATCCGAAGAAAGATTGGATCAGCGAAAAATGCCATCCAAAAGTTTTAAAAAAATATTAAGAAACAAAAATTGTGAAATGATGTGAAATATTTTAAGGAAAGTATTCGTGACAACAGCAAGTCATCCTGAGGAAAGAAACAAAAGAAAATGTCATGGATGACAGGTCAAATTCTCACCCTCATAAAATGGATACGACAGGTAAGAAATGCTACAAAATATATGAGATTAAACAAAAATAAATATAAGTTCAAGTAAGCAAAAGATTAATGGGAAATTTGAAGAGACAGAAAAATACAGAACATAGATGAAGCAAGTATGCGGCAAAAAAATAAAAAAATATAAGAAGTCAGAAAATATGCCTTTTGGCAGGGTGCAATAACATTTTTTAAATTACTAATTATAAAAGTTTTTTTTGTTTTTTTTTTTGCTATAAATTATAAAACAACTATAAGGCTAGATGAAAATATATAAGTGATCTCTTTTCCTATTTGTAATCCTCTTTCAAAATGGCTTCCTCTCTACGTAGAAAGTAGAAATGGCTTCCCTTCTACACGTAGAAATCAAAGTGCTGTCATCGAATTTTGTTTTGGGTAAAAGAAAGTACTAAAAACATTCACGGGAGTTTGGCTAGTGAATCTTTACGTAAAGGCTTCACTTGAGGAGATGAGTCGATAGTGTTAATCGTAATCTTAGAGAGAATAGAGAAACCGACTTTAGTGACGGGCCCTGAAGTGGTAAGGTGCTATGAAGAAGCATTAGACCAGACTGGATAATCATTTCATTACAGCTTACAAAAAAATTACAAAATTCTGTGAAAATTTTCGAGTGATTCATAGTGCCGAGTGCTACCTTTTAGCCATACAAATCTCTGTGTAAAAGTTAGTTCTCAGAATGCTGATATATTGTATAAAGGAGCTAGCACTCAATAGACAGTAGTTTTCCAACGATAAGGATGAAATAAAAAAAAATGCAATTCGCATATAGCTAAGAAAGCAACCAAAAAGTTTCTATACGTCTGGCATACACGCTAGGACATACGCTCATAAAGCATACATTTCACTATCTCAGTGGTATAATAACAGAAGCAGGTATGTGCCAAAAATAGTATAGTAACAGACCATGGTAAATATGATATAGAAATCCGTAAGAGTATAGAAAAATGGAAGGTACTTGACAACATATTAAGGAATCGAAAAATGTCTTCAGAAGTCTAATGTTTTCTATGGAAATAAATGCGGGTTATTTCTTTCATAGATGAAGAAAATACTTGAAGCAACAGTTATGTGGTTTTAATGACGATTATTGAGTATTTCATGGACAGCGCTTATGAGGAAGGAAAACACCAGAACTTTCTAGACAGGGTATTAAAGGCAAACAGTAAGAAAAGACTAACCAAAGTTTTAAGGAGAATATGCACTGTAAAGCAATTGTTACTGACAATCAGAAAGAGACAGCTACAAATTTTGGGACACATAATTAAGGAATAAAATTTGAGTACACTGAAGAGAAACGGAGAAGAAACAACGAAAAAAAAACTGTTTTAAAATTTCTTAGTAAACGTATAACAGAAGAATCAGTTGTGACTTCGAAAGTACACAAAAATAAATAAATTAAAAAAACATTTTCAAATTCCCTCTACAAATACAATTTCATCAAGTCTAAAAATAGACACGTAACACTAGACTTGGTCTCGCTTTTCTCGCGAGCGTCGTAGAAAGTACACCACGTGACTCTTCCCAACCAATGTGAACACGACAAAAAATATTAAGTTTTGGTTTTCGCATGAAGCCTCAGCCGATTTTAGAACTGACCAAAAGCCACACAGGAGGACTCAGTGAATGCACACAGAGGAACACACGCAAGAAGATTCACAGCAAGCACGAACAGGAGAACACAGCTTTCACTTTGCTCACACCACGCCTCCCCAAAAAAGTGTTCTCATTCAGAAAATCACGTGATACAGAGAGATCGAAAAAAGCGAGATAAAATTCTTGCCTAAATAACCAACAACGTCGACCACTGTAAAAAATAAAAAACTTCGTAAGCGAGTTACATAAATTTGTTACGCACACCCTCACATATAAACGGACATTTTATTGTCACGAACTTTATTTCGCTAGACTCTTTACGAACTCTCTTTAACCCTTGTGAGAACGGCTTTTCTTTTGCATTTAATTGTCACCATATTCGTTATTAAATTCTAATCAAATTTGCTCGACAATGTTTTATTCTTCGTTTAGGGCATACTAAGAAGCGTTCGCTCTTTCTTTCTCTCGTCTGTTTTCAAACAAAACATCACCTTTCTTTTCCCCTAAATGGATTAATAGTAAACGTCTTCATTCAACCGCCAAAACAAGGCCAGCAACAATCAGCAGGAGTAACCCATGCAACAAACCACAAAGACAAAACGTGGTTGTACAGGATCAAAAATTAGAAGAACAAAGACAAGAAGTTATGAAGAGCCATTATGGCTTACACACACACACACATTCACACACGCGCGTGCGCGCACACACACACACACATATATATATATTAAACTATCAAAATTTAACAATGATTTTACTTACGAACGAAAGCACAAAGTTATTCATTTATTTTAATAATGCTCAAATCAAAAGCGGTATTATTAGTTTCACAGATTTAAAGCAAAACAACTTCACATTCAGAATTTTTAATAGTGAAAAATTACTCTTCTTCTTTTTCTTTTACCTTTCTTCTTTTTCCCATTCTATTTCAACTTCTTGTTTATATTGAGTGTACAAAGACAAATTTTTAATCCAGCAAGTATATTTCATGCGTGTTAAAGTATACTCTCAAGTAAACAAAAGCTGTGTGAGCATCCCTCTAAGCTGGATGATTCTTTAATTTTCAGCAGGATATATATATATATATATATATATATATATATATATATATATATATGTATGTATGTATGTATGTATGTATGTATGTATAGTCAAACGTGGAGAGCCAGACAAACCTACCAAGGTTTCACCTAAGCGTATCGTCAGGGAAAGCTGGCTAAAGAGGTAAAGAAAACTGTATACTTATAGGCGATAAACAAAAGACCAAGACCACGTGACCAAACAAAAAAAAACTACAACAATGGGGACGGTGGAGAAGACATTTATTCGAAACGGCTTAAAAGGGAGGGGGGTGAATTAGAGACAAACACTGGCAAAAACGGTTAAACAACTATTTAATCAGGGGAGACGACGAAGGTTTTCCGAGACGAGTGTATTTACCTATATATATATATATATATATATATATATATATAGCATAATACTAAAACTCTAAACTCGTATGTATTTATATGTGTGCCAAAAAATATAGCTTAAACGATACATAATACCCCAACCAATTTAGGAACATATTGTACTTTGAACTCCTGCCGAGTGCAGTGCCAAAATTCATTAAAAGTTTACAAGTGGTTCTTGAGCTGGGCCCGTTTTTTTTCTGTTTTTACGTCATTTTTAATAGGAAATTCAGTATTTGTTTTTGATAGGCATTCTTATATTAATTCACGTATATAAACAAACACTTGCATATTATATTGCAGCTATTAAGTGTGTGAAAAATAATAAACTTTCATAATACATTATAACAACATTATTAAATAAATTTAAATATGCATAATACAACATATATTTATAGAATTCACTATATTAGAACTTTTTATAAACAATTACTTGAAAGGTGAAAAGGCTATATGTGTTACATGAGTTGATCGTAAATAACTAGATCTACGCTGATTTGCTGTATTTTGAAATAAATGCGAGGAAAAAACAAATATGTATAATCAAAGATATTCTTATTATTTTGAAAAAGACTACATCTGTTTAAACTATTACTCCAAATTTTCACGAAATTAGTTAACTATGGAAGCCCAGTAGGACAATGAATCTTTTATGGTCTTTAGTATTATTTATTAATTTTGTATTCAAAGCACATTTTATAGAAGAAATTTCTTTTTTTAATATATTTGCATTAACGCATTTTGGGAGTTTTTCATTCATTTGTTGCTTCTACTTTTAGCAGTCAGTTTCAGGCAGTTTAATCTTCTACTATAATCCCCCCCCCCTATGGAATAATAAATCTTCTTTAATCGTATTTATCATTGATTATTAGTTTTGTATTCAGAGTACATTTTTGACGAAATTATTCTTTTAATGTAAACAATAAACATTGATATCGTAAAATAATTTATTTTCATAAATATATATGAGGATATATTTGCATTGAGCGCTTTTCATTGGTTTTCAGCCGTGCAAAAATTTACTCATTATTAACTATTAATTAATAAAAAATATACTTATTATTTTGAAAAAATCCGCTCCTGTTTTAATCTATTACTCCAAATTTTCGTGCAATGTGTTAAGCCTAGTGGAACAATAAACCTTCCTTTCAGCTCTTTAAATACAAATTAAAATGTGTAATTAATAATAAAATTGATAATATTGTCACCTCATGGTTTTATATCATGAACTGCTTTTAAATAAACTCAACGGGTTTATGGGTGGTCCAGTATATATAAAAACTGTTATTGATGATGAAAATTAAATATTTTGCAAAGATGCTATTAATAGGATAAAGTGAATATTTTTCAGAGTCACTGTCATATGCCAAACCGAATGTTTCGCCTTTTTAAGTAGGGGAGACTTAAAATTAAACATACCCCGTGTACTTGCAAAAGTATTTGACAAGGTACAGCACAAGGAACTGTTAGGAAAACTCGATCTACTTAAAAAGGATGTTAGAATAACCTAGAACGTATACTAAGAGCAAAAAGCTTACATACGAATAGAAAATAAATTGAGTAGCTATACAAAAATAGAAAGGGGCGTAAAACAAGGAGGCATCTTCTCCCCAGATTTATTCAACCTCTACACACCAACGCTATCCTATGGGAACTGGTGTGTGTGCGTAATCTTAACAATACGCAGATGACATTGTATTGATGACCAACTCGCAAAGAAAACTACCGAACTTCCTGGACAGGGTGAAAGTCTGAAAACAGGACAAAGCATCAACTACAATAATACAGAACGAATGGTCCTCAGCAATAGAAAAGTCCAAGATGCGAGTTACAAATCGTAGGTATAAATATCAAGTAGATTCAAATGTTCAAATATCTGGGAAGCATCTTAACAGAGGATGGAAAATGCGATAGTCAGGTCCGAACCCGTGTGTTCCCAAACTAAGCAAAGTGCTGAAAAATGTTGAAAATTCGATAGAAATAAAAAAAGAGTGGTGGATTGCTATGTGGTATCCATCCTCTTATATGGCAGTGAGTGTTGGATAATTTCCCTAAGGATGATGAAAAAACTAGAGGCAGCAGAAATGCGGTTCTACAGAAGGATACTGAAAAATTCTATGGAAGGAATGAGGAAGAAACAAGGAAGTCTTAAAGAAAATGACAACAGAAAGAAGACGTGTAATGAAAATCAGAAAAAAAAAAAAAAGCTGAAATTCCTTGAAGACATAAAAATTGAATATAATTGCTTCAGGCAAAAATGCTCTGAAAGTGCCATTATCTACGAGATTCCTACAATGATGTTCACCCTGTACAAGGCCCGAGAGCCATTCGAGGTAGTGTGTTACAGAGTAAGAGGCACAGTTTATGCGGATATGTGGGGAAGATAAACGGTTAACCCTAAATTTGAACAGGTCAAGATTGTAGTGATCAAGGAAACATCTTCTTGGGAGTCGGTTCCACAAAGCAGCGGTTCTTGGGAAGAAGCTGTTCCAGTGGAAATTACATCTCACCAATGGAATAGGAAGGGAATGGGTGTGGTTCTCTATAATGTGGGTGGCATGGCAGGTTTCAGCCGTGGAGGTAAGAAGTGGTGGAAATAAGGAAATAGCGATGAGAGGCTTGCGACATTTTGTCTGTGTAAAAGTTATTATAGGGTGGAAAACAATTTGTCAACCATAAGGACGCGGAGACACTTTTGGGCTCTATCGAGACTGAAGAATGGACAGCTCCTGTCCATATATGGCAGAAGCACTCCATTGTCGGTCTGATGTGCCTCTTGTAAAGGTAGAGGATAGCAGGAGGTGTGGTACAAGGAAGCAACCATTTTCCAGCTTCTTTAGCGATGAATCTACTTGAGGTGTTTATGCCAAAACCTTGCCAGATTATTTTTTTAGAATATCTAATCTTTGAGATGTATTTGTTGTCTAGTGCCTCACTGATTCTCTGGGTAATAGCAATTAGGATATCAACAGTGAACAGGGCGATCAAATCCCATACTGTTTGCCGTTCAAAACGTTGTTTCTATGAAGGTCATCAACAACTTTCTTGTTGATTATAACTTAACCCTTAATTATTAACCCTAACCCTAACCCTAACCCTAACCCTATAACTTCAAAAAGAGGTGGATGAGCGCTCAACCGCATTCTTGAAAACCGAGAATACACTTCACACATTCCATAGACTTGGGAAAGATTTCTCCTTCAAACAGCAGTTAAATAATTTCGCTAAAATCGTGGACAGCCCCTGGGATATTGACTGGACCAGTGGCCTTCTTTGGGTGAAGACTTTTGATAAGTCTTGTGACTTCCCGGGCTGTAATAAAATTATTATTGAGATTATGTTCAGTGAAACAGGGCAAGTCGGGAAGCGGATGGCCTTTGTCATCTAACTTTGAGTTAGAGGGTAAAGAGTGAGGTGAAGATCTTCGCCTTATATGGTGAGAATGAGATGATCATGAAGTCATTTATAATAGTTGGCACTGACCCTTTTCTTTTATTCGAAATTTGTTGGAGATTTTCCACAACTCCTGAGATCCAATTAGTTTGCTTTCAACCTTGGCCTGGACTCTGCTTGTGCATAGCTACACTTTGCATTTTATCGAGCGCTCTCTTGCAGTGATTGCGGGCAGGTCTGAATGGAGCAAGTGTCTTATTATATTACTTTCCGTGATAGATATTGTAGTAGTGGTTACGATGAGCTAAAGCTGCAGCACATTCAAGAATGGATTATGGATGGCTGTTCGGTTTTTCTTCAAATTTTTCCTGGCGTATAAAACTCTCCATTCCAATAAGGATCCATTCTGAGACTAGGGCAGCAATTTTGAAGGCAGTATGTTTGAAGAAGGCTGAGAGAGGTGTTTCTGCCATGTAAAATAAAAATAAATAAAACCAGAAAGCTTTACACATGTGTGTAACGTTGTAAATATAACATATACAGTACTTGAGCTTTTTTTTTAAGAAATCATTTTTAATGAGGGCCACAGTGCATTTTTTATCTTGTCTTTTCCTTCTTTTTCTTTCTTCCTGTTTCACTGTTCTAACTTTTATGTTAGTCATTCGGAATGCTTGGATCTTGGCCGGCCTTTCTTCTGTTTAGTATTTTTTAACGCAACACCGCCACAGCCCACAGCCTCTGTCTAATTTCTGTAACGGCCAGTGTTGCTACCGGCCCTTCACATATCGACTCAACTGACTGTTTCTATAGCAAAATTTCCCTTAATGACGCAAAGGCCCACGTTTCTCCTACCCAAGCCCTTTTTTCTTTGTCTCTGTTTTTCTCATGTGTTTTCCTCTTTTTTATTGTTTTCTTTTTCGAGTGTAACCTTCTTTATTTCTTTAGAAGGTGTATAAACCGTTACAAATTTGCAATTACCGGACTGTCACCGCTTTCTCTTCTAACGTTTCCACTTTTTGTGTACGTTTCTGCTCGGTTTGGGTAATGGAAGGGCTGGGTATTTTTTTAAGATCTCTATGGTTGAGGAATTGATGCAAATGCATGTTGAGAAACAGGGTAGTGCTTAAATATCCGAGTTCAGTGTGTTTATTTGAAAGCGAAAGAAAAAAGATAGACTGAAAGAGAGAAAAAGTGTGATTGTGAAATGAAGGGAAACATTGAGAATAAGAAAACAAAAATTCTGAGTGCAAGTGAAAGAGAGAGAGAAGAGATAATGTGAATGGGAGAAAAAAGTGATCGTATGAGAGTAAAAGAGAGAGAAACTATTAAATGCGAAAGCGAGAAATTCAATGAACTAGAGAGGAAGAGACGCAAGTGTATGAAATTTGAAAAGGTAAAAAAAAGGAAGCCAAAAACAAAATATGGAAGTTTTAAAAGAAAAATTTCGTTTACAAAAACTTATTTTTGTACAAAATATAAATAATTATTTTGTTTATTTTGCAAAATATAAAAATTTAATTTGTTCTGTACGTCACCTCTCTCATCCAGAAAGTTAAAAAAAAAATGTCGCAAACAAATAAGACTCAACTACTATTGGAAATTTAAAAGAACAAACATTTATTGCAATTCATTTAAAACAATAAAACAAATACAATGATGGGAATTTACAAAAATTTCCTTTTGTTCGCCTTATTCAAAATTTATCTATATTTTAAAAAGAACATATCGAGCAATATACATTGAAAAAAATTTCAAAACAATTTTCGAAAAATGAAAAAACTTTGAAAAGTTAATGCAAATTTGGGATAAGGCAGAAAATTCACCCACCTAATAGTAAAACGAAAAAAATATCACAGCACGAAGGGAGCCTAGATAATATCGAAGTATCAACGTCTGGGGGATTTTTTTGTAATTTTATATATATATATATATATACAGTGTAACCCGGATATGAGATACCCGGATATAAGAGAAACCCGGATATAAGAGAGATTTTATCTGGTCCCAAATTAGAGCCTGTGTTAATGTATATATAATAGAACAAACCCGGATATAAGAGAAATCCGGATATAAGAGAAACCCGGATATAAGCGACTTCCTCTCCGGTCCCGACAACTCTTTTATATCCGGGTTACACTGTATATATAAAGGCTCTATTAATATCTTTCTATGCCTTTGCAAATTCTTTTCAGTGGGCAGTCAAAAATCGATTTTCCTTCTGCGTCCTCATTCTGTCTTCTGGAGTATTTTGTCTGTGTGTGTGTGTGTGTGTGTGTCAGTTCGTCTTGGTTGAAATATTGGTTTTTGTTAAAAGATTTGACCGCCTTTGAAATTTGAAATTTTCTTCTGCTTTGAAACCCATTTCTGCCTTGAAATATGATTACCTTGTGCATTTATTTGCTGGCTAGCCTCTTTATATAGGAAATGAAGAGGCTCCAGTTAGACATTAACTTCAAAATTTACGATGGCATAAGCCCACGCTTTTGATTGGACAATAGATAAAATAGTACATATTTTTATGAATTCAAAAATTAATCCGTAAAAATCTACATAGACAGAAATATCTTTGGCGGTTCTTTAACCGCCAATTATAAAAATAGGAATTTTTACGAATACAATGTAACAATTTTTTATAAACCGTCGGGCTTTCTTTAAAATACACTTTTCTAAAAAGTACGCGTAATAGACAAACCTAGACGATTATAATATTTATTTGTTTACACTTTTTAATTATTAATTTAAATAGTTTTACACTACTAACTAATATTTTTTATATTCTCTCCTCAAGAGAAAGTGCAATAAACAAACTTAATTTATTACAAATCTTTCGTAGGAACAATATATTCATTAAAACTATATCTTACAAACAAAAAGGGATATTAATTTTTAGTTTTAATAGCAAATATAAGAGTCAAAATTATTCGAAGAAGAATCAACACGTTCCTTAATCACATTTGTTTCATTGTCAACTGTAGAATTAATTTCAGGTATGTACTATTGAACTACTTATTCCTTCATGTTATTATCAATTTCTCTTATTCTGTATTTAACAAACACTTTTCTTATTGTAATAGTTTAAGTAATCAACTGAACTAACACTACATTAGTATTAACTGCTACAAGCATCACTTCAAAGAGGTAATTTCGTTTTTCCAGAACCTTCTTCAGGCTCGAAACAAGTCACTTAATGTTTTATTAGTCTTACTGAAATATTTATGATTAGATATGACATTATCCCTCAATCTATTAATGTTACAAAGAGAGTTTGAAATGATCAGTTTCATAAAAATATTTATTATTAGATATAGCATCCACTCTCAATGAAGTGTCCCAAAGAGTGTCTGAAGTTTCAGAGTTTTCATTTTCAGAGGAGTTACTTGAACTTTTATTTAAATATCTATCATTGAATGTACAAGGTAACTAAAAACGTTCTTGCCGTTTTTGATTTATTAGAAAAAAAGGTATACAGCAAATTTGACATAGAGTTAGTCTTCAAAGTAATCCCCATAAGCATCCAGAATCTTTTGTCAGCGAGCCTCCAGTGGCGCAATGCCCTGGCGGTAAAAGTCCGATGTCTTGGACGCAGAGAAGTCTGTGAATGTTTACCGCAAAGATTACAAAAGAAGGTGGTTGTTCGGGGAATGTAAAAGGTCCAGTTAGCGCAAGGTCCAGTGAGTAAGGTGGGTGGCACAGTGTCTCACAACCAAATAGCCGTATGGTATTCGTGGCCACCCGCGCCATACGAGGCTTGGGATTGTCATGGAGGAGCAGTACACCCTAGCGATTAATCAATGCTGGCTCCTTCTGCTACAGTGCCTATTACACACGTTCCAACTGCTGCGAATACAGGTCTGCAGTGATGGTTTGGCTCGTTGGTAACCGCTTATAGTGCACCACTTGTCGACTAATCCACTAGATACACAGCATGATCTTGCGTGAGCGTAGAGGTAGTCCTGTGGTGTGAGTCACCGATCATTCAAACTGACTCTGAAATCATTGTAACTGACTCGTAAACCATGGCTAACTGCAGCTAGTAAAAAATCCAAACGTCAGACATTTATTAAGCAACATGAAACCTCGACAGCTGAAGACTGGAGCAAAGTTATTATTATCAGATGAATCTGCTCTGCAACGGATATATCAAAACACAGAAAATGGAAGTAAATCCAGACAGTAAATTCAGAATGGAACCCCGAAGGCGGTTGACTATCGACATTGACAACCAACTCCTGCAGCCGACCTGGTGCTAAATATAATACCTTGTATTCCTTTGTATCTTGTCTGCACGGCTGAAATGATAATCTGGGCTGCGCACGACTTCCATATACCATTGCCCAGGCCTGTACCCTGGAGGGGTCACTCCAATAATGTTACCTAAGGACTGAATTGGACAAAACAAGGAGCTACCATTATCTTGCGAGATAAGCGGATTCATACTACTACTACTACTACTACTACTACTACTACTACTACTACTACTACCACTGCAGCTATCTAGGTACCGCCAAAATGGATGCGTTTTTTTTTTCCGACACAAACGTTATTCCCTGTTTTAAAAATAAATCATCGAATTATCCTACTTAGACAGAATTTTTAGAACCTATTCATTAATGAATGGCCTGTGTACCGAATAGGTTAATTTATTATAAAAATTTGTAGAAATGTTTTCTTGCTTTTCGTTTGTTTTTTTTTGTTTATTTTTTTTTGTTTTTTGTTGGTTTTTTTTTTTTCTCGGTATCCGTTACTACCCATTATTTCGATACATCATGAATACTTTGAAAATTAAGGGTGGATGATAAATATTTTTAAAAAGGATATATTTTTATAAAGAAAACATATTACTTCATTAAACATTTTTGCAATATAAAATCGGAAAATTTCTCTTGAAACCTGATATAAATAATTAAAGAAAATTCAAAAGATAATTTTTGTTGAGAGTTGATGCTTGCATAATTTAATAAAACATTTTCCTTCAGATTTGACAGGGAAAAATTTCAATAAATATTGCTTTTTAAAAATGTACTTGCCTCTTTTCAGTGTGATTTTGAAATTCTTCCGGTTGCTGATGACAAAACAGGTAGTTTTATTATTAGGTTGCTGCAAAAATAATGACGTAATAATGTCGTTTTTTGACGTAACGTCAAAAAACGACATTATTACGTCATTATTTTTGCACCAACCTAATATTCATTTATTAAATAAATATTTGTTTCAAGAATCGTTAAATATAAACTTGATGATATTTTCACATCAGCAATATTTTTAAAGGAATTTTAATTTATTTATTATTTTCACAACTGTTAGATTATTTTTGTATGGAAGATCAAATACAGAATAATTCAACAATTCTGAATTCCCTCCCAATTGGTTATAAAGTTAAAAAAATAATTATATATGATGTCTGGCGGGGGGCGTCTAGAATGTTTTATGACATTGGTAGCTGACGAAAGCAAAATGATGTCAATGAAAAAACAGTATAATTCAATGTCTTTATCATTTTTTTTTATTCTTTTATATATTGTTTTAAATACTTTGGTTTAATAAATTTTCTTAAAAATTTTTTGAAAAAAACTGATTTGGGGTAGTTAAATATTTGCTGAAATGAACTAGTTAAAAGACAATAAATACAGAACAAATATCAGAAAGTATAAATACAATGGATAAAGACTATTACATCATTTTCCATTTTATTTTTATATATTTTCATATTCCTATTAACATAAAATAATAATCTGCTAAGTTTCATATAGAATATTTTATTTATAGAATAAAAAATATATTACTACCTTATTGTTTATAGAAAGTTAAAATTATTATTCTTAAACATAAATGAAATCAGTTTCTTTATTTTGACAAGTTTGGACTTTCATATTTAAGTAAATTTAAAGTTTTTTTTTTGGGGGGGGGGTTGTTTTCTGTTGTTTTATTTTTTGTTTTTGTTTTTTGTAAAATTAGGTGTTGTGAAAGATATCTTTGTTTGATCTATGAATTTGTTGACAGAATATACCTTGCTCTGTTCAAACGTGATTTTCGCTATAATTTAAGCATACAGTACGTAACATTTTTCCAAAATTCTGTTAATTAATCTTTAATTTTACTGATTATCTTTCAAATGGAACCAAAATTTTACTTTAAAGGAGACATTTAAATTATTTTAAAATAGGGCTAAAAAAACTCAAAGAATTTTTAGCTTAAATTTTGGTGGTACCTAAAAATAGGGACGATATTTGTTTCCTTTTTTTATCACAGTGGAAACAAAAAAATACGAAATAAATATAAGTATTATATTAAGGGTTAGAGAAAGACAAACAAGACAATAAGAACGATAAAACAAAAGGAATAGAGTTCACAATTTAATTAAACTATGTCTTAATATAAATCTTATGGTGTTTGCGATCAAATCTAAATAAATTGACATGTAAAAATTCAAAAGTTTATTTAATTTTCCTTGAATTTTTTTAAATTTTGTCTCTTTTATTAAAATTATTATTTTACGTTGTATTCCAAACTGGCAAAAATATATCGCATATTTTCAACAAATGTTTCGATACAAAATGCTATCAATAAATAATATAAAAGATAAAAACAAGTAAATATTGACTTTTACCCGTCATTCTTGAAAAAATTACAATTTAAATGCGTACATATTTGTGGAAGTCAGAAAAATAATCCAGTCAGGAATGAAAACTTCCACGAAAACTCTTTAAATTAGTGACTGACTAAAATCATTTCTAAAATATAAATCATCCCAATATGCTATTAAAATACGGGTTAAGACATGTCGAATTCAAAACTATGGATCTACTTAAATATTGTTTCAATTTATATAAAAGTGTAAAAGGTAATTACAAAAATACTATTCGTTTAACTGAGACTTAAAATAATCGGACGTAAATAAACTGTGGCATTTATTTGTCAAGTTTATAATAACAAAATATTTATTCCCCCATCTGTATGCCAAAAAAGTGTTACACACACAATATACATGTGTGTGTGTGTGTGTGTGTGTGTGTGTGTGTGTGTGTGTGTGTGTGTGAAGGTGATGCGACAAAGTGGAAAACCTATAAACGACGCGTCTGATCCCTCTGCCTTCTTCAGGTTAGAATGAAAGAAGGACAAAACTGTAAGGAAAAATGCTTTGTTATCCCTGAGGATAAGTGGGGGCCGCCATAAATCAAATTACCTTATATAGCATTCATGCCCAGACTCAAAAGAGTATCTTTCCGTTTTATATATATATATATATATATATATATATATATATATATATATATATATAGATAGATAGATAGATAGATAGATAGATAGATATTAAGTTGGTGCAAAAATAATGACGTAATAAAATACGTCAAAAAACGACATTATTACGTCATTATTTTTGCACCACCCTAATAGCTGTGTCTGTGTGTATCTGTGTGTGTGTATGTGTGTATACTATTTATGCACACCCACATTTGTCGACCGATTTCGATGAAATTGTACAAGTTGCAAATTTATCATATTGTATCAAATCGATTTTTGCCATTTAGCCAATCAAACCTTCATATGATTCCATCCTAAATTAGTGTTCGAACCTCCTTTGATGCAAAGATAGTTTGCGAAGGATTATTGAAGCGTTTACCGAAGAATCTCTTAACTCCAGCTTTACAGTAAACGTGCGAAGAAGGAGGAGGAGGCATTCATGCGTTTGCACTTGCAGTTGAATCAAGCTCTAACGTTTCATCCCTGTTTTTGTTTGATTATCAGATCTGTAAACAATGCCATAATATTTGAAGGTTATTGCCGTCATTTACTGAATATCTAAAACTTTGAAAAGAAGAAAGTTTTATCGACAGGAATTCCTTTATTAAGAACAATCAAACATTTGCGAAGGACATACAGTAAAAAAGATGATAAGAGAGTAGCTTAGTATACCAACGGATGATGCATGCAAGCGGAGATGCAGGCAGATATTTCTAGACAGGTGTTGCGAGTATACAGGAGTTGCGAGTATACAAGGGGTGCGGTTATAAAATTGCAGTCATGTACACCAGGGCAACGCGGGGTACCTCGGCTAGAATATGTACATATATATATATATATATATATATATATATATATATATTAAGGCCGTTTTGTGTCTGTTGGATTTTAAATCAGTCCACGGAAAAATAGAAAGCATTTTTTATGTATACGTGTACATATATACACTCCCAGCCGGGTATCTATATATATATTAGAGCATTTATTTCTTCTTTTTATGTAAACTTGTTGACACGTGTTTATATATACATAGCTACTCATATATATCAATGCATGCGTATACATACATGCAAATACAAATTATAGAGCCTTACATACATATATATATATATATATATATATATATATATATATATATATATATATGGTTGGATAGATGTGAGCTTGTGACTCTGGGTTTCACGCTTTAGCGATCGTCATGAGGATCGCTAAAGCGTGAAACCCAGAGTCACAAGCTCACATCTATCCAACCATATATGTTAGCTCTATCTCTGATATTGAGCGCTTTCTAATAAGTACCGCGCATATAATATATAAATAATTATACATATATATATATTTATTTATATTTATATACACACACTTTTCACACCCACACACACACACATATATATATATATATATATATATATATATATATATATATATAACACATTTTATGTTTATACATTCTTTTTATAGATACAAATATTTAAGTAAATGATCTGTTTATAATAAACAATATTAAACAACAGGATCCTGTCGGAAGACGAATATTTTCTATGAAAATTTCTCGGACATTCAGGCCGGTAAATGTTGTTTAATACAACGTGTGCACACACACACGCATACACCCACACACATCCTACACACACCTACATACATTCATGCGTATATATAATATGCATAGATAAAGATATACATTTTTATATAATATATGAACAGACTACATATACTAGCTGAAAATCCACCCTATGTGCAAGATTTTCAACTAGTTCCCGTGGAAAGCCTAAATTGTACTTTGACCCCCAATATCTTAATGCATTTTGTATTTACTGGATCATTTTTAAAGCATTTCACCCCAAGCAATGCGGAAGTGCCACTAGTACACAAGGGGTTACAGAGTGTAAGGAAAAAGACTGGGCATGGGGGGGGGCATTGAGGAAAGGATAAAAAGAAGATTGGGGATTAAGGTATCAGAAGATGTCAATTGCCATTACATTTAAATTTTTGAGGATTATAGTTATCAGAGAAGCAAGAAAGAGAAAGAAAGTAGGGAAGTGCGAGAGAAGAAGCAGAAGAGGCGGTTACATTTAAATGTTTCGACAGTAAATGGGTGGGACCGAAATGCCAACCTAGTAGCACGCTTAAGTGTGAAAATAGCTCTCTAGAGCAGATGCCATGAAAATATTTAAAAAAAAGACAGAGGGAACCCACATCACTTCTGCGAAAAAAGTGACTGGAGTCGAAACCCTAAGTCAGGACCGATCATATTGCAAATCCGTCTTTGGATTTTGTCGAGAACCTCGAGATAAACAGCGGGGGTCACCAGACCATATATGGCAACAATATTCCATGAATGGACGAATGGTAGATTTGTAGATTTGAAGAATGGACTCAAACGAGAAAAACCTCCTGGCGCAACACAGAGAACCAATTTTTCTTGCGGTAGATGCAGCTATTGATTCAATGTAGTTGTTTAACCTCAGGTCAGAGGAAAACGTGAGACCAAGAAGGTGCAGTGAGGCGCTCTCATGGAGTTGATAACACACTGGGAAGTTTCTCTATGGAGACTAAATGAAAACATTTTTCGTTTTGGGTGCATTAATATTCACAAGCCAATTCCTGTCCCAGTCAATGACGGATTTACTATTGAGACAGGGATAAATGGTAGTGTCGTCTTAAACACCGGGACGACAGAGGAGGACTTCCAACAGACTGGAAAGCAAGAATCGGCGAGACACTAGTTGTATAGTTTGGAGAGAACTGAAGACAGCTCTATATAAGGTATATATATGTGCCCTCTCTCTCTCTCTCTCTCTCTCTCTCTCTCTATATATATATATATATATATATATATATATATATATATATATATATATATATATCAATGCACACACGCACGCACACATACACACGCACACACACACATATATATATATAAATTAGAACTATTTTTTTAGTTTATAGGGTGCACAGTTTTTCCTTGATATTATGGGTCGCATTGGGATGCCTGGTTTGTATGCTTGTGTATATATATATATATATATATATATATATATATATATATATATATATGATGTTTTTCACTTCTTTGCAGAAGAAGACTATCTCTTCACTTGGTAGCTTTGTTTGTATTCATTCAGAATTTAATTATTTCCATCATTTATACCTGAGCTAACGCTCTGTTATGGACTCCGAAGTGATTCTTAAGGCCAGCTTCGCTTTTACAACCGCCCTTACACACCGGGGAAAAATAAAGTCTGTGTAACCTATGTTGGGAGCATATATATATATATATATATATATATATATATATATATATATATATATAACACACACATATATATCAGTGCTATTGGGGTTTATAGTTTTTATTCAACTGACTCCAAGTAGGACTTTGCTTTTTTGTCACTACCTGATCAACCTCAGATATCCCAACACATTTTTCCTTACATTCAATTCTGTCTTTATTTTAATTTGATGAGGTCAGAGGGAGCAGACGCTCTCGATGAAACGCGTCGTTTACAGATTTTCCATTTTGTCTCATCATCTTCTCTTTTGTTTCGGATACTATTAGACATCCTACAAAAACACACGTACGTACACACATACACGCAAACACAAACACACGCAAACACAAACACAGACACCAGCTTAAAAGCCGCCCTATTGGTCGGTATTTAAGCTAGCTCCCGCGGAGGACTCTTGATTGGGCCTTTATTACCTATAGTAGGAGTAGATGCAATAGCCAATAAACTACATAAGAACTCAAAATTGATCGCTGCATTAAGCATTGCATTAATATTTAAGCTTACTTTTAAAAGTTCACTTAATTTAAAGAACAATTTGGTGTACGTCGGTTCTTACTTTCCATACAAACCATTATTTTTATTTCGTGGGTGAAATTCGCAATTAATTTCGATTATTACCAGATTTATTTCCAAGTTATAAAAACTGTTATCGTACAAAAGATTTGTTGCAAAAAATCACGTAAAAAAATCGCCGAAAACAATGGCAGTAATGAAAAGTTGGGAATCCAAAATTTCAGGATTTCGGATCCAGACCCGGCCTGGAATGTTTTTAATTTGCTCACGGAGTCGGCCTGATTCCAAAATTGTATCATATGCTGGGCCTCTAGGAGTAAAGTTGAAAAAGTGTGGCACCGTGACGCACTGACATTCGCATTTATTATAATTATTATTATTTATATATATATATATATATATATATATATATGGTGCGGTGGGTAAATTGTCGCTATTATATATATATATATATATATATATATATTTACTTTCTCGCATGCGCCTTGTTTTAGATTTTGTCGACTGCACAGTATAGTAAGTTCAGTTGGGCACCGTCTTTAACAAAAAGAACACCATGACTCAATTCATTCTTCCAGAAATTTAGAATCGACATGCTGTACTGCTTGGCATTCTTGCCGGAAGCTCCAATACAAACATTTCAGAGTGCTTGGGTTTCAATCTGAGGAGAGTGCAGAGGATTCGGAAAGAGTTGGATGAGTCTAATAGTGATTACGAAGGTACGGCATCTCGGAGAATTCACTCTGATCGTTTTGATAAGAAAAGAACTCCCGAATTTGTTGGTGAGGTCCTCAGACTCAACCCAGAGGCCTACATCAAGTGTCTTGAAGAAGTAGTGCTGCCCTGGGTCAAGAGGGTGGCTGCTAGAAGACCTTATGTATCGCAACATGACTCTGCACCATGCTACACAAGTAGGAGTACTCAGTAACTTTCTCTTATTTATGTTATTCCTTTAATGCATTTCACCAATCTATTCCCCAGCCTTCTTCACGCGAAGAAAACCGATCGGTCGAAATTTAACCTAACATAATGAATTAGTTCCGTGGTTTGAATAAATGTTGAAATCTCTTAATTTTTACTAAGTTTTCCATTCTTTTGAATAAAAATCATATTTAATCCATTATAGTTGTAACAAATATTTTACGCTGCACTCCACCATAAGCTCCTATAATGGCTAAATCAATTGTTTGATCAATACTGCTTAGTCAGTGGCTTTATACCAAACAAAGTTAAGCTTAAGTGAACAGCACTAATCTATGTAAGATTTTATTATACAAATTAATATTTTCACAGTAAACAGTAAACTATGATGATATCATTTTCAAGATTTATTGGATTATGAGCTTCGCGTTATCGTGTGAGTTGCAGCTTATAATATGTATCCATATTAAAAATATTGATACTAACTTGTTTTGGAGGTGTCAGATTTTATTATAAAGAGAAACTATGTATAATATATCAATTTTTATTTATAAATAAATCTTAGATTAATAAAAAATATAAAATTTGTCACTTAGCTGAGCTAAGGAAGCGTACATTTGATTAAGAAAATAACACCTGAATAAACATTTTATTATTTTACGTGTCTCTAGACATTCACTCATTATCAAGTATTCAGCTATTGATGGGGTTAATTTTTCTACTGCTTTGACTTTAATATTACGAGCAGCTCCCCAGTTTTTTGAACAAGAGTAGAGGTTCATCCCTTGTTTCCTGTTTAATATTGGGTTTCCGGTCCCTAACAAATTCTACTTTAACTCTATATTTCTAACGTCTCCGACTGAACTCTGAAATTTTATTCGCTAATTAAATCTTGAATTCTTGAAATCTAGAATGAACTATCTTTCCCGTTATGCTGCCTTTTCTTATGCTAATACAACTCCAAACTGTAACCTTCTATCTTGATTGGCTCTTGGGCCTTGTATAGAGTGAATATTAGTAAAAAAATCGTTTTATTGTTCTTCTTTGCTTGAATATTGTTTCTTTTAATATGGGATCACATGTTTTCTAAACTAGAATCCATTCTCTTAATTTTTTGTCTTTGAAACCTTTTTGCAAAGTAGCCAGAATGTAAAGGAACATTGTCATGCAAGAATAAATTCTTTAATTTTTTTTCGTTTTGACTTCTAACTAAAAAAAGTCTTCTTCTAAAACTTATAACTCTTGATGTTTATCTTGAGAATATCATTTACTGTGAAGAGAACCTATAATTTTACTACCGGCAATATTCAAGCCAGAACATTACCCCATCTCTCCTGCTGGTGCCTTGTAAGTGATGTTGATTGACTCTTTCCATGAAAGACCAAACCTCTAGCCCAGCACTAAGGTCCATCTAATCTAGCTCTGTATTCATCACTAAGAATTACTACTGAGTTTTCATACTTAACTGTTGTGATTTGCTTAAAGAAGGTACTTTAAATTCTTCCATATCTGTAGCTAACGTTATCAATATTCAGTTTCTTCAAATATGTTCTTGTTAGTCAATTCACTTTATCAATGTTTTCCCCTTTTTTTTTTTTTTTTTGATATCAGTTCAACTTTGTTGCAATTTATAGCTATGTGTGTCCATCATTCAATAGTTTTATATTTCTATATATATCTTATTTATTCTTTTTTTAGATTGTATTTTTCTTAGTGTGTCCTCCGGTCGATTTCAGGGCCTAAAAGCTCAGTACTTAGAACCGAATTGCTAGACTACCCACACATATGATTTAATTATAATGGTGAACGCTTGTGCAGAACTAGCCACACTTTTCGGGAGAATTGATTTTAAAAAAAGAAATGGTACTACGAAGTCTCCAAACAGCACTCAACGGGTTTGAATTCAGTCTTTTCCTTCTCTTAGGGCGGTTGTCAACCTAGGCCTCTAAACCCAGTCTACATTACTTAAACTATAACCTCCCCCGTAGTTGGGTTTCAGATACTTCATAGTGGTGCAGCCTCCGGGGATCGCCTCCACCCCAATCTCCTTGACAAAACGTCCATGATGTGATTCGAACTCAGAACACATAGTCGGAATGCTAACAGAATTTTAAAATAGTTAATTATTAATGATTATATGACTGCATAGATTTATTTATTATATGACGAACAACATTCACGTTGCATAATGGAATTTTACCCCACCAAAGAATTACTGTAAACATGACAAATATTATAAATTGTAATTTACATGGAATATTTATTATATTGATTGAAGTATATACTGAAAATTTAATCAATATCGATTGTTTAATATCGATTTTATTTCCTTTTTGCAAAGACCGTCCCAAATACTGCTATAATTCTTTTGTTTACTCAGGCTAACATCGGTTATATGTCAAAATTTGTCTTTTTTTCTTATGTCTATACTTTTTCATAAACAAATTAAAAAGTAAGACAAATTAGAAAGGCAACCAAATAGAATTCACGATCATCAGTAATTGAAAATTGTTATAGAGTGGGTTTCACAATGGAGGCTTGTATTTGTACTAAGTCGGTCCTAAAATAGGTTCGACATACAAAACGTTAGGAACTTGATATAATAGGTAATGACGCAGAGTAAATCTAGTTGTGGTCGCTTATACTTTAGTATCCGGTCGTCCGGCATCGACTGACTGAGCGACTTCACTGAGCGACTGCCTCGTTACTCTTACTACTCCTACTTATTATAGGTGGGAAAGTCTATTAACTATAGAATAGGTGTGTTCCACTATAACAAAAAATATACAGTTACTGCTGCAGTCGCTGCAATTGTTTACTTTTTATGTGAAGTAAGATGAAACTAATTCGAATTTGTCTTTCTAATATATAGTTTGTTTAATTAAATGTCTTTTCAGTGAAAGATTAATTCTGAAAAAACCAAAACCAATGATAGTAAAACAAACAATTCCTATTATTATTATCTGTTAATTCACTGACCTTTTTAATTTGATTGGGAAGGGACCTTGAAATTCAAATGGAACACCCTATGTCAATCGTCTGGAATGAATTAGGCGAGCCATTTGAATTTCAAGGCCCAAATACGTTTTTGTTTTTTTTTTTTTTTGTTCTACTAAATGATTATGCCAGTTGTCAGTTCATAATTAAATCCAGTTCGTTTGCACAATTTCCAATGACTCACCGTTCCTACCCATTCGTTATTAATGCTCCTGAACTTTACATTTACTTATGATTTACTGTTTTATCCGTCTTCTCATAAAAACGGCCATTTTGTTGGTTTTGGGGCTGTGTATCGGAGTCGACGTACAGTTCGTTCTTATTCTCATTATTATTGATTCTTTTTTGATTTTTGTTTTGTTTTGTTTTGGCAACCTCTTCCTTTTTATCTTATTCGTTCTTGTCTCACGATACCTTCTCATATTTCGCAGAATAATTATGAATTCGTGAGGGCGTATGTGACTGTACGTATTGCTCAACTCCGGCGGGACCACATAGATGGAGGGGTAGGTTTCCACCGCCCTACACCTTCGTTCTCTTTTCTTCTTACCCACTACCAAACACCATCACTACTGTCTGGGTATCAATTACCTGTTAGCGAAGTTTGTGTTATGATTCAAAACAAGAGCAAGACAGGTGACCATGCTTGTCCGTGAGGACTGTCGAGTTCGGACAAAACTTCCTTACTGTACGCCCACACTACACTTCTCGCTATTATTATTATTATTATTATTATTCGTTTTCTGTCGTTATTATTATTAGCAATGATATCTTCTTTTTTTCATTTTATTAATGAATACAATATTTTTTGTTATTATTATCATTATTATTCTAACTTATTATTGTTAGCATCATTTCATTATTATTGTTATTGTTATTGTTATTATTATTATTATTATTATTATTATTATTATTATTATTATTATGCGTTTTTATTATGGAGTTGTTCGCTTGTTTATATACTGAATACGGCTGAGTATGAACTACTTGTAATCATTTATGATAATCAATGACATCTACATAATCAGAGTCTCATGTGTACTTATTGGAAAGCACTCAATATCAGTGATAGAGTTAACATATTTAGTTGCAGTGATGTGATGATGTGATGTTGTGACCCTGGGATTCATGCTATCTGCGATTGTCATTTTGTCTGACGATCACAGATAGCGTGAAACACAGGATCACAAACTCACATCAATCCAACTCTCTCTCTCTCTCTCTCTCTCTCTCTATATATATATATATATATATATATATATATATATATATTAAGAAAAAGAAAGAACAGTAAGATATATAATCCGGTGTTCTTATAGATATTTTTATTTTTACAAAATAGTGCTCAATGTGAATTTATACAGAGCATTAATATTATAAATTAATTGATTTAAAATATGGTATTTTCGCTACACAGTTCTAACCATGTTTCAAAAATGGAAGCTAAAAGCCCCGAATTTAACTTTGTAATTAAATTAAAGACATTAGTTCCATTTCATCCTCAAGCGAATTTCTACGTCATCTGTTCTTTCTCTCATTTATATTTATATATATATATATATATATATATATATATATATATATATATATATATATATATATATATATATATATATAGTACAGGTAATTGATCCGTTGGTATATAATCCGGGTGGATCCTAGTTATATTATTAAAACTGATCCACAGAGAGCTCGATGTATTTATTACAACAGAGCATACGTATTTTTTACACCCAAAAAAATTACTTCAACATGGGATAGTCTGTCTATATATAATAATAATAATAATGATGATGATAATATATATATATATATATATATATATATATATATATATATATATGGACTTTCTCCCGCAAATAAAGCGATACTTATGGTTTAAAATGCATTTTAAAAATGAAAAATATTTCTGAAATCTTTTATTTTAGTTTTAATTGTAAACTAATACATTGAACTTAATATTTTAAATACTTTACTGTGTTTCAAATGAAATTTACAATTTTTTTATTTTCAATAAAGTCGTCCATCTTGACAAATCCGTCAACACAACATAATCTCTTTATTTAAAAAATCTTTCAAAAATAAAATATACTTTTCTGAAGCGTTGAGAGAAATTAACTGATTTACCGTAATCTTAGTTGAAACAAATATTACTCACCTTCAGTTTAAAGTATCACAGAAAACACGGTGGTGAGTGTTTTTATGAGTTGGTGACGCATTTATGGACTATCTGATGTTTGTGAGATATATGTAAGGGGGAAATAATTTTTTTTAAATTACTTGACGAATACAAAGTAAACGTCTTTTTTTTTAATTTTTTAACTTCCAAGTGATCTTTAGAATTAAAATTTTTAAACATTATTTTACTGAATTTTGAGGATTAAAAAATAATAAAAAAAAAACATTAATTATTTAGAAATTGCTTTGTTTACATTTCGGATATGAATCTGGGCAGATATGATTTTAGAGAAAATATGAACGAGTGAAAGTGCTTAAAGGCAAAGAGAACATTGCTTGAGTGTGAAGCTTTTCATGGACGAGTGGTCAAAGCACGTCGGATTCAACGGTGTTTTCTCTTGCAAAGAGTGACACAGGATCGAATCCTGTCGGAGGGCGCATTTTCTATAATAACTTTTCTCGAGTGTGCAGGCCGGTAAACAAACTAAAATACGGTTTAAAATAAACGGAATATCCACATAAATAATAAAAATAACGTTTAAAGGAATACAAATATGTAAGATTAAAAAATAGAAAATCTATTAATTCTTTATATATATGAACCTAGACTCATATTCCTACATATATCGTACATGTGTGCGTGCCAGAATAAAGAAACATATACACAAGCACACACGCACATACACACACACGCACATGCACACTTGCCCGAACACACATACATCAATATCCACTTGTAATAGCCTGCATTAATATAGATAGAATCTATTTCCATGACCTTACATAAATTAACAAACTTTACAAGAAGTGCTAATACTTCTACTACTACTACTACTACAACTACTACTACTACTAATAATAATAAGAAGAAGAATAAGAAGAAGAAAAGAAGAAGAAGAATTACGAAAACTTTAGATCGCTCAAAAAGACTTCGTCTTTCCACTTTGTCCGTGCGCAAGCAGCAAACACATCGGAAGATGTTACGTTGCACCTAAAACATCCCTCCACCCTGAAAAATAGTCCGGTCACGCCGAGAAATTATATATATATAAAAAAAATACTACTAATAAAAAATGGTTCATTCCTAATGACAGCGTGGACAAACACAATTTTTTGTAAAGTGAGTTAGTCTACAAGTTTCACTTCAAAGGGCGAAATATTTGCGCCCGACCATTTGCTTTTATCGTACCGCGAAAATCAAATGACAATATTCACCTCAGCTCCATACCACCTTGTGTTTACATAGAGATAGATAGGTACATATACGTAGAAGAGCACAATGTTCATATCACACACACACGCACACATAGATAGATAGATAGATAGATAGATAGATAGATAGATAGATAGATAGATAGATAAAACATTGTTCTCACCTGAATAATTGGTTGGTGTTCCAACCCGAGTAAAAGCTGTAATTTCGAATGCTGATTTTCAAGACAGTCTCCGGATGCGCAGAAAGTGAAATCGGCGTGACAAGTTCAATTCCCGGTCGTTTTTGTTTCGTTCACTTCACTTCACGCTAACGTCCTTTGAAAAGCTATGAATATCAGACCAAACTGCACCCTCTTGCCTTGACTCAGCAACCGATCTCGTGGAAGGAGCACTCTAAATTCAAAACCTACCTGAAGAGGGATGGACTCCATCAGGCTACCTTGTCTTAGATGCACTACTTCAGTATATACGGCGCCCCTACGCGACTAGTGGGTTATTGGATTGTGATAAACAGTGAAAATCTAAGATCAAAATTAAGTTGATTACTACAAATTAGGCTGTAGACTTATTGATGCATCTTCATATCTACCTACTTTGTTTTATCACTGTCTTTCTCTTTTCCCTCCATCCCACTCACTCATCTCTCTCTTTCTCTCTCTCTCTACATTTGTGTTTGTGTATGTGAGAGAGAGAGAGAGATCTAAGAAAATATCATGTTATATCAAATAAAGATAATTGCATACGCATACTGTTGCAAAGAATAATCACTATGCCGTCAACAAAAGCTATATCAGATGATGAACTTTGGGTGAAGAATGGTTTTGAGACTGAAGCATCATTACCATTAACTTAGAGCGCCTTACAATTCTGTTAGTTATTCTGAGAGAATAACAGATTAAATTCAGAGTCATCATATATTTCTTTTTGTATTCACAATTTTCCCAAAATAAAATTTTAATTCAACAATTTCAGATTATCTATTCGTATACAAATATGAAACAATGTCGAAAAGATCATAGAAAAACAGATGTATTAATTGACAAAATGATAATTTCAAGACGCTGAGCAATGAAAATGTTCGTACAGCATTCAACATGCACCAATCTGCATCAAGTGTTCTTCATTTTTCAAAATAGAATTCATTTGTTGTGTATTTTCCTAACACTGTTCAATCGATTTACAATCTAATCCTTCATATATATATATATATATATATATATATATATATATATATATATATATATAATTATTTATTTAAAAATTATAACATAAATATGTTATAAAATCACTACAAAAATAGCCATTTTGTTTCATGTTTGAATGTAAAATAAATGGTATTAAAAGTTTAAAAGTGGAAACTTTTAAAACCATTTATTTTTACATTCAACATCATCATTTGATAAGACACCGGAGGTGTTGAAACAAAATGGCTATTTTTGTAGTGATTTTATAACATATTTATGTTATAATTTTTTTAAATAAATAATTATATCTGCTCTACTCTGCTCTACTCTGTATTGAGCACTATTTTAAGAATAGTAATTGTTGGTTATTGGAATTCATTCCGTATACACCTATTATATACTTGTGTATATATATATATATATATATATATATATATATATATATATATATATATATATATATATATGTATATATATATATATATATATATATATATATATATATATATATATATATACTAAAACAACCAATTTTTATAAACTTGATCCGAATGATTACACGGCACTGATTCGTAAAGATTTAATGAAGAATTATAAAAATGTTAATACTGATATGGATCTTATCAACTCTTCTGCTAAATATATTACTGATAAGTTGAAAATCAGTGATAGGGTGGCTAAACTTTATTAATCTATTGCTTAAGGACCATGAGCCGGAAATTTCAAAACAAACTACTTACAAGGATTATAAATCCGACCAAGTCAGAGAATGAGATAATTAATAAAGTTTGATGTAGTTGATTTTATCCCTCAATATCTAAGGACCTTTTTACAATGGCATTGGAATTTGCTAAAGTTTATTCTGATATTTCATATGAAAAGATTAACATCATTAGGAATTGTAGGAAATCAGTCCTCATCCAAAATAAAGAACAGTGGCTTAAAAATACCGATGATAACGTCAATATTTCTGCAGAATCTTCTGCTGTGGTTGGATTATATTATATAATCTTACTACTTATGAAGAGATCACTTTAGTTAGGCTAGGGTTGTATAGAGACGATGATCTCATGATTGTAAAGAACTCTACAGATAGTAAAGTTGATAAAATTAATTCATAGAGAATTTAAGCCGTTAAATCTTAACGTAAAAATTAATTCTAATATCAAACAAGATGATTTTTTAATTTAGTTCATAATAATTTCCAGCCCTATATGAAGAACAATGCCAACCCTATCTATATCCATCCTAATTCCAATCACCCACCGTCTGTAATCCGACATATTCCATCATTGGTAGAACGTCGGACTAGACAACACTAATAAAGAAGTGTTCGAAAAACTTACAATGGTGTATAATAAAGTTATTAGGGATAGTGGATATAAATCCTCTGAAATTAATTTTGTAGAATATGATGCTTGTTCTAAGAAAAATATAGAAACAGAAAGATTATCCGGTACACACCTCCATTCAATCAATTAGTTAGTACCAAGTTAGGCCACAAGATTTTAAAATTTAATTGATAAACATTTTCCGAAGAGTAATCCACTTAGCAAAATTTTCAATCGAAATACTTAGCTATAGTTGCTCTAACAATCTCGAGAAAATAATAAAGTTACACAACAATAAAACACTTAAGTTATATAACAATAATAAACGTAATACAGGTACTAATTCTAATTTATCTAAGGACACCAACCTATGTAATCCTGACCAATATCCATGTCTAAGAAGTGCTTAACGGAATTCCTCGTATATATGCGTTCTATTTCCTCAATAGAAAATCCTAAGATCGTAAAGTTTTATATTGGCAGAACCATGAATACATTCAAAGATCGTTGATATAATTATCTCTTTTTTTTTACTAACGCTACTTACCGAATATGACTGCACTTTTAAAATATTTTTGGGAGTTGAAAGAAAAAGTAAAACCCCTAAAGTTAAATGGAAAATCCTTAAACTTGCTAGAACCTGTAGATCTTTATATGAAACGTGTTTTCTATCTCTACAGAAGGAAATGCAAATAATCAGATGTCTGAATAGTGATCAGTTATTAAACCAAAGATTTGAAATTACCGTTAATTGTAGGCGCATTACGACTCTGATTTTACAATCTTGCTAAACTTTAAATTTAATAATCACTTCTCTTATGCTATATAACCTTCTTATAAACATTTTAAAGTTATCCTTAGTAAGTTTGATTTCAAGGTAATGCGTTAGATTAGTTATTACTTAGTATAGTTATTACTAGTATAAAAAGTTTGGTATAAGTTTTATTTAGAATTTATAAATTTAAAGGTTTGTATGCTTATGAGTTGTAAATTTTATGGATTTTGGAATTTATGAATTGTAAATTTATGAATTTAAGATTTATAGGTTTTGAATTTATAGTTATTTAAAATTTTATAAAAACTGGTTAGTAAAAATTTGGTTTATTAGTATATAAGTAAGGTTGATATCGTTACATTTTCCATTGTTTTATTTTATCATTTTTTTTTATTTTTTTATATTTTGTTTTTATTCTATAATTTTTCTTCTTCTTTCTTTTACTCTTCTTCAGAAAAGGATTTTTTGATAACTATTTTTTCCCGAAAAAAGGATATCTTATGCCTTTCTTCTCTTCCACCTCTTATTATTTCTCTTTCTTTTTCCTTTTTATTGATTATATCTTTGCCTTCCTCTTTTCTTTTTTCTACTATATCTTGTGTATTTCTTGATTTTACTTTTGTGAAAATTATTTCTTATGTATTTTTTAAATAGATGAAATCTTGTATAAGTAGTGTTTGAAAATTGATGATGAGATGCCATGTTGTGCATCGAAACAATAATGCGTTTTTGTTGCAGTAATATGCATGTTCGAATGTATTTGAGTAGCAATCCCTTTTTTATCGAGGATTTTTATTTATTTTTTTTTTTTAACTGAATGGGTAGATTATTTTGTTTCTAGAATGATGAGGATGTTTTTATTTTCCAAATGCGGTCAACCCATTGTGGCCGTGTTCATAGTTGATGTTATTGAGTACTGATTTTTTCTGTTTCCATTATTTTAAGTAATTTTTTTTACATGTGGATGAGGCTGTTATACTTGTATCTTCTACAAGTATGTTGCATGTTTGTAGGTTTCCGTGTTTGTTAGTCCTAATTATGAGTCCCAATTATATATATTACTTAAAGTTCTGAAGTGCCTGTTTGTGTCTGATATTAATACTGTATCATCTGCATATCTTATGTTGTTAACGTTGTGGCCGCCAATAATGAATCCTGGTAGGAATTCTAATTACTTCTGAATGGCCTCGCTGCATTGGTTAAAAATGTCTGGCGAGAAGACGCATCCCTGTTTTACACCTCTTTCTGTTTTCACATTTTTGCTAAACTCATTTCCTATCCGTATGCAGACAGTTTGCTGCCAGTAAAGGTTCTGGGTTGTTCTAATACCTTTCCTATATATGTTAAGATTATATAGCAGTTCCAGGAATTTTGTATGGTACACTTTATCAAACGCTTTTGCATAATCTATAAAATATAGATATACAAACCTTTGCATTTGTATTGCTCTTTCTGATATCATTCTGTGCATAAATATCGCATTCCTTGTTCCAATGTCTTTAATGAAGCTGCGCTGTTCTTGTCCAATTTCGAGTTCGATTCTGCTGCACCTTCTATTTATCTAGATCCGAATGATAAATTTTGTTACATGGTTTATTGGGAAAATTGTCCGATGGAGTTCACATTCGTTTACATCTGGCTTCTTAGGCATTGCTATTAAAATGGATCTACTTAAGTCTTGCGGTATATAGCCACTGTTTATTATGTCTGTAATCATGTCAATGCTGAAATCGTCTAAGGTTGCTAGCATCTCTATTATGATTCCATTTGGGTCTGCTGCTTTGTTTCCGTTCAATTTAGCCATTGATTATTGCACTTCAGATTTCAATATTTCTCCTCTTTCGTTATTTCTGTGTATTTTCGGCTGTTCTCTTTCATCGTGGAAAATTTACCCGACGTATTTGTTCCATCTCTGAAATATTTCTTCTTTCTCTAATATCATTTTATGCACCCTGCTGGTGCTGGTGAATATGAAAAAAAAACAAAAAAAACTCAACATTACTTTGATATTACCCCGACTTTGTTGAGTATTTATCAGACCCGAGATTCAGGCAACTTGCATTAGAAAAACAGGATTTTTGTTTCCGGGTCAAAGCTGTACACCCATAACCGCTTATGACCTTTATGATGACATTTAGGTTATTGTTAAGAAGTGACGCGGGACAAAATCTGCAGCTACATATTTTTCTCTGAAACAAAAGTCTGTGAAATCCTCTCATCTTCTAATTCGGGTCAATTGCCGATTTCTTTTCATTGTAGTCAGAACGCTTTCGGTATTTTCAAATGTTCTGCTTATTGAAGGTCTCTCAGAATATAAACCGATTTCAACAGCCTCCTGACCAACTTTAAATTAGCGGAACCAATATGGACTTCGCTCATTGAATCATCCTCGAAATCATTCGAATACTGACCAAATTTAAAGTAAAACTTGGATATTTGTTGATATACTCGCTCGATCATTGTCAATCTGATAGTTACACAGTACATAAACTAACTATTGACGGAGTAACTCCAAGGAAAACTATCTGTTCACGCTTGCGAATGTAGTAGTCTCATGTTGGTTGCCAAATTACATCAAGGATGCATAATGGATGGATAGATAGACAGTTTCCGAACAAACATCGTATCGAAAAATGAAATATATATATACGATTATTCGCGTCGTATAACGTGCACTCTTGATATTTTCTGTACTTAAAATGTCCTGCGCCTTATATGTGAAGATTAAATGTTTGACGACACTCAAAGCAATGATGAACTACGGTACCATAACATAATGAAAGATGACAGTCATCAATTTTCACTATTCAAAATATCACAAAATAAGAATTGAACCCAATACGTCAGTTATGAGCTTGTAAGGCTCATTCGCAATTCGGTGGGTAACTACCGAACGATAAGAAAATCTATGCAGGCATAAATTCATTCTAATAGACACAAATTGATTGAATTCATAAAAATAATTAAGCTCTATGTAAGGTGAAGTGATTATTGGAGTCTCAAGAGAGTGACTGTTGACTTTTTTCTAACTTTATGCAAATGTTTGTGGAGCGAAGACGGAAATAAACACCAAGACACCAAACAGCAAATGACATAAAATGCTTTCTGAGTTGGAGGATTGCGCATTTCTTTCGGTTAATAAATTAATGCATTTAAAATAAATATTTAATATTTCTCAGCCAACAGGTCGCGTTCTCGCCAACAGTAAAAAAAAAAAAAAAAACATGATTCGTGATCCCTTTGCTTGGGTATTTAAGCAAAGTTTTTAGACTAGACAAGACAGTAAGAAGAGACAGATGACAGTTCACGTCAGCTCAGCTTAAATGGACTTCCCTCACTCATTCACCCGTCGTTCTCACCAAGCTACGTGATACTTACACTTTTCTCGTCACTTTCTCCCTAGCTTCTTCTTTCGCGAAGAAATCAAATTTATTTTAATCTTAAGAAACAACTTCAATCAAGGACTGTATGAATTTTAAGACTAATACACGCTAAGAAAAATTTAGTTGTAAAAAAAACACGAAAATGAAAATAGCTTATATATTTATATTTAAACAACTTTTTCACCCTTTTCTTTGTTGTGAGTTGATTCAAAACCGTAAGAGTGAGTGATCAGTTAAACGCAAAATCTCCTCAAAATATCCAACACCCTCATGATTATTTGTAGTTCTATCTCAGTTCCTCAATTAATTCAAATTTTATTCATAATTTTTGACATCGATCCAAGTGCACCAACTATTATTATTATTGGCATGAAATTTATGTTTCATAGTGTTTCCAGTTTTCTAATATTTTTCCTTTTTTTTTTTTCGCTTTCTTTCCTTTTCAACATTTGGTCAGCCAACACAACCACGTTCACGAACTGGTTTTCTTATTTCTTTGTGACAATCATTTCATCTGTCGTTTTCTCTTGGAGAAAATGATTATTCTGAATATCAAATTTCCTGAGTATGTTAATATTTTAATTTCTCGAAATGTTTTTGACTTGTGCTGATGCCGTTTGTCTACTTAGTCAAAATCAAGTCATAATTTCCAGTGTATAACTGCCTTTATTATTTCATGCATTTGTGTCATGGCTGTCGTCACTGGGATCGATTGATAGCAAACGTTCTCCAATCTCGGAAAGATTCTTCGGAATACTTGCAGACGTCAGCACTTCGACTGGGGCACAGTTTCAATTATACTAATTAACAATAGCCCTAAACTTCATGTTATAAGTAAATGTTTTTCTTTTTAAATAGCCTCTGTGTCTCTTTTGAAATGTGCTCTGTGATTATTATTATTATTGTTATTACTGTTGATGTTGTTTACGGCATCGTCTAGAGCAGAGGTTTTGAGGCGATGGAACCTTAAATAATGATGACGCTGATAGAATAAAAAAGTTGTAAGTTTAAATAAAATAATCATCAACAAACTAAAGTTAAATATGGAGTGTGTAAGAAAAAAACATGGCCATCTTAATTACGCTCTCAATAAAGTATTCTTTTTTTTCTTGCTTTCAGGTTCTTTTGCTTTGTAAAAAGAATGATACATCTACTTATAAGAATAACAACATTGCTACAGCGACAACAATAACCACAGCAAAGACATACTTATACTACTAATAATAATAATGTTTTTATTTTTTTTACCTCTAATTTCTGTTTGCAAGAATTTAGTATACAAACAGCATCTGAAGCCATTATTTTCTTAAAGGCCTGTCGTTCCGGTCCGGTGATACATCTGTTAAGCAGGATAACTGAGCCTACATCTAATAGACTACGTGAATTAATTTGGTTTGAATCCACCCCCAGTGCATGGGGACGGGGGTTAAAAGAAGGGAATGTAAAATGCGCTCGAACGGGTAACATGAACTCCCATACCTACATACACAGCACGACGGGCAAAAAGAATTGGGAAAATAACCATAAAACGAAAAGGACGATACAATAGTCTAACAACAACACACCAAAGCCAAATTTATTAAATACTAACAATCGATTCTTTCCTGTTGTGTCAGTTCATTCAAGTATTGTGTTAATACAAATTGTGCCTTTATTTTGCCAGTGTTAGTGAAATCGTAGATGTCTTTGAAGTTTATCTTTAATGAATGTGAAGTCAATGAACTATTGTTGGTCAAACCTCTAGAAAAAAATCAGAGGTTAGAAAACTGCGTTTTCTTGCACGACACAAGAAAATCTCATTATGAGAATCTAAAACGAAAAAAAAATCGTGTTTAGATAAAGAAGCATCTTTAAAATCTTGGTCGAGTGGTAGCAGGAAATCTATTTGAAAAAAAGTTCTGTTTGTTTCAAAGAAAAATATTTTCTACGAATTAGTGGAACCTGAACAAACTGTTACTGCAATAAACCAGAATAAATAATTTCCTGGGTTGAATTACCTACTGGAAGTGTAATTTTCTGGGCAAGAAAAGCAAACGGCAAATTTTGCTGCATTACTGGAAAGATTCTCTATGAGTGAGAATCTCTCCCGCGAGTGGATAATTCTACTGACGTGTCGCTTTTACGCGAAGCTTATTCTGATTACCTATCCATTCACGTGTCGCTTATTTTCAAACATATCACTTTTATATGTCACTTTTTACTATTCTGTTGACCTATCATTTTCACATGCTAATTTATACTGGTGCCTGTTACTTTCACAAGTCGCTTTATTCTGCTAAGCTGTCAGGTTCACATATCGCTTTATTTCCTTGACCTGCCATTTTTACATGCCGCTTTATTCAGTCGAGCAGTTACCTTCACGTGTTGCATTATTTTGATGACCTGTCACTTTCACGTATCACTTTATTCTTTTTGCCTGTCACTTTTACATATCACTTAATTCTTTGCCCTGTCATTTTCACATATCATATTATATATAATGTATAGTGTATGTGTGTGTCTTTGTGCGTGTGTATGTCCAAGCAACTCCACCGTTCTCACTGGTCCGATTTCAATGATTTATAGCTCATTCAAAAGCCTTAGAAAAGTTAGGCACCGGGAACGATTTTTGTTGAACTCAGACTCAGGGTTGCCAGATTATGGGAGGTTAAAAATATATATTAATATATTATACTAGCCATTATCGTTGCTTTCATGGTTCAAGGGCAGTAACTCTTATTTTCCTTTGATTCAGGTTTAAAATTTTAAGATAGTTTAAAAGCCGCCATATTGAGCGGCATTTAAGCTAGCTCCTGTGGAGAAGTCTTGGTTTGACCATCATTACAATAGCTAGGGAGGAGTAGATGCAATAGGTATCAATAAACTACAAAAGAACTAAAAAAACATTTAAGTATTGAATTAATGTTTAAGCTTACCTATTAAAAGTTCAACGATAATTCTTCTGCTGCCACTTAATATAAACACGATTTGATGTACGTATGTGACACTATTTAGCTATGGCAATTGGCTAAATAATTAACCATAGAAATTAAAAAAGGAAATACTTAAGTTGAAAAAGAAAGATACCCCGATCGATGTTAAAAAAAAAGATTTTATTTTATTTACGAAAAAGATAATTTTCACAAAAGACAGTAAACCCGTGGGAAAAGCCATATGTGAGGTTTTGTCAGGTTGACTAACGTCTTGACAAGGGAGATGAGAAGAAAGGCAAATATTAAAATATCGACCAAACCATGGCGGTCATAAAAATGTCGGTTCCGCCGAGACAGGCAGCGGCGTCTCAAGTAGACAAACGGAAACAGGCTAGGTTAATTATCTTTCCAAGATATCGTTTTTTGTTTTTGTTATTTGTTTTTTTTGGGGGGGCACCGGCGAGGAAAAGCAATGTGGCAATTATAAAATACCTTATCAACGTGTCGCTTCAGACGCTGAAACGTTGAATAGCAATATGGCGTTTGTAAAGTTTGGGCATGAGACAGAAAATAGAGTGGAGAATTGAGATTTGGCGAGATAAAAGAATTTAATTTCTCAACAAGCCAAGGATTCCATTATAAAGCTAACTTTCACGAAGGGACCAGATGGCAAACTTTGACAGTGATTGATGGAGTCGGTAGAGAGTTCTGGCTAAGTGAATTCTGCGTAGCCAAAAGATATGTTAGAAACTTAATTGGCAATATGGAATTCGTTAAAATTTTGGCCGATGGGAAAAAGGAAAATTTTGTAAACAAAAATTCTAGATTATAGTTTTAAGGAGGCCAGTTTAGCCACAGCCGCACGGCCGGGATGACATTGATCGAGTGGTAGCAATGGTGATAGGAGGAGGTGAATGGATGAGAAAGACGGAGAAGTTATTAACTCCCACTGAAGGGATTGGTATGAGATATCAATGTGAGAGAGAAAGAGTCTAGGAGGATAGCTCTTCTCCGATCTTCCCTCACGGATAACAGAGACCCCCACCCCCGAAATGGAAAGTGATTAATTTTACAAAAATGGGAAATAATCAAATTTCCTGTCCTGACAACAGAGAGATTTCTTGTTAGAAATCGAGATTTACCGAGCACCCCAGTCCGGGTTTTGGTCGGTACCCATATAAACGAACGTTTTCGGGTCGTTCGGAGAGTTCTAAGTTGCAGTTGCAGTTGAGCTGGTTTCGGAGTCAGAGCTTAACCAGAGTGTTGCCTCGCAGAAGCTGACCGAGAGATTCCACGACCTCCGACTTCGCCTATCCTACCAACAGTTATACTGACGAACGAAGCCAAGCCAACACCTAAGAACTAAATCAGTTGATGTAAGATACCAACTAGCTTGAAACATAGAAGTGTCACATTTCGTAGAAAACGGACTGGGAGAAAAACACACTCCTGTATTAATATTAGGAAGATAAAGTTAATTTGTTATTTCTTTTATTAATTTTTTTTTCTTTGCGCTTATGCGATACCACCTTCAGTCTGGACAGCCTACACTACGGACCGACGCCTGATTGATCTCATCTACCTAAGTAAGCTGGGAACGATAGACCTGGTATTGAACCAGTACAGCTAGTGAAGCCGTTAACATCGATGACCAGAATTCGCCTCTGGATGGGCCAGTGTCCCATATTGGTATCCTGACCAGGGGATTTCGCCGAGTAACGACGACCACCGACGACCGGGACACAGGTGGTGGCGGCGACAAAGAGTCAACCCCAAAACGCCGGTAGAAGAAATATTACAGTTTCGCGCTGCGATTAGGAGTTGACCAACAGGTCGACGGCTTGGTGTCACATATTGGTGCCGTGACCACCGGATTCGACCCTAAACTGACTACTGCCACAGGAGTTGCGGAGAATTTTGCCCAGGACAACGCGCGGCGTCTCAGGTAGACAAACGGAAACAGGCTAGAGTGGGAACCAAAGGACTTGGGTTAATTATAACCATATGGTCCCAGACCCTTTAATTCGACAGCCCGGAACCGCAGAAGAACGATCTGGAAATCGTCTGTCAAGTGAGACATTTTTTTCGGTTAATCTCCAAATAATTTTTCGATTGTTGCTGCTCTTTATTGTGTTTTTTTTTTTATTTTTTATTGTTTGAATATGTCTGATCACGGTTCGAATAGGATAGACATAGAGGAAGAGGGGGGTGAGCAGGTATTGCCAGTAAACTTGAGGAAATAGTTGGGCGGACCTAGGGTTTCAGCCTTTGATGGTAATTCGAAAAATTTTAGAGATTGGTTGGCAATTCTGGATAAGAGCTGCATAATCTATGAACTCTCAGACCGAGAAACCCTGTATTTGGCGTATGAAGCCATGAGAGGGAAAGAGTCGGAATTCATAAAGGGGCTCTTAGCCAGTGAACTCCACATGTCATGAGAAAGGCTAGAGGTATTGCTGACTCAGGAGTTCGCTGACGTGGAGACAGTGATAGAGGCCATGAGGGCCCTCCTGAAGATGGCGCAGCTGAAAGACGAAACCCCTGGAGAATTAGGGACCCGAGCAGAGAAGCTGTCGTCGTCAGCTTTCCTAGAGGAAAACACAACGCAGTAATGCAGGCCCAGTTGGCCGATTTATATATAGAAGCTCTCAGTAACGAGCGTATTCTCCACGACGTACTAAGGAAGGACCGCTAAGGTTATCGGCGGCAGTGGCGCTGGCTAAAAAGAGCCAGGGAGTTTGGGAGAAAGTAAGAGGAGGTAGGAAGGCGCAAGAGCAAAATCGGGAGGTAGGAAGTGGGAAGGGAAGAGAGCCACCTCGTGGAATCGAAAGGTCAAGCAAGGGGTGGAGGAGCCTGAGGTGTGGAAAGAGGAGCATGAAACGTTGAACATGTGTCCAGGAGAGCCACTTAGGTAGAGGACAGCCCCCCCCCCCGAGAAATAAGAGGGAGAGTGGCCCAGTTAAAAAGAAGGAGCATGAAATGTTGGATATGTGGTCAGGTAGGCCACTTCGCAGTTAACTGCCCAACAAGAAGGTGCTGGTTTTGTGGAAGACCAGGGCACCGGAAGAAGAATTGTGCTTTCAGAAACGGCAAAAAGGGACCACCGAAGCGGAGAAAACGAAGAACTCCCCTATGTGAGGAGAATGACGGGAAATTGTTGCTGCCAGCACCTATGCCTGGCAAAACACAGAGATGGGAACCCAGGAAAAGCAAGGCCAAGGTGTTCTCTTCGCTGACGCAAGAGAAGAAGATGTCTTGTAAGGCAAAAATAGGAGGTATGGCAATGAAAGCATCTGTTTCATTACTGAGAGAGAAAGAATACAGACGGGTAAAACAAAAGGAAGGGATGCGGGAAGCGGACATAGAAATCAACCAGGCGGATAGTGACCCCTCTGAAGATAAAAGGGATGGCGAGGCTTCCTGTGAGAATCGGAAAATTGAGAAGTACCCAGAACTTCTACATAACGCCCAGTCTGTTTACGGAGGCAATCTTGGGAGAATATTGGCTTCAGAGCCAGAGAGCTCGCGTAGAGTTTAACTGTACCGTGTTAGTAGTAAATGGCGAGAGAACGCCATTGGGAGATCCACCAGAAATTATAACAGTGGTGGTAGAGGAAGATATAAGTCTACCCCTAGAACAGTGGCGTCGGATAAAGGTAGACTGGTGACAGGAAAGAAAATGGAACCCTGCAATTGGTCCCTGTAGAAGAGAAGGGCCGGGAAGAGAATAAGGTAGCTCTGTGTGAGGCAGTAGTAGAGGCAGCTGAATTAGTGCCCATTATGATGGTGAACCAGGCCCACAAGACAATAAAGGTTAAGAGAGGAGAGGTAGGAAAGGCACTACCCCTGCGAACTGAATCGAGTGAAATTCGACGAGAAGCAAAGAAAATAATTTTAAGAAGGAATAACAGACGAAGAGATATTGGCACCTGATCAATTTAGGGTCAGAGTGGGAAGTCTGCTAAGAAATAATTGGGATGTGGTGGCCAAATCAGATAAGGAATTGGGTCAGACCCACACAGTAAAAATGAAGATCGATACCGGCGATCACCCTCCTGTGAAACTGAAGCCTTATAGAACACCTGGTGCTATACACTGATGTCAGTGAGCAGTGTGTAGGAGCAGTTCTCACCCAGCAGTGCCCCGATAAAGAAGGACCAGTGCCAGGCATACCAGAGGAAGTACCGATATACGAGGATCATTCAATAAATAAAGTGAATTTTTCGGTACAAGGACTTCTAATACAGATAGAAGCTTACTTTTTCTTTTTTCAACGTAGTCTCCCAGCACTGTCACACAATTTTCCCATCTGTGCATAAGCTTCCGTATTCCCTCACCGTAAAAATCTTTGGACTGATGTCTCAGCCAGTCGCTCACAACACTTTTGACTTCATCGTCACTTTTAAACTTCGTGCCTCTCGTGAACGCTTTCAAGGGACCAAACAGGTGAAAGTCTGAAGGGGCTGTAAGCGGGATGAAGGAGCAGTTCCCAGCTCAGCTCGTTGATGGTCTGCACCGTTTGGGCTGCTGTGTGAGGCCTTGCATTGTCATGATGCAAAATGACTCCTTCTGACTGATGACCCCTGCGTTTGTCCTTTGTCTTTATTGACCTGCCTCAGTAGTTCACAATAGTTCTTCTGTCAGACTGACTGAGGTCATTGACTGATTCGATCACCTTAGGAGACCTCACTTCTGTAGGCCTCTCAGGCCTGTCTTCATCCTCAAACTTGTAGACATTTTTTGGCTGAAACATGTGGCACCATACACAGTTGATATTCTCCTATGAATTTCAACTGGTTTGCACCCTTCAGCAACCAAAAACTTGATAACTGACCGCTGTTCAATCCTGGAGCATGCTTCTTGGTTGGCCATTTTTGTTAATCGCTAAAACTCTCAAAGTTTCTTTTTTAATCTGCCAAAGAAATTAAATCCATGTGAAAAAGAAAAACAAAAAAAAAATTTTTTAAACAGTAAGCTTCTATCTGTATTAGAAATCCTTATAGTGAAAAATTCACCTTATTTATTGAATGACCCTCGTACTTTCTCTCTCATAAGCTCTCAGAGACACAACAGAGGTGACCAGTAATAGAAAGAGAGGCATATGCTATCATGTATGCTCTCCAAAAACTGGAATGGTGCTGTCTTTACTATAAAAACAGACCACATGCCCCTGCAGTACCTACTGCAGGCAGAATGGACGAATAAGATTCAACAGTGGGCGCTAAAGTTAAGTGGCTACCACTGTAAGATAGAGTATTTGGCAGGGAAAGAAAACACGTGACAATTACTATCAAGAATACCGAAACAACTAGAAGAAAGATCTGTAAACGTAGAGCAGGGAGTAGATGATAAAGCTTATAGAATTGAAGTAATTAACTCCAATAAGCTAAATGATCGCCTTATGTTAGAATCGGACGAGGAAGGGGACGCACAGATGATGACCGATCCTTACTGGACAGAAGGGATTGAGAAAGAGCAGGCAGACAGTGAGAAAAGGTGGAGGCAGGAGAGACCACCAAGTATGCAATAATAGAGGAAAGGCTATATTATCTCTCAGGTAGAGATGAGGAAGTTAAAGCCAAGTTGTATGTGCCCAAAAGTTTGAGGCCAGAGATATTAGAACAGTGCCACGAGAGGTTGGGGCACATGGGAATTGATAGAACATATGACCTAATAAGGAGAAAGTACTATTGGCCCAAATTGTACGGAGAGGTCACTAGGTTATGTTCGGAGTTGTGTAGTGTGCCAGTCGCAGATAAGAAGGCAAGAAATGGCACCATTGGAAGGGATGGATGGATGGATGTGTCGAGCTTCCCCTTCGAGAAAGTGAGTATGGATGTATCAGGACCATATGGGGAAACTGCACGAGGAAAGAACTATATAGTGAGTTTTATTGATTGGCTAACAAATTGGCCCGAGGCATTTGCAGTACCAGACAAGAAGGCAAAAACTGTAGCCGATTTGATAAGTGAAATCTTCCCTAGGTATGGCGCCCCTGTGCAACTTGTCACTGATAATGGCACAGAGAATATAAACAGCATAATGAAAGAAGTGCTGACAGGTTTGAATATAAAGCACATAAAAACATCTCCATATCACCCCCCAAGGAATCGCTAAAGTGGAAAGGTTTCATAGAACCTTTGGAGATGTGTTAGCTAAACTGGCTAGAGAAAATACAGGAAATTGGGATCTCTACTTGACACAGGCAGTGGCGGCCGTGAGGTTTACGATAAACGAAACCTCCAGATTTTCGCCATACTTTATGTTATTTAGCAGAGACGTGGTCCTGCCTGTGGATAACCAGTTGAAGCCCCGAAGAAAGTATATGGGAGAAGATCATCATCAGCTGTTGCTGGAACAACGACATAAAATATTTGTACAGGCCAGAAGAAGAATATAGAGGGGACAGAATAGAAGAAATGAGAGAGTGAATGCTGAAAGAAAGGTAGTAGAATTGAAGGTTGGAGACGCCTGTCTACTATAAAATTCACCAGAGAGAAGGAAAGCTGGACCAGAGATGGGAACCATACTACCGGATAGTAGAACAGATGGGCCCAGTATCGTATGTAATATGGGATCAAGTGGCAGGACGGGCAAGGAGGGCCCATGCCAATGAGCGGAAGAAAGCTAATCTAGAAATGAGTGAGCCAAGGCCTAAGAAGGCAAGAACAAGGAAGGTAACTCTAGTTGAACCGGAAGAAATGGAGACGGAAGAGGATTCTGAAGATGAAGAAATAGATCAACTTAACCATCTGGACAAAGCGATCCGAGTGACGGAACTGGAACTTTCGGCAGGGACCAGCGGCGTTCAGTCGTCGCCTGAATCGGTGCGGAGGGGATCCTGTGATATCACCATCCAGCCCCCATGTCCAAAGAAAAGTAAGAGAAAAGCAAGGAAATCCAGTCAAGCAGTCAAGGGTTCTAGAGGAAAACACCCTAAACAAGAAGAGCTCAGTGAGTGGGAGGAGGAGGATCAGATACCCCGTTTCAGCCCAGAGAGAAAGGCTAAGAAAGGAGGGAGATCTAGAGGTTGAATCAAAAAGTAATGAAGAAGTCCAAAGTACAGACTCGAAGCAGAAGGAAGAATCGAGAGAGAAGGAAGGAGAAGAAACACCTCCTGAAGAGGAATTGAACACTGAGAGAAGGTTAGAGGTCGAACAAGAACTACCTCTGAAGATGAGATTAAGAGGGGTGGAGAAGCCGAAATTTCAGTAGAACAAAGAAGGCTGTGAAGAATAGAAGCGTTCGGTGTCGACAGATAACGACACTGGCTCATCTCAAAACCTACTTGCTGTGGGTGGAGGAGATAGAGGCACGAGTTGCACCCCACGAAGGACGGAAGAAAATTATTGGCATTGCTGACTATAGTGTCAGCAAATTACGGCCTTTGGAGGGGGATCACTGCGCTCCTCTCCGGACCAATCGAATTTGAAGAACCCGTTTATAACACGAATTAATGATAAAAAAGAAATAATGTATAATGTAAATATAGTAATTTTAAATGGATTTTTTTTTAATCAAACATTTCTTATTACGATAAATGTTGTTTTAATGAGAAAGTTGCTATCCTTGAATATCTTAAACGGTTCTTGTTAATTTCAATGATTAAGTAAATAAAAAAACAGGAACAATTCAAACGTGTAGCCACTAAAAATAATGTTTATAGTAATAAAAAATAATTTAAATATATTGCTAATGATTTCATTATAAAAATGCAAGAAAATCTGGAAAGGAATTGTTTGTAGTTAGAAATTAAATGCAACGTTTGTGAAAGAACGAGATTATATCTGTCTTATTTCCAGAGGTCAATGATACACTCTAATTCAGAATTACAAAGGTTTGCAAAAAAATAAATAAATAAATAAAAAATAAAATAAATATTGTCAGTCTGTGAATATTTTCGTAACGTGGAGGGTGACTGAATAATGTCTTAGACACTGTGGTATGCAATAATCCATGGAATATGGGGAATAGTCAGTCAGTCTTCCCACAAATTAAATATCAACTGAACACTAATAATCCGATTCCGTTGACAGGTTATTGCTAGAGATATTGGAATGTAATGAAAATGCCAGCCCAATAACTGAGGGCTTTAAATTTGACTACTTTGCACGAATGGGAAACCCATCAGACTCATGAGACATAAGGTAAAAGGACATTGATGAGGTTTTTCTTTCTTTTGTCGGCATTACTCTTTGTTTATGATTTCCAGTATGTAATAAATTTATGCAGAAACGTGGACAACTTAGTATTTAGTACTTTCTACTAAGATCATGATTCTTATTTGTATATATTCTATTGTATACTTAACATGGAGTCATCTACTTTTTCACATCATTTTATTTCAATGTCAGTTCGGTCAACCAACTTGAATAATGCCAATGAAGGTTTGTTGAATGGAATAGTGAATTTCCCTCATCAATCCATTATACAATATCCATTAGAGTGGTATAATATTCCCCTAAGTCATATCTGTCTATCTAGATATCCTGAACTTGATAAAATGATGGAAGTAATGCTATTGTTTTTCTTAGCAATGTGTGGTTCATGGATGGAGTCAACCTATTTGAAGTAGCAACTCTGAATTTTAAAGCTATGACTAATGGAAGAGCCAGAAATACTAAAAGATGAAGTGAGATCAGCACTGGCGAAGATGAACAGAAACAAAGCAGCAAGGCCTGATGGGATCGTAACAAATGCTTTCAGTTTAGACGACTTCGCCATCAACAGGATCCCAGAAGTAATAAACGAACTATAAAGCATTGGCCACATACAAGAGAACCTCACTAAATCCATCTTCGTAACATCACCTAAGAAACCAAGTTGCAAATGAGCTCCGTTGGACAAGCAGTTTAATAACTAATGATGTGAATCCTAATGAATAGATCACAAAACAGAATTAAACCAGAAATAGAACAAGAACATTTCCACTTTGTCAAGGACACTGGAAGAAGAAATGCAATACTCTTGATTAGAATTAATATCAGATAGTAATACAAATACAGAACTTGCACTTACGTTTGATAGATTCTGCAAAGGTATTTGACAAGGTATGGCACAAGAATTTATTTGACCACTATGGAAACTAGATCTATTTGGAAATCATGTTAGAATAATCTAGAACTTATAATGGGAGCAGATCGCCTGCGTACAGATAGAAAATGAATAGCTATAAAAAATAGAAAGGTCCACAAAACAAAGATATGTCTTCTCTTCAGATTTATTTAACCTCTACAGTGACACTGTCCTTAGGAACTGTAGATCATACCAGGATTTATCAGTGAGTGTAATCTTAACAATATAGGATACACAGATGACACTGTTAATGGCTGACTTGGAAAAGAAAAAGAACTATATGACCTCCTAGATAGGGTGACAGAAGAAAGAAAAAAGGACTAACCATCAACTGCAAGAAGAAAAAAGTCTGGTTATCAGCAAGAGAAAAAGACAAAGATGCAAGTTACAAATTGGAGATGTCAAGATCAAGTATATACAGAAGTTTAGATATCTGGGAAGTGTTTTAATAGAGAATGGAAAATTAAACACTGAGATCTGAAAAAGCATTGGACTAGCAAAAGATACATTCCAAAAGCTAAGCAAGATGATGATCAACAGAAAAGTGCTGGATTGCTGTATGATATATAGCAGTGAATACTGGACAATCTCTGCACAGATAAGGAGAAATATAGAGGTGGCATAAAGTGATTCTACAGAAGGATACTGAGAATTCCATGGATGGAGTGAGTAAGTAACAAGGAAGTCAAAGAAAATGGCAACAGAAAGAACACTTTTACTCAAAATCAGGAAAAAAGAGCTGAAATTCTTTGGGCACATAATAAGGAGGACTTGGAAAATAGAATAACCAAAGAATAGAAGAATAATACTCATTCAATCAACTGGTTTCTGGCAATTTTAGCAATGGAAGTAATAGCATTTTGTTGCAACTGCCTGAATAAGTAATGTAGTAGTTTGTCCGAGTTTTCACTTTCTTTTTAACCATTGAGACATAACTATGATGAAACATTTGCAAAGGACAAAGCGGATTCATGCCTTTCCAAAAGTTTAATTAGTGTGAAGAGAAAAAAATTAGATGCCCCAACATACCTAATAATTTTTAAGTGTTAACTTACACAACAGCATTGTGAGTAATGCTTAATATTTATGATGAACATTTTTCATTAGTGTTTCTTAGTTACTTCTCATTGAAATTATTCAAACTGCCATTGTTGGGCCAGCAGTAAACAATGAAAATCAGAAATAAAAAATAATCTCTTGAGGAAACTTGAACTTGCCTCCCTATGTCTTGGGAACCAGACATAATTCTTTATTTCTAGTCCACACAAGAAAAGAGAAAATGACTAATGGTTGACAATGCTTCAACTAATAAAATTACTCTAACTTGGAACCTTTTTCAATATTTACAAATACCTATTTTCAAATCAGCATTCATTTCAGGTCTTATGATTAAGGCTTAGAGTCAAATTACTAAAATGTTACTCTTAGTTAAAAGAAGTCGTTTTAAAATATTATGACTTTTTTTTCTTTTAATAATTTATCAATATTCAAATATTTACCTCAATTCTAATAGGATTTTTTTGGGGGCATGAAAAAAAAAAAAAATACACACCTCCAAAAATATACATTTTCTTTGTTCTTGAGAAGTGGCAACAAAAATAATCAACACTAGATTATTAGATTGTTTATTTACACTATTATATTGTTTATTGGAATAGTTGGCAAAATACTGACCAATTGCTTACTTGAACTTTATAAAAATGGTAAGTAGTAAGGATTACAGTTGGTTCACATATTTTAATAATTTAGTAAATGTTTATAAATTTATGAATAAAAAATTGTCTTCATATTTATTTCGTTATAAATTGGTAAATGATATTACATTGCATTAGTTTTAATTGTATTCGCTATTAGAATGTTGTAAATATAAAATTATTCTTGTAAATAAACAATCTAATAGTGTTTTATATTTTTGTTGCAAATTCTAAACAGAAAAGGAAGTGCATAAATTCACTTTGATCATATGTTTAGGTTTTATCACAATTCTAATCATTGCTTTCTAAAACAATAAACATTACCAAGGAGTGAAGGTAGTTAAAATAATAATAGTGGTGGCAATGAAAAAAAAAATTCTTTTGACAGTGTTTTTGACAAAAATGTACAGTACAAAATGCACTATATATATATATATATATATATATATATATATATGAGGTAGGTACTGAACATTTCTCAGAATGACCACTTCAAAATCAATATTCTGATATTTGGTCATTGAAATACTGATTTTGGAGAATAAGTCTGACCAAGAAATCACCTCTCTATATTGTCAGTAATAAACTTGAAAGTCTACAACCACATCGATACAACTTTGTTTTCTAAAAAGTACAAAAAATGTCATCGAATAAAAAACTTTTTATAACTTGAGAAAATTAATCTTCTATCATCAATGATGATTAACTGTATCTAGATTCGATATAATCTTTATTTTATTTTTATTTTTCATTTCTATCCAAAAGGAATGCCTATACTTTCAGAGAGTTTTTCAAATGCCGATCAACTTTAAAACATGATTTAAAAGGAAAACTTATAGCTTTATTTGTCAAAAGTAAGAGATTTGCTACTTCATAAGTTGGAAACAATTGTTAATAATACAAAATAGAAAAAATGGGAATAGAAAAAATAAAAAAGTCAAAAAGTTTAAGCAAAAAAATCTTTTTATTCTATCAAAAAAAGGTTTTAAATTTTTATTTTCATTTTTTTTATTTCTTTCTTGCAAATAAGCCACACATTATTGACAAAAGTATTGTTGTAAATGTTGACAAATTGAAAATAAAATTTAAATTTTTGTAAAATGTTTCTCTAAATAAAGCTGAATATATTTTCTACATGTCCAGATGTAGAAAAGAATTACTGTAGCTGCATAAAAAAAATAAATAACCCATTATTACAGAAAATTAATAATGTCATGCAATTTTTAAATTTGATCAATTGAAATTGATGAAAGAAGCTGTTCTTCATTCAAAATGACTTGTAAAAATTATTGTCAAATGGCAATTCAGTGGAATTTATTTAGATTTGCTCTTGAAAATGAGAGATTGCATTCTCGATAGTTGGTCTGTAGATTTTATAAATAAACTTAGGGGAAAGGTGTAATTTTTATTTTTTTTAAATAAGTGCGCCACCAAATACAGAGGAAATATTTTCAAGTATGGATTGAAAACCAAAGATGATATTTTGTAGAAGAGAAGGAATTATCTTTCTTTCTACAAAGATAACAAATTCAAGGCAAATGTTTATCAAAAAAAGAACAATTGCAAGACATGTGGAAGAGCAAATGTGGCAGGTAACGTTTTGCCTTGCAAAGGAATGACTTTTATATTTGTTTGAAAGAGAAAGGTAGGCAGAATTTGATAATACTATAGAAAAGAAAAAACATTTTCATAGATAACAATTTGGGAAAAAAATCTTTAATTTTTTTTAAATGAAAAAAAAAAAAAAATGAAAAATAAAAAGAAAAAAGTGAGTGAGAAAAAAAACTGAAGATGTTTATAGAAGAGAAAAAAAAAAACGAATAAGAAAAAGTAAAGAAAAAAAAGGTGATTATCAGTTATTAAAAATTACATTGTAATTTTTTAAAGAAAAAAAGCGACCCCCAAAATGCTGCTCAGAAAAAAAATTGAGCATCAAAAATACAAAATTATACAAAGAGAGAATCAACAATCATTGAAAAGGAAAGACAACAGTAGGTTATTAAAGCATAACAAAATAAACCAACAGCTATTTCTTGTTGCCCAAAGGCAGGGTATACATGCTCATGCTTGCATTTGTAATGTATATGCACAAACAATATTTGCATACTTTTGTGTCCAGTAGGGTATAATATTTTTAGAAGTTTTTGCAAGTTTTTTTTTGTTTTTTTTTTTTAAGCTTGTAACCAAAATCCATACAAAAAACTGCTAACAAGTGAGATGACAAAAATCAGAATGGTATTGACATCTGTAATAAACTATATTGATGTACTTGTATTTGGTGTTGTATATAAAAATAGTAGGATCAGGTGTGTGTATATTATATATATTAGGTTGGTGCAAAAATAATGACGTAATAATGTCGTTTTTTGACAAATTTTTTAACGTCAAAAAACGACATTATTACGTCATTATTTTTGCACCAACCTAATAAATTCAGATATGTTAGAACAAATGAGATTTACCAAATCTTGTAAGTATAAATGCAACTCTTGTGTTATCTTCTATTCAGCCAATCAAATGGCAACAAAATACAATCATGATAATTTTATAAAGCACACACAAAAAAAAAAAAAAAAAAGAAAAAAAAAAAAAGAATTTTGACAAACAAACCAGTAATTTGAAAATTTTAATCTACAAGTACTAAAAAATTTATGGCCCAATCAAAAATGGGTCCCCACCAGAAAATTTTATGGGGTCATTTTAATCAATCCCAAAACTTTTCAGTACCCACTAACCTAGCATTAGTTGTACTATCCAGTACATACAGGATCTTCAAACTACATTGTTTACCTTCAGATGATTGTTCAAAAGTCTCTGATATTTTGGCTTTAATTTTGCTACTTTGAATTTTTTGTTAATTTTTTAAACTACAACAAATACAACTAAGGGAAAATTGTGTTAAATTGAGTTTATTTAAAAATTAAAATATGTTCATTCGTTTCTGACATAAAAAATTATGGTCAGGTTGGTAAAGACGTTAACATGATAGTGGGATGATGAAGTAACATTTTTAATATATATATATATATATATATATATATATATATATATATATATATATATATATATATATGCATCAAGCATTAATACAAAACTAAGCTAATTACTTCTTACAAATACAAAAATTTGGGTTCAAGAACAATATGCAAATTATATTTAATCTCTGTGCAGTCTCCATATTGAGAAAATAGATATTTATTTATTTATTTTAACAAATAAGACTCACATAATTTGTAATTAAACAAATTAAACACTCCCCACAAAAAACACATCCTTTATATATTTTATGGGAGAGAGGCAGTTTGAAGTTGCCTATACAGATTTTAATACCTGTTTTTTTTCTTTTATTCTCTCAAAACAAAATAATAAATTTTCAAAATTTGATAATTACTTTTTCTTTAGAGGCACCAAATTTTGTAGAGTACAGATCCCCCATCCTCAAAGTAACGTTACCTTCCTTTCTCCACTTATTTGTTAGACATGTTTGTACATTTAGAGAACTCAATAAGAGTCATTAGACTTGTAAGAATCAATGGCTTACAAGATGAGTATCTTCTGTATGATGAAGTCTCTAGTTCTGTCATCTTTGAATATCCAATTGTAAACTCCTAAATTTATTACAGAAATTTATCATTTCATGTTTTGATTTAATATTAAGAGTTTTCATAAATAGATAAATCATAGATACTTTCAATTAAATAAAAAAATAAAGTTATCAAACATATTTTTACATCTCTCCATATAATTTTTCAAGAAGAAAAATTGAGTAAACATCAAATTATTCCAATTTCCCCAACCCCACCAAATATTTTAACATTTACAGGAACAATAGTTCATGCTTTCTGTTCATTAAGACAAAGATTGTGACATGCTAGCTTCTAGAAAAGTTAATTAACTAAGTACACCCAAAACTAACGTGTGTCATCTCACTTACCCATTTGGCTTTTAATACAAATATAGACTTGAACATTTAAAGCTTTAAAAGTAAAATAAATAAAAAAAGAAAAAAAAGAGAGGGAGATTACTCTAGTATATTGAAGAGTAGTTTCCCCTTTCATTAATATTCCTTAATGCTGATTGGTCCACATTAATGATGGGGAGAGGTGAAGAACATATGAATATAAAATAATAGGCACTGTGCAAGATTGCCTTGCTATGAAAGAAATTGTAAAATAAAACAAAAATAGTAAGTTTATAGTTGGTATTAAATTGTAAAATAAAACAAAAATAAATACTTAAGATATTTTTATGAAAAACCATCAAACAAATTTTAGCAACAATTTTTTCTCTTAAAAGTAATCACGCTTTTAAGCTTGAGCTTAAAAAAATAATTCACATGCAAAAATTCCATTGTTATAAAAAGGACAATATTTGGCCGAAAGGTTGAAAGATTCATTTCCTTCAAATGATTTCAAATCTTAGAAAATACAAAATTAAGTTTAAAAAAAATCTTAACTCATGAAAAAATTCAATTTTTGCCTGAAAAGGAAAAATTAAATTAAAACAAATGAAACAAAAAAATAAAAATAAAATAGAGGATAATCTTGAGGATTGTAAATTTTCAAATTTGTTTGTAATCATTTTTTACAAATTCTTTTTTATAAGAATTTTGGAGCTTCTTACAAAAAGAAAAAGTTTATAAATAAATTTAAAACAAAAAAAAAGGAAAAGTTAAAAAAATTAAGTCAACAGGGAACTATTTTGAATCACACTTCTGCAAATTATATAACATTTCATAACAAATATACAAAAAAAAAAACTATTTTATTTTGTACATTATACAGATATTATCTATATTCTTTATTGCTATAAAACAGTATTTTTTGATAAAAAATAAAATGTTGAAACAACTGACATAGTCAAGCATCCAACTTATAAATAAAATCTATTTTGGAGATTTGGTTTGACTTCCCCACCCTCTACTTACTCCAAACAGTATTTAAATATTCTTTCAAAAAACAAAAGAATTTTCTTTTAAACTCCTGTCACATCTACTCATATCTGAACATTATTAAAAGCTGCCATTACAAATTTCATAAAAAGTTATTGTTCAGTAATAATTAAATTTTACATTTCTATTGTTTTTTCAATGTTTCTTAATATTTCAGTTAAAGGCAGGAAAAAAATGTCTACACATAAACATGAACATAAGTCAAACTATGATTTTTCTTCCCCAAAGCCATTAAATTACAATATATCACATGCAGTTCTTCAGGACAATCAAAAAAATTTTTTTTTTTTTAAATGTCTGGAAACTCACAAAAACAATGAGCCTATGCCCTGTAAACAAAGTCAATGAACTGATTATTTCACTTTTCACTAAGAAAATATATATATATATATATATATATATATATATATATATATATATATATATATATATATAAAATCAACAAGCTCCAGTAAAAACCTATTTAAGTCGATTAGGATGGAATATTATACTTTTTTTCTTTTTTTTTTTTTTTTTTTTAAATTGAATCTTGTGAATAATTTTAATGCTTTGATATTAAAAGTTAATCTCTTCCTTTCCATTGTGCACAATATTTTCTTTTAAATTTGTATTTAAAAACACGTTAGTTTCTGATCTTGGATAGAGTTTTAAAAAAATGTCATTCTTTTCTTATTTTGTTTTCATTTTCGGAGATATGTCTAAGAATTATAGAAGAAAGATAAAGAATTATACAAGAGAGATAAAGACTACATACAAGTTACAGAGAGGTGCACATGAATGTGGAAGAGAAAGAGAAGGATTGTGCCTATTTCTGCATATATAGATATTTTTTAATTATTGGCAGGAGAAAAAAAGAAAATATAAAAAAAAATGCTTTTAACAAATCTGTCTTTTTGTTTTTTCATAATGTCAACATTGTTTATTTCATTGCAAATTCTTTTGATTTTCACTTCTTTGTAAGAAATTTACTAAGAAAATTATTGAATCCTAAATTGACCTCAATAACTAAAAATGGAAGTTTGAAACCACCTAAGAATCAATTATTTCTATTTATTATTTTTAACTTGCATTTCTGATCATTATATAAAAAAAAAAAAACTCTTAAATCAAAATCTATTCACAAAATAGCAATTACTCAAAATGTTTAAATATTTCATTCACATACATGAACACAAAACAATTAACAGAAGTAATATAATATCATCCTGGATTTCAATTTCTGTACCAAGACTTAACCAGAAATTCAATAAATTTCAAAATTTATTTTTTTAATGCCCAATAAAACATTTCATAAATTCAGAAGTTTTTAAAAATATATTTTTGGTTGGTATATTGTTTTAAGGTAAAAAAAAATAACCATAAAGCATAATTCTGGAGAACAAGACAAAAAAATAGTTAAAATATGTAGACTTGGCAAGAAGTTAAATAAATCTACCAAAACTACCTTTAAGTGGATCGCTTTTTTTTTCTTTTATTTTTTTTCAAAAGAATATTTGGACGTATGGAATTGTTCATTTAAATGTTTAATTCGAAAGTTTGCAAGTAGAGGGTTGTCTATGGAATAATTAATTGCCTTTTGATTCCCTGTGTAAAGAGAAAAAAGCTTAAGATACATTCAGACATCATGATCGGTAATTAGATATTGGTCAAGAATTTAAAACAAAAAAAAAGTGGAATGAGTTTTGCTTTCAAAAGTAACACATTTACTTGACAGTAAAAACTTAATCATATTTAGTAAATTAAATTTATTCTATTTAACCAATCTCTCTCAAATCTTACGCAATAAATTATTTTTATGCATATCATTTAGAAAATAATTATATAATTTTTTTAAGACATTGATAGTTATAAAATGTTGCCAGGTAAAAAACAAAGGACTTCTTTTATTCTGAAATAATAATGAAAGATATGAAAACAATTAAAACAATGAGCAATATTTCCAAGTAAAGAATATTCAGAATAATTTGTAGATGTTTTTAACCATGGTAAGAAAGTAGATGCATGGAATGCCCCAAGAACAAACTGGTCTAGAATTGGTTTTTATTCCAAACAATTGAATTTCTACAGACACCTGTCTTGCTGTCCACGTAGAAAGGAGAAATAAGTTCATTAAAAGCAACTCTGATAAAGTATTTTTCAGAACCTTATAAAGTTTATAAATTATTTGATTTGGTTTGGGGGATATAAAGATAAACCCAATCCATAAGTAACTATGCACCAATTATGTTTGTTTAAAAAAAAAAAAACTCAAGTGCATCCCCATAATATTATTAAGGTTGTAGTGGTGGTAGTAGTAGTAGTACAAGATATAAAATATCTCACATTTAAACAACTTTTAAGATAGCAAAAAAAAAAAAAAAAAAAAAAAAGATTTATTTTTAAATCAAATTTAAGTTAAAAACAATGAGCATTTATCACTACAGAAAAATCAATTTCTATCAAAATACTTGGCTAGAAAGGGTTTATAATTCAGATGATAATGAACTTGAGACTAAATGTCACACTTTATAACTGAAGAGAACAAGTAAGGGTTGCTAAACTAAAATCTGCAAATATTTTTCATTGTTTGCATCGAGATCATCTTGCAGTAAAACTTAGATTTCAATTAAAGGAAGAAAAAAGCACAAACTTTCTGGATTTATTAGGTATTCTACAAAAATTCTCAGCATCAATTCATTTTTAAAAATAAATAAATAAGGAATACACAACACAAAATAGAACATTCTGAAAAATTCTGCATATACCAAATATATAATTTATATGTATCAAAACCTATTTACTCCCAGATTGACAAGGTTATATTTTTCTTATATATATATATATATATATATATATAGAGAGAGAGAGAGAGAGGGGGGGGTGGATAATATTTAATGATATTTTATAAGGCTGTTATCATTGAGCACTTTTTAACTGCTGAACTTGAAAGTTGGTGTGTTAACTATTTAACACAAAATTATATATATATATATATATATATATATATATATATATATATATGAGAGAAATACTATTATATAGTTTTGCCTAGACACATCTTGATCTTCATGCAAAAATAATTCTGGAAAAAATGCATCAAACTGAAAAAAGGAAACAAAAATTAGGACAGATCTGCATGCAGATAAGCAATGAAAGAAAAGTCTTTATTTATATCAGTATTGTAAAATTAGAAGCAGATAACAATAAATATTTTAGTTTCAATGCCATTAATGAAAATTGATCCACTGACACATTTTATGGATAATGTATATATTTGTATCAGTTCACTTAATCATCATTACTTTGTTTCATCATTATTAAACTAAATATTATCATTATTATCTTGTTTTTCCTTATGGTTTCTTAATGTTATAATTCATTTGCTTATTTATTATAAAGTCATACAAATAAAAAAAAAGTGTATTATATTTTTCATTACACTTGGTGAATATCTTTTAATTATCTCAAGTTGAGTTATGAGTTTATGCTTGCTTAATCCTAGCACATGATACTTGATTGTGCCAAAATAGATTAAGGAAAATATAATATTTAGAGTTCATATAAAAGGATTACAATTGTTTGAAATTGATTAGAAATAAATTTTAAAAAATTTCTTAGACACATAAGTAAATCACTATATATGTATATATATATATATAGTGAACAAATAAATGCCCAAGTGATTTTTGAAAGACTCTTTATGAATATACCAAACAACCATAACTGCTAAATGCAGACAGAGTTAATTTGAAAAACTATTTGTAACCATCCAAGAATATTCATTCAAATGAGTACAAAAAAAAAAAAAAAAAAAAAAAAAAAAACACAACATTCAAAATGTAATAAATTTTTTTGCATCAAAAGTATTAGTTGTCTTTGTAGAAACTGATCTAATTACAGCAGGTATTTATTGCTCCAAATATGTAAACAATAAAACTAACTTCTGAAAAGCATTGGATAAATGAGTTGTATTTATTTTTTATGGAAGCAACTTCAAGTAGCAGCCACTTTGAAAATGTCAGTTTTGAGACTGGCCAAAGTATAAAATGAAAACTAGAAAAAATTTTTGTTTGAGTTATTTATGACAAACCTTAATCTCAATTTTTAACACAAATCTATGCATGAAGTAGTTTTCTATTGCTGTAATTTCTGATCAAATTATCAAGCAGCCAAAATACATTTTTACTATTTTAGAGATAAATTCTCATGTTTGTTTTGAAAAAGTTCATTAAATAGGAAATGTTAGTGAAAAAAAAATGTAGAACAAAATGAAAAAAAAAAAGTGAAATTAAAAAGTATAAAGAAAAAATAGAAAAATACATCCTGAAAAGTCCACCCATCTAGCCCCCCCCCCCCAGCAAAAAGAAGAAAAACCTTAAAATAAACATTAGGACAAAAGAAATCAGTGGACAAAAAATATAGATAAAAGAAAAACAAAATGTAAATAAATCTAAGTCAAAAGTATTTTTGGCTTCAAGTCTTTGCCAACAATTTCTGGAGAATTTTTCAACCTAGAATTGCTGAAATACCAATATTGTTGTTGTTGAATTCATTTCAATTCTTCAGTTCGGAGAGAAGCAATAGATTCTTTATTGGCTTCATTGTCTTCACACAAATTGTGAATGGCTAAAATTGACCACTGAGCAATGACTGAGTTGAAAAGTTAAAGAAAACTGAAAATCTTTAAAAATTACAATGTTTTTTTCAATCACAAGAAGACAATGAAAATAATTATCAAAAAACACCCTTTTCAAACACTTAAATAAATTAAAAAAATACTTGTATAAAGTTTATTTTAGAAACCATGAGCTGCCTATTTTTATTAAAAAAAAAAAAAATTAATAATAACCAGATGCTTGAACAACAAATAACCTAAAAGGTTTGCTGTTCCATAAATGTAAAATAGAAATTAAATTAATTTCACAATAAAATTTATAAATCTAAAGAATTATTACTTTTAATAGAATTTTTTCCTTTTTCTAAAACTGCAAGTTAAAATTTTCACTCACAGACCAATCTATTTTGGTTGCTTCAATCACAACATTTCAATCTGTTGGTTCGCTGGCCTTCTTCATGTGCTTGTCACATCAAATAAATTCTTTCAAATTGAAGATTACCAACTGAGAAAGACCCACCAAAAGAAAATAATACCACAGATTGAATCAACTGAATCAGTGAAGAGTTTCCAAAGGAAAATATAAAGTTTGGCCCTAGACTGGAAACTCAAAGTTTCAATTGTAAGTAAAAAAAAGAAAGAAAAAAAAAAAAGGATACATGGATTTCTTCCATCAATTTTGGTCTGATTAAGAATAAGTGGAATTCCATTCAGTTCACGGACCTGTGCAATTAGAGGGGGAGAATAAATAAAAAAACATAACTTTACTGCTTATAAATAAACACAAATGACAAAAAATAACATGTTAAAATAAAACAAAAAGTAAGGTATGTCAGGATATATTAGTAATCAAAGACAATGTTTATAGAGAAATAGACAAATGTACGGAGATTGTTTATCTTAAGAACAAAAACTAAAAGAAGAAAAAAAAAAAAAAAAAAAAATCAACATTTTCATTATAAGTGTCTTTTGTTTGCTACAAACAGAAAAGAACAAAGTTCAAAGTTAATAATTTAAGAAATATGAAATACTTTCATATTTCTTAAATTATTAACTTTGAACTTTGTTCTTTTCTGTTTGTAGCAAACAAAAGACACTTATAATGTAGAGTTAAACACAGAAATATTAGTTAAAAATCATAAAAGTTACTGCAGTCATTAATAAATAGGCATTTCATAAAATTAATAATCACATTAAAATTATAGTGAAATTAAAAGAAAAAGAAAAACTTTACTTTGTCTTGATTGGCTTTATTCCTATAAACCATGTTACCAATAAGCCGAATAAGGTCTCGTTTGATACCGTGGGCAGGATGTTGAGGGTCCACTCTGTCTAGATCAGTTATTTTGTTCAAAGGGGCAAAAATACTCTCACCATCTTGACCAAAGTCTTGAATACTTTGCAGAAGTTCTACAAGAATTTGAAACAAGAATTTATTAAACACATAAGAATAATGAACTTCTAGCAGTGTGAGGATCTAAGGTCAAAGATGTAACATATATCTAGAATTTGGTAGAGTGAAAGCAGACAATTTCAGCAGCTGTCCCAGTCCCACCCTCTACACACTGACATAACTGAAAATATCTTTCTTTCTGACAAGTAGATATCAAATGAAGATTTTTTTTGTGGTCCACTGTCCAGCTAATTTTCTGTGCTAGTAAATCACTTGGTCTTATCAGTTGCAGGATTCAACCATAACAAGTAGCTTAATAACAATCATATGGGAACATTTCTTGTTTTTATTTTAAGTAGATAAATAAGAATTTCATAAAATGCTAGCATTAAATGATAAAAAGGTTATTACACACACACACACAGAGGGAATGTCTCAAGGTTAATACTCATGGAACATGATACAATTTTGTTTTAATCTAGTTATTAAAATAAAACCTCACAGGAAATTATTAATGTACTTTTAGATTTACTAAGCTTTTGCCTAGTATGGTAAAGGTCACAATAAAAGAGCACTTAATATTAAAGTATGTCAAGAATATAAGTAATAAAAAACTCTAAATACAATATTTAACAGAAAAGAAAATTTGATGAATTTAATTATTGTTCAGTATTTCTTCATATAATCTACCAATTTAATAGATGGTATAATACATGAGACAATTTTAAAAAGGAAGGTTGAAACCAACCTGAGAAAATAAATATTAATATTTTTATATATTTTTGTGTTTGTGTGTGTGCATATATATATATATATATATATATATATATATATATATATATATATATATACACGTGTGTGTGTGTGTTTGTATTTAGTCATCAAATTCTCTTTTAGGCATGTCCGATTGAATAAATTACAAACATTACAATCCTTTCATGTTCACGAATATTTTTCCATATATTACAATTGTAATGCCCTTTCAGAGATTGTATCTGTGATACTCATAATAAATCTGTGTTGACATAAACCACACTGTGACTAACGTAGTATATCGTCAATTATTTTTATGGTTTATATCTTAATAGGAGAACAGAGACTAAGATCTTATTTGCCAAACAAAGGAGAGCAATTCTCTCTATAATTACCACATATTTCCCAGGCACCTTTATCCTTATATATAGGTATCATTGTTGCATCCCTCAAATGTCCAATCTTTTGTACTTCTCTATCAAAATCTTTATAATAAGATTATGCATAAGTTGACTTAAATGTGTTCCACCATAATGGAATATTTCAGCAGGAAGGCCATCAACCCCAACAGCCCTGCCCATGTTGAGTCCCTCTATGTCACATAGAACCTCACCCAGCAATGGTTAGTTGGCTGTCACTATGGATTTTTGGGGTATTTTCTCAAGAACCTCAGAGTCTGCAATTGAAGGTCTTTTCAGTAGCCCATCAAAGTGTTTCTTCCATCTTTTGACCATGCCATCCATGTCTGTGAGGAGACTATTGCTGTCCTCTGTCCTGAGAGGAGTGATCTTGGGGGATCTGGGACCAAATACTTGTTTCAGCAAGCAGTATATCTGCTTGGTATTATTTGAATTCGTTGCATTCTGTATTTCATCTGCTAAGCTCTGACCATAGTTCAAAGAGCACATTGTGGCACCATTTAACGAGGCAGAAAGGGAAAAGAAAGAAAAGGAGAGGCTAAGAACCGAATCTTGAGTGATAAGCAAGAACACACACACAGCTAAGAGACAATGGATAAAAGGATATTTTGATAAGTAACAAATGGCGAAAGAGTGTCATTACAATGACAGGGAAATTCTGAATAAAAAGAAAGGGAAAGAAGGAAATAATCAGATATGTTTTGGCATCGGCTGTGTTATCTAAGGATATGAAAACAAACTATTGGTACGGGAAGACATCTTATTATCAACTACAGACTGGCTGGCCTAAGAAGGAAAGAGAAAAAATTCAAATGAAAATGTTATTTCGTTAAGTGACGAAAAACAGACAACTAAAAGGACTTGGACAGATATGAAAAATTAAAAAAAACACCCACGAGCGTCCGACGGAACCTTCTTGGCCTGCGATAATAAAATTTTGTTATCAGGTATTTGTGCCGAAAGAAAATGAATGTGTTTTCTTTCTTTCTTCGAGGCAACAGACTGGCTGGAACTTTGGAGATGTTTCTTTTTGAGACCGTGTCAAGAA
>OZ010587.1:38938954-38981454 GCA_963932145.1 Acanthosepion lycidas
ATCACAGTATAACTTCATTATTTACTGAAATATTCTCTGGTCAGTTCTCATTTCATAGTCATCTTATATCATTAAAATGTTTGCTTAAATTTATTCAAGTAATTCAAAGTTTTCAATAGTCAGAAAGGGAGGATTAGTCCAAAGTTTTACATTGTTAGATTAAAATATGACATTTCAAAATTATCAATAAAAAAAAAAATTAAAAAAAATAACTTTATCCTCATCCTAATTTTAAACAAACATTAATAAATGACTTCAATTCACTAAATTCTGTATCAAAATCTTAAAATTCATATTCCGTCATATTAAGGTGAAGTCATTTTAAATTCCAGTTCCAATATCAAAGTAATAACATATTCTAATAAAAATGCATTTATTACTGATGTTCCTTCTGTATAAATAAATTAGATCTTCATAAATACAATTTATGGTATACAAAAATAACAGTTACATTAAATTTTATTTCATCCAAATTCCCAAGTTTATCAGTTATTTTAACCTTAAATAACACAGTATGATTCATATTATAACAATGTAAGTAATCAGATACTGGAACATTGTGTTTTATAGTTTGCATTGATTAAATCTGTTAATCACTTGATGGTCTGTAAAAATTATGTACATTGGAAAAAATGTCGAACACTGTCTCTTTCTTTTCTGGTCACATAAAATCCAAGAATTCATGAAAGAAATAATATAAATGGAACACAAAATGAAAGAAAGACAAACAAGAGAGATAAGAGTAAAAAGAACAAAAAGAAAAATGTATATAAATTTGGTAAATCAATTTTTAAACATAATCTTAATATCAATAGATGCTATTTAAAAGGAAGGAAAAGATTTTTTTTGATTTCTTTTGCAACTTGACAACTTTATCAATAGAAATCAAAGTGTGAATGGAGAAGACAATAAAAATTATACAATTCTTTCTTTGTTTCTAATAATATTTAAAGCTTTCAATTTTTGTAGTTTTATCTTGATGACAAAAATAAGAAAATGTTTTTGTAAGAAAGCACAACTAATAGGTGTTATTAAGGATAAAGAGTAAGTTTGTAATTTTTATTTAGTAAGAGATTCTAAAATACTTTGCTTATGTTAATGGGGGGGGGTGAGACGAGGATGAAAGGAAAAAAAGAAATTTCAGAAATTAAAAGGGAAAATAATAATTAAAAAAATAATTAAAATAAAAGACAGAAAATAAAAAAAATTCTCAGGAAAAAAAACTGAGTGGGGAGGACAAAGAAAGAAACCAAGAGTGCATATATATATATATATATATATATATATATATATATATATATATATAAATTGCATTTTTTTCTTTGTTCTCTCCACTGAATAAGATTTTCTTGTATCCTGAAAGTAACTTGGCGTCTGCAGTGAAGAAGTCACTCCAGGTGTTCCCCCCTTCCATAACCACTGCCATATCCATGACAACTAAAAAACCCAGCCAAACCTTTGGGAACTAAAGATGCAGCTTCAGTTCATTTCACTTGCTATTGGTTGAAATTGATTCTCCAAGGACAATTTAATATGACCCAGGAACACCTCGTTTGCAATACTAATTACCAATTAACCCATGTCCACACACAAATGGAGAAGGAAAGAGGCAAGATGGCAGAGAATTTCATTCCAGTTTCTAAATTGCCATCTGCTTGAAGGTCTTTCTTTCACTGATAGCAAGACAATAATAGCATTGCACTGAATGAAGAGTTGGCATCACACATATACACAGACACACAATGTAAAGAAATATTAGAAATACTTAGAACAAGGGAGGTTATCCATTATTATCCAGGTTCAAAATAATATTTAAATTAATCAGTAACATCTGTTATTTAATTCTACCTTGTTTGACCAATGTTTAACACAGTATTTTATTAATACTAGAATGCCCAAGGTATCAAGAGTGATATATTTTCAGAGCAATGCCTTTACAGTAAGACTATGTTCTATATGGTGATACAAACCTGTCACCTTATTAAAAGTAATTTTTTTTGTAATAAGTTAAGCTAATAAAAAAAAAAACAGTACAACTACCATCATGTATCAATTTTGTAGTATATCAATGAATGGGAATGAAAATATGATAAAAAAAAAAAAAAAAAGGCAATAGTAAAGATTGCTACAAAATGTCTTGTAGCCCTATCTACATAGGAAAAGTATAGTTAGATATAATTGGAGGTGGAGGGGATATATGATTGATTGTCACACACACTAGCTAGTTTACTGATTCAGTAATATAAGATTTCTTAAAAATAATTAATTATCAAGTAACATAAATTCTTGCAGTAGCCAAAGAAAGAAATTAAGCATTAATCACAGATATGCATTTTAGCAATAATTGTCTTTGAATCTTCACACTGCTCAGTATATATTGTGACTATATGCTCTGGATTCTATGGTTAAAAACAACAAATTTTACAAGTTTGGGCATTTAAAGATGTATATTGAAAATCAGTAAGAAATGGATTATCAGTAGTCAGGAATTACAACACATTACTGATAAAATAAAGTCATTATATGCATAATTTAAATATGTAGATATTTTATGACAGTAGTTCCCATCTTCCTTATCTGCTTAGAACATCTTCCAAGACCACATGCTTGAAACTATATATATATATATATATATATATATATATATATATATATATATATATATATATATATTTTTTTTTTTTTCAGGTACTGATTATAATCCCAAATCTTAAAATCCTGAAAGATCAGAATCCCAAGAAATAGTCCTTGGGAGAAATTGAAACAAAATTTTGGAAAAACCTTAATTTCTAAAGATTTACAAAATAGCGTTTAAATATTATTAATTAAATATTATTTATACAAGTGAAACATTCAAAATTCATTAAAAACATAAAACCAGAAGATGTCGACTAGGCGATGGGAAAATTTAGTAGGCAATGCCCATGTCGATGTTTATCACAATATTGGAGAGTTTCAAAAAGAGCATGTAGAAAACTAATGTGAACACATTCTCCAAGAAAGATCTTGTCCAAAAAGAAAAAAAAAATGTGTTTTATTGTGATGAAAGGCTTAAAACTACAGTTAACGATCATGAAAACGGACCAGATGTCATGGACTATCTTAGGGCTCTGGCTCATATATTCTGGTTTTAAAATTTAAAATATAACAATATACTGTTGTAAAAGTTATGTAACACAAGATTCATTCTTACTATAGATCTTAGTAATCCCAGCATGCAATTTTTTTTCTTTCATTATTATGTCAAGAAATTTAATTTTTTCATTTAAAACACATATCGGTTTCTGTTTGGCACATCCGAATTACTTGCTTTATTACATTTTCACTTTATGGCTATTATTAAGTAAAACTCAGGAATTGTTTATTTCTGGTGTTAACCATGAGTAACCGAAATTGTGGAAAGCAAAAACAGACAAAGACAATCACAGTACCTTATTACCTAATTTCATCATACCTTCTAATAAAACTGACAATAACAATAATAAATGTTTAAAAGAAGATATAGAGTGTTGCAGCCATCAGTTATTCTTGCATTAAATATAGATGACTAGTGTCTGTCACAAGGTGAGATCTAGCAAGTTTATTTCAGGAGTTCAATCTTTCCTGGGTATTTCACTTGTGGCTCTCTGTTAAACAAAACTAACTTTAATATATCAGGTTCCAGTGGTTCATCTCACAGACCTTTATAAATGTAGTGAATTCATTCACTCACTGTGGCCTTAAGCCAGTCTAATCCAAGGTTGTTAATATCTAGATACATAATGAAGAGAGAGAAGTGATAAATTCTTTTCCCAGCTTAATTATTGATCTGAAAAATATAGCAAATACAAACTTACATTTTAACAATGTTAAGAATAGTTTAAATATTTTAAAATTTCTAGAAGGGGTTTTCTGATTCCATTACTTTCTTTTATTTAAAATTATGAATTTAAGATAACATTTGGATCTTGAATGCAATGCATTTTTATTTTGTGTTAAAATCCATTAGATATACTGATAGGCAAAATGCTGTAGGTTAACCTAATCTTTAGTCCAATAAGAAAGCTAATAATATTCAACATTCATACATAAAAGTACACAATCATTCAGAATTTTAAATATTTACTTTTTAAAATTTAAAACATATCTAAATATACCATTAGCAAAGACTATCTCACTATTATATATATATATATATATATATATATATATATATATATATTTACACACACACACACACACATATATATATATATATATATATATATATATATATATATATATATATGGTGTGCTTGGAGACTGAGATTATTCTCATATTGTTAAACCCAAGACAAAATAGCAAATTTTGAATACTAATTTTCAAGGTAAATCTCACTTGGCTTTTGTTGATATATATGATAGAATAAAAAACAAATGGGAAACATTTATCAACCTAACTTTTTACTTTTTAAAGTGAAACATTTTAGATTTCATAAACATTGCCTATTTGTTCTTTATCCTACCCTTCTGTAAGATTTCATTCCATATTTGATTTATATGTCATCACAATTCACACACACACACACACATCATATATTTCATAACTGAAAATGAGTAACAGATTTTTGCAGCTAATAATTTGGACAAATAATGTAGTGGCTTGTCCTAGTATTCACATTTTTTTGTCAAGCAATATGTAAGGCAATTGACAAAACCTTAGTTGAAAAATCTGGCAATTAAAGTAAAAATATGTTCATGCCTACCCAAGTGCAAAGTGAACATAAAGTCAGTTCAATGATTCTGCTTTCCATGAAAACCACAATCTCACAATTGCAAATACACACACACATACACTAATCAGTACTGAAATATGAAAAATATATACATATAGATACACTACACAGAAATACACACATGAAAATTATAGCCAAGATATACAGGAATACATATCCAACTCCACATGATATGGTCTTCACTCCCACCAAATTCTTCATTTGTAAGATTTATTTATGAGAGTAATTCCAGCCAAGCACCAACCAGCCACCCACAAATTACTTTTATTTATTTCTCTACCTAACTCCTTACTTATTCTTGTTATTTATTGGGGATACAAGCGGTCAATTGCAAAAGGGTAGGGTCAAGAAACATCACCCGTCTTTACCAAACCTGACTGCATAAGGTACGTACAAACCTTACTCATAAAGATGCCAAAGGCAGTGCATGGTAAGTTGCAGGGGTGGGAGTAGTTGCTGAAATGAATTTGACATGATTCAGAGCAAAGGTATAATTTTGAAATAAGACAATTACTTCTCGAAGGATTGAGACATATTTCATGTGGACTGAATTGAGAACAAGAAATGAAGGAGAGGTGTGGCAAGAGAGATGGCGGCAGCAATGGAGGCAAGGAAAGAGGTATTACACTTAAGTGGGTACCCTATCTTGGAGAAAAGGAAGAAATTAGCATGGAAATGATATACTCAAGGCAAAAGATTATTGTGCATGACTTGGTCATGTAGTGCCAAGTTTAAGTAGATTCTTAGCAAGATGGAGACTGGTAGGTGCTGTTATATAGTACTGTACATTCAACCACCCAAGATATATGACATAACTTTATTTTCTTTTTGTCACCTCTAAGAAAACTGATAAAATAGAAAAAAAAAATTTAATGTCCATGTTCCTAAGAAACGGTATACATTTTTCATAATGTTAGAATGCCTGACATGATTGAATAGCTGGAACAAACTACCCTTTTTTTAACAATATCAAGTGGAAGCTTAAAAAACTTAATAAAATTAAGGAATAATGTCATAAAACAGTTTTACATCAACATTTTATTATATATAAATACCACAAATTTTATAACACAATAAAATACATTTCATGTACAATCTTCTTATATATATATATCAAGTAAGAATAATTACAAATCATATTAATGTCTACTTTAATGCAATTGGTTTGGATTGTTTTGCAAAGAATTGTTAAATGATGATAAATCATTTTTTGCTGATGAGGAGTGGCAAGTGTTGCTTTTAATATTTTGGCCCTTTCATACAGAAAATCTTTACTTAATATGATTTTATACAAGCAGAGCAACCAATAAGTCTGATATAAATGACATTTATTAACTAAATTCTAATATGAAAATTTTACTTTATAATGTTTGACTGAAGAGATCATCTTTGAATTAAGTGCACTGACAAGGAAAGAGATTAATTACATTTAATTCCAGACTAACAGTCAATACGTCAGTCTCAAAATGTATATTAGATGTTCACTTTAAATACAGACACTGCAACAACTACTGCTGCCATTTGCACTTTTGAAAGATTGCTTATAAGTAACTTTCACAATTATGGAAATAAAAACAGATCAAAATATAACATTCATTTTTTTTTTTTAGTTTATAAAACATTTTATAATTGAAAAAATAAGTAGGCAAACATGAAATTGTGACCAATGTAATGAAAAAAGGTTTTACGTTGTACATCGAAGAATGTCATTAAACATGTACCTCATTAAGTAGCAATCATAATGAATATTTTTAGATAAACATGCACAATTCTGATGTAATATACTTGTATAGAAAGTGTCCAAAAATTGAAAGAAAAAGAAAACTTAATTTAGTGTAACTGAGATAATGTGATCTTATGATTTTGTACAAATATACAGAGTACAAAACAAACATTCTGAGAAGTGGTTAAAAATCTATTAAAGTTATTTTTATGCAGCTTAATTGAATACAAGCATTTACCACCATCCATCCCAAAGGCAATAGTGAAAAATGAACACAAGACTCAGGTTAAATTTTAATGTAGCTTGCCAATTCTACTTTCTACACTGATAACTTCTATGCTACCTGCACATCCTAGCATGACAACAGTACTACAGGATTATTTACACGTAAAATGGCACTTCTGCCAAGGAACAGATCATAGTGTTTGTGCTCTCTATAAAAAGTATTATTTTACACACACACACACACGCATATTTTTACTCAAATAAATGCAGTGAGAGGGGGGCAGTGGCTTGTAGACAATGTTGTAAGAAAAGTGTTCCCCATAAAAATGTACAAATACACATGTAATAACATAGATGATTTATAGGAAAAGCCTTAATAATGACTATACTGAAATGTCATATTTTACCCTGACAATTTGTATCTGATTTGAAAATAATGTAACAATGAGAGGGTTTAAAGAAAAGAAAAAAAGTACCTATAGATAAATAACTGGAATTGAGATATAGAAGATATAAAAGAAGAAAAAGGTTTTATACTGATAATGTTAAAAGATCACATTTTGAAACCATAATACTTGGTTGAGGAGGAGAGAGAGATTAACTATGGACAATGCAACTACGAAAGCATTAAAAAAAAAAAAAAAAAAAAAAAAAAAAATACAAACAGAAACAGAAAATGACATTAGCATACTGAATATATACTTACTAATTGCACTAGTCAACAGGCCAGTGTCATCTTGTACTAAGGCTCGGTAGCCAATATGTTGGCATGTGGCCCAGCATAGGACCTCAAGTTCTTTAAGAATCACAAATGGTTGCTGAAAGGAACAATTGTGACAGGCGTACACATCGTGGCAGAAAACAAAAGCAACCCCTTCCTGATTGAAAGAAAGAAACCAAATAAGTTGAGACACTTTGCAAAATACCTGTTTGGCCAACAAATATGCAGCTGAGATTGCAATGCAGAAGCTTGCAGGACTTTTCTTTTAGTCTTTTTTTCCAGCTTCTTGAACTAATATCCTCGTCCATGTCTTTGCTTTGATTGGTACAATTTCAAGTCTTACTGCCCACTTTCTATTGGTTTTAATTTTGAATTCAACAAGTTTTCTTTTCCAGGATAATTTTTATCTGAATTTCTAAGACAAATATATTCATTTCAACAGGAAACCTGAACTTATCCGTTCTGATCATTACATTTTTTTTTTTTTATGTGCTTTATGGGGCATAACAACTGATTATGCACATAAAATGTTGAGGAAAAAGTGTAGCATTAATTATCTGAAGAAACACATTTCCTGTCAAGAATGAAAACCGAACCATGACTAAAAATCAAGGGTAGATACTTCATATCAAAATCTGTATTTCAAGTGTAGTTAAGAATTTTTATTTTAAGACCTTTTTGACAATGGTTACTTCTTTTGGCAATTTTTTTTTTTTTTGTTTAAACTTTCTTTTTGCATAAATTAAAACTATTTTCTGGTACATCAATCTGAATCATTAATTACATCAACAAGATGTTCCTTTTACATTTGCAAAATATTGAAATCTTGACTCTTTAACAAAGTTGTGAACCAAGTATGGTGGTGGAAAGGCTCATTGATATTTTTTTTTTTTTTTTTTTTGCTAACTGACTTTTATACAGGGTCAAGAAGCACCACATAATGCCTTCCTTTGTGTTAGGAAGAGTATTTTGTTTTTGTTTTTGCTGCTAAGGCGCTGTTTACAAACATAATAAAACAATGATATGCATTTTGTCATTGACATCCCCATCATCCCAAGTATTGAGAACTTGGTGGGAGGGTAAGGAGGATATTAGTCAAATGCATTCAGAATATTAAGCAGTAACAGCTTCAAAGCAAATTTGGATTTGTTTTTTTTAATGTGAATTAAATGCAGCAAAGGAAAAAAAACAACAAAAAAAATAAATTAATAAAATTTAAGAGATTAAAATAAAAAAATAAAAAAAAATAAAAAAAATAAAATTATCATATAAAATAAAACTTAAAATATTTCAAAATAATTAAACATGAACTGAGCAAATAAAAACAATTTAAAAATTTTCATTAAGGACAATCAATTTCATTTAAAACTCCCAAATATTAAACTCAAAATAAAAGAAAACATCTTTTAACAAATCCAAAAATTTAAAAAAAGGTTCTAAAACAAAATATTAGTACATTAAGATTAAATAAATTATAAAATATATCTTTAGATTAAAATATACCACTAATAATAATAATAATAATAATAATAATGAGGAGAAAATGATTTTAAAAATAAAATAGTAAAATATGTAAAAATTGAAACAAAGACAATGTTAACATGAAATTGGAAATCTAGAAATGAGTTTGGATTGTGAGACAGAATCTAGCTTAAAATTTAAAATGTTCATAATTCCAAAAGATCTTGAAAATGTCTTTGAAATCCAAAGCTTAACATCAAACAAATATTAGAAGAAAGCCACTTAAAAAAAAAAAAAAAAATATTAATATGTAAAAGTTGATACTGTACTCCCTCCCTTATGGTCAGCTAACATTGTTATTAGAAACTATATCACTACAAGCCAGTATTTAAACCCTAGCACAGCAAATTCTTTTGTTAATCACCAACATGTAATAAGTAAAATCTGTATCCTTACCAAAGAGTTTGACTCATAATATCCTCCATCATTTCAAACTATCTGTTCTATATCTTGCATTTCTTTCATTGGAAGATAATCTGTACATTATCTAACAAAATCATTTTCTACATGGACATATTTTGACCTGGATTATGTAGGATCTTTATTCCCAACACAGTAAAACCTGATAATTGACTGAACTAGGAACAACACTTGTATTAAATTTAGAGAATTAGCTTGCAGTCAGTTTCTTCTGAGTTGTAATAAGGTTCCCTAATCTGTTTCCTCGACCAGCAGAATAGCATAAGTCAAACAATCCAACAACACATATCTTCTGGGCACTACCACAGTCACACTCTCATAATCTGACACTTCTACATCTTCCACAAGATGTTCATCTTCACTTTCACATTCCGATGGTCTTTAATACCCTCAGATACTTCTTCGCTGCTTTCATCTTCGGATAGCTCCTTTGTCTACATCTTTCCACCATTTTAGCTGAGGATTTTTTTCTGAATTTTCATGTTTGTTTTTAGCCATTTCCCATCTTCTTTCAGACATTTATTCTTTTCCATTTTCATATTTAGCAAACAGCTCTGCTTTCTCCACCCATTCAACAACAGATAGGCCAGTGGAAGAACCATTGAACTTGGGTATAAACATCAAGTCAAATCAGTCCCTGAGTGTTAAGTGATGAAATAGCTGGTCAATCGATAGATCATCCATTATGGATGTTGTTCACAAAAGCCAACTGATATTATTTGGCAATCTTGCCACAAAAGCATCTGGTCATTCATGTCCCCAAATGAAACAGAAGAATTATTGAAATTGAAGGCTTACTTGAGGTGGTGATCATAAGAGACTGGAAATGGGCCTGCTTGTGGCATATTAACAGTTTATTGGGTGCCGACTACTCCCCATTGAAACATAGCTAAAGGGCACTGTGTATATGTGAGGTGAAGGAATAAAGGTTATTGTTCAGTTTATTCTTTAATCTCTTTTTCTTTAAATACTTAATATTTTAGTCGTAGTCATTAGGTTCAGAACATAATAATTTTCTTAGTACTGGTTCTGTAGGTTAATGAAGAATTGAGTTTAGATCTTGTCATCTACCTAACGTTAAATTATCTTGGTGCCTCTCACCATATTAGTTCTTCTTTACATTTGACAAGAAACATAAGATTAATTAATATAATCAACTTCAGTTAGTTGATATTCATTAATTAACAACAATTATTGCAATTATATTTGATATAAGGATTGGTGAGAAGAAAATGAATATTCCACTCAACAATTCTTAACTTGCATTGAATGAATTAACACTCAAAATAAAAAATATATGAGGAGACAAGTGGATGTCATGTTACTTGCACAATACTGCATGTATATACAACTATACAATTATGAAGCAGAGTTAGCAGAAGGTAATAAAAAATAAATTGTCCAAGAATTAACAGTAATCATTTCTTAACTGATTTATGATTTAACAGCTACTAATATTAAATTGATACATGCTTAAAAATAATTTTATTATTGTAGGATTATGCCTATTAATGCAAGGATAGTCTTCCAGTTCCATAGAACAAAAATAATTAAAATTATTGGAACAAAATTACATTCTCAACTTTCTAATTGCTATCAATCAAACATGAGGGAAAATGTTTTCAAAATAGCAAATATTTAAGCAGAAATTATAATTATCTTTAAAAATTCTGGTGAACTTTCTGATCACTAGAATTATCAAGTCTTTTACCCCTTTTTGGAAAAAGTACTAGAGGTTATAATCAACTCTGAATTGGTTAAGCCCCTAGCTTCCCATGGCCTTCTTTCAGATAAACAATATGGCTTTCATTTCTCTAGGTTAACCACTGATGTATTAACAGTTATTACTATATTTGTCAAGCTTTAGATATGAACTACAAGAATCAGGTTGTGGCTTTAGATATTTCAAAGGGGGTTGAAAATGTTTGATATACTGGCCTTTTTCATAAGCTCCAAGACTATGGTGCCATTGGTCAAATATTTAACTTAATACAATCATTCTTAACAAATCATATAATGAAAGTTGTGTTGCGCGGCCACACTTCTAGATCATTTTACATTAGAAGGGGTTTCCCCCCAGGCTCTATCCTTGGAACTACATTATTTCTTATCTTCATCAAAACCTTCCCAATGACATCGGTTCCCAACAAGTTATTTATGCTGATGACAACTATTTACTATCTTAATAGTAAGTCCAATAGGTCAGACAAAGTAAAACTGGCTGCTGCTCTTGTAAATGACCTCAAATCAGTTGTTAACTTGAGCAAGAAATGATTTAACGCCTTCAAAATCAAACTTTAATCATCATAGAGAACTAATTTTGTCTTTCAACATCATGGTTGATGCTAACCCCTCCAGGAGAACAAATCAGTGAGCTTTCTTGGTCTCACATTTTCAAAGGAATCGAAGTGGAGTGACTATATTAAATTAATTCTTAAATCTGCAGCTAGGAATATTGGTTCACTGTTTTGTGCTAGACAATTTTTCTTGCTAAAATACATCTTGCTCATTTATAAATCTACCATTCATCTGTGCATTGAATATTGCTACCATATCTGATCTGGTGCTCCTACTATATATTTTGAGATTATCAGTCCAAAGAAGGGTCTGTAATATTATTGGTCCTGACCTGGCATCTCAACTTTCCCACTGCGGTGACATTGCTTCTCTCTGTCTTTTCTGTAAATATTTCCACAGTAGATGAATATAAGTGTACTACTAGATCGTCAACTAGCTGTCATCATTTTACTGTTGAAATCGCTAGATGCAACCCTAAGTTCTATTCTAATTCCTCTCACTTGTGGAACTCTTCTGGTTTCTTGCTTTCCCAAAAACTATGATCTTCAAAAATTTAGATGCAATGTCAATCACCATCTTCTGTTTTCCTGAATCATGCTGTTGTATTGTACTTTCTCTTCACTAAAGTCTTCTCATTCTCTTTCACTCAGGAACTCTTGGCGTCTTATTGATATTAATGCCTTACTTAGAGGGAAATGATTTAAAATCATCATCATATATATTAGGTTGGTGCAAAAATAATGACGTAATAATATCGTTTATTGACGTATTTTTTAACGTCAAAAAACGACATTATTACGTCATTATTTTTGCACCAACCTAATAATTATATATATATATATATATATATATATATATATATATATATATATAATGAAATGGATTAAGTCTGAGAATTATTTAATATATTTTCTGTTTATACATTATTTTTATAGATACAATTTAAGTAAATACTCTGTTTTTAATAAAACAGTATTAATTACATTTACCAGCCTGAATGTTCAAGAAATTTCACAAAAAGTATGTTCACCAACAGGAATCGAACCTGTACGCCTATATGGAAACCGTCATTTGACCTGACATGCTGTACCATTCAGCTACATAGAAGTATCTGGTTAGCAAAGTCCGAATAACTGTTTATAAACACAATTTTCAATGAATTTTCTCGAGCAATCATTTCTGCTCACAAAAATTTCAGGCCAGTAAATTAATTAATACTGTTTAATTAAAAACAGAGCATTTACTTAAATAAATTCTATCTATAAAAATAACATGTAAACAGAAATATATATATATATATATATATATATACACACACACACACAATAAACCAGAAAAGCAAATTTAAAAGATATTTTTGTACAATAAAATTGAAATAACAACCAAAATACTGCAAAAACATTGTACAAAATGCTTCTTAGAAATAACCTTCAAATTAATCCAGATTAGGAGAGTAAGTCAATATTAGACTAAAATTAAGATTTTATATCCTTTTAGTTAATAAAATTTTATTATTGATTTAAAGGTAGTGGTCCATTAAGTGGAGACATGATTAATAGAGATTATTTTAAACAAAGACAATTTTACAAATAAAATACACTGCTACTTAGAATTAAAAATAAAAATATTAAAGAGAAAATCTTCCAACAATATTTGATCAACATTTTGGTCAAAATTTAAATATTTATATAAAAAAATAACTTAAATTTGTTACAAAGATAGGATTTTTTTAGAAAAATTTTGTAAAGTGATGGGATGAATTTGTTATGCTAACATTTGAATAACATCTTAAACATTAAAGAAAATATATTTGTTCTTAGTTCTCCAAACATAAAAATAATTTTTATTTAAATTTTTAAAATGAAATAACTTTCAAACATTAGTTTTCAATTTATTTAAGTTCTTACTATGATAAACACTCAGATCCTTTTTTTTTTTAACTCATAAAAAAAAAAACAACTTTTTTTTAATATAGTAATAGCAGAACATTGACAAGGGTACAAGCAGATGAGAATTTTTTTTTAAAAAATTAAAAAAATAAAGTTATATGCCAAGGAAATATGCCAAGGTTGCAATTATTCATCTGTTAAAACTGCAGCTTTGGCTGAAACACAAGCTCACATTTTTATCTCATAAAGCTAGGTTTTCATCCCTAATGTTTTTGCCAGTCATCATTGTCTGAATTTCTTCTATATTTTTATCAAATGGTGAACATAAAAAGGTACAAAATGAGATTTTGTTCCAAAGATTTCCAATAACCACAAAACAGAGGAAACAAAAAAAGTGGCCTCATTTTGTTTCAACAATGAAAGTTCTAAAATCAAACCTTTAATCTCTTGTCCATCAAATTGTTTCACCTGTTTTAAAAATACTGACCTATAAGCTAACAATAACAAACAATTACTGCAGTTTTCTGATCAAACTCTGAAAATACACAAACCCAGTATTTAATTTTTCAATTTTTTATAAAAGACATTAGCATAATACATTTGCAAGTGCTGATTGTCAATGAATTAAATCAATAATTTAACAATTTATCTAACAATTTTGAAATAAGCAGATCAGAGTGAAACAGGAAACTTGGTTATGGGGTATGACTATTTAAAGTCAGAATGGCAGTGCATAAAAGCAGCAACAGAAAGTAAAAATAAATAAATAAATAATAAAGCAGCAAATTGAAAGCTTCAATGTTCCAAAAAGAAGGAACAAGTTATAATGCTTCTCACCTCTACATCATCTGGGCTTGTTGAGAAGTTTCCATAACCAACTGCACCCAACTGCAAAGCAGGATTTCAAGGGTTATATCATTTTCAAGCAATTGCTCAAAAGGTTTACTTTGAAGGTAGGAGCAGCAAACAGAATCAACCTTTTTATTTAGAGTCTCAAATCAGTTCCATACAGAATTTCTTTACAGCTATCTCTCTCTCTCTTTATGAAATGTCATATTGTTTTTCTACTTAACTATTTGAATGAACAAAGAAATATGAAATCAAAAAGCATGTATGCACCTCTGCAAGAAAACTCTAATGAGAAATGCTACTCAAGAGGATACGATTAAGTAGCAATATTAAGATGTCTAAGGAGGTCAGTTCAAAGTATCCATCAACCAAGTCTACAATAACACATGTGAAAATTAACTTAATAAGACAAATCAGTATTCTTATTACCTTTTAGTCTTTCATTTTATGTGTTTCCCTTCAGGATATTGGCAATCATGGCTCTCTACAATTTCTGGTCCTCTGTATCTCTTGATAAAGTTTGTATTTTTGCTATCCTGTTCTGTCAGCCATTTATACAAGCTCATTCGGGAAGTTATGCACTGCTTTCTTCTGTTCCTCTTGCCTTCAATCTGTCTCAAATATTCTAAGCCCTCTTTCCTCATTATGTGCCCAAGAAACTTTAACTCTCTTTCTGATGTTAAATATAAGTATCCTTTTTGTTTCCATTTTCTCTAAAACTTCTCAGCATCCTTCTGTAGAACATTTCTGTTGCCTCAAGACATTTTTCATCTGCAAGGAGATTGTCCAGCATTCACTCCCATATTGGAGGACTTATATTACATAACAGTTCAGTGTTCTTTTCTTTGTTTCTAATGAAATCTTGTTTCTTAATACTTTGCTTAGCTTTTGAAAAGCATCTTTCACTATCCCAATGTGCCTTCAGATTTTGGTGCCATATTTTCCATCCCTCTCTTAAAACAATTCCTTTTCCAAGATATTTAAATTTTTGTAGTTGCTTAACTTTGGTGTAAATTGTATGCTGCACTGTTCCTTTTACTGACAACTATACACATAGAAAGACCAATAATGCTTATCCTCTTTCTTAATATTTTAATGAATTTTTCACTATCCCAATGCACCTTCGGATTCTGTTCTCTCTTATTAACACACTGCCTAGATATTTAAATTTTTGCACTTGTTTAATTTCAATAGCTCTAATTTGTAATTTGCCTGTTGGGATGTTTCTTTTCCTGGGAACCTTACATTCTGTCTTCTTACAACTGCTGTTTAGTCCTTTCTTCTCCCTTTCCTTTACTACCTTCTCTAGGAATTCTTGTAGTTTCCTTTAACTGTGTATGCTATCAATACTGTGTCATTTGTATATTTAATTTAGTGAGGATTGCAGCAGCCAATAATATATCAGGGTAGGACATCTAATTCTTTCAGGATTCTTCTTCTATGTGCCGTGTCCCTTCAGGACATTGGCAATCATGATTCTCCACAATTTCCTGTCCTTAATAACATTTGTCTTTTTGCCATCTCTCCCGTACCTTGCTCTGCCAGCCATTCACTCAAGCATGCCAGGTAGGTTATGCATTACTTTCCTCTGTTTCTCTTTCCTTCAATCTATTTTGTGGTTATCAAATTTTTCAAACCTTCCTTACTCATTATGTGTACTAGAAACCTCAACTCTCTCTCTCTCTCTGATATTAAGTACAAATGTCCTTTTTCTTGCCATTGTCACTAGAACTTTGTAGTTGCTCACATGTTCCATCCATGTTATACTCAGCATCCTTCTGTAGAACCAGATTTCGAGTGATCTACGAAGAGATTGCTCAGTATTCACTGCCATATAGGAGGACTGATACTACATAACAGTTCAGTACTCTTTTCTTTGTTTCTAGCAATATGTTTTCTGTTACTTAATACTTTTTGTATATTTACTGAACTCATTTCCTATCTATATGCAGACTGTTTGTTGCTAGTATAGGCAACTGTTATAAGGAATATATCATTCTAAGTACTAATTATACATGGCAGTTAAGAATAAATTGGGAGTACACTAATATACCTTCGTTTTTGTAATTAACCTTACTGAAAGTACATTCAATGTTATAGGAATAAGATTATAGAGACATCTAGAAAAATATGTCATGTTTATGGTTAAGAAGTCGTAACTGACTAGTAATTATGAAATTGGTTTGCAAAGTTTTGTTCTAGAGAAACATCACTTGAAGATGAATCCAGACTGGAGTGTTCATCACACTTTGATGATGAAGCTCTAAAGTTATCTAAAGCAATCCACATCAAAGTACTTTTACTTTAACCACCATTTTTCTAAACTACCCACCATATTCACCTGACTTCACACCAACCAATTATGACCCTTTTTTGATTGCTGCAAAATGCATTGAAAAGGAAAACTTTCCCTAATGAAAACTAGTTCATTGAAAATGTTTCCACATTAAAACCTGCTGAAGTTCACACAAAAAGAAAGCTCCCTGATAATTGGCAATATGTCCGTGGAAATAATTGTGAATATACAGGGTGTGATGGATAAATTGTCATCTAAATTATGCAAAAATGAAAATAATACTGACATCTCATTTTAACAGATATATTTACCAAAATTACATAAAAATATCTTGAAATGCTAAAGAGTAAATTCATTCAATAAAATTGCCATTGGCTTCAACCACGTCCTACAGATGACTTCAGAATCTCCTGCAATGACCTTCTTGTTTAAGTTGATGAATGCTGTCATAAACCTTGCCTTCAGCTCATCTTTGGTGTTACAAGGAGTTTTGTTGGTCTCTCACTCAATTGCACCCCACACATAATAATTTGGGGGGCTGCAGTCTAAGGAGTTAGGTGGCCAGATATTAGGGATGATATGGTCACAGAAACTGTCTGACAGCCATGTTTGGATTCTCCTGCTTGTGTGACATGGTGCAGAGTCCAGTTGCCAGATATAGGGTCTTCCAGCAGCCACCCTCTTCACCCAAGTCAACACTACTTCCTCAAGGTACTTGATGTAGGCCTCCATGTTGAGTCTGTGGCCCACATCAACAAATTTGGGAGTTTTTTCTGAGCTACCATACCTTCATAATTACCATCAGATTCATTCAACTCTTTCTGAATAGTCTGCACTATCCTCAGATTGACACCCAAACACTCTGAAATGTTTGTATTGGAGCTTCCAGCACAAATGCCAACTGTAATAAGGAATGCTGTTTCTAAATTTGTGGCAGAGTGATTTGCGTCATGTTGCTCTTTTTCTCACAGATGGTGACCAACTGACCCTATGGAACTGTGCAGTCGACAAAATCAAAAACAAATAATGCACATGCACAAAATTAAAAATTGCGACAATTTATCCATCGCACCTGTATAATTGAATAAAATGTTATTGTACTTTATTTTTTCAAGACTAAAGTTGATAAACTAAAACTGAAATTGCTTATGACTCAACCTAATATATTCATTGCACTAATGGTTACTTACCATGGTTCAATAGTTAGCAAATGCATTTGCAGCTTAATTCAACAGTAAATTAGATGCACCCCCTGCTCTATATTTTGTGACTGTGTGACAAAATGAGTTATTTTATCATAACTGAAAGAAAATTACTAAAAACAACTTGTAACATGACAGTTTTCACATAAAATTACAAAATCATATAAAAAAAAAAAAAAAAAAAAAAAAATCGAATTGTATGAGGGTTGTAAAAATTTCTTAACCTGGACAAGAACTTTTCAGTTCTTCATCATGTTTAATTAGAGAGTTATATGCATAGATAGTTAAAGCACATGATTATAGTCCTTCTTGAAATAATTAGCCATCATGAAAATGAACCAATTCCAATTAATTACTCAAATTCTTGGGAAAAAAATAAAACCTAACATTTTTCTTTTTGTCTCACACTCAATAACCCCTTGCATCTTAGTAATTTTATTGCCTTGCTTGGGGTGAAATGATTAAAAAAAATATTAAAACAATTTTTACTAACATTCCCGGAAGTTTTTTAATTTGTTTGATTATATCATTTTCCAACATTTACTTTTAAGATACACAAAAGACAATTAGTGTACAGATTAAAGAAGATCTGAGCATTCAGTTTATTTGGAGATTAAAGTAATTATTATAACAGCTTTTATTCCAGCAGTTCTGAATTATTTTTTGCATCTTTTTAAAAGAATCTTATACAAACTTACCATTTCTTTTTCGTCACTTGAATCAGCAGAACCAACAGACAATAAAGTGGTCGACATTTCTTTAAAATCTTTGGCCAAATGCAAAAGGTTAGATTCACAAATTCTTGGCAAAGAAACTTTAAATGACTTGTTTTCCTCACATGGACGCTGTAACAGGTTGGCCATTACTTCCAATATGAGAAGTCTAGGAAAAGAAAAAGAGAGCATTGGGTTGACTTATATATGGTAAAGTTGATTATTCTGATATTCTAAGAAACACGATATTACAGCCAAACCAGATAAATATAAATTGTATTTATTTTTGCCAGAATCTTTGTGTTCTGTTACACAGTACAGAACCTATATAGTTCATTTCCCCTTTTGATTGTCTCTTTTTAGGGTAGGTACTTTTCAGATTGGTCACCGTTTTGACCACTTCCAGTTAGCCTTTAACATGAGGAACCTGATACAATAAAGGCATCACACCAACCATGTAGTAAGTTGTTTTATCCTCCTAGTTTGATCCCTAAAGTTAACCATCATCGGTTTGTAGTTTATGCTAATTTTCTATCTACATTTGTCTATTTTTTTCTGTGTTATTGTTTGAACATTTATTTAATGTAGCTTTATTTCATATGTTTGTATCTCTCCATGTAGAATCCTTTCAACATGTGTCCATGTACACTTTTGCAAAATGTAACCTCCTAACTTCCTTTTCTGCAAACTCACTGCAACATAGGAATGTATTCTCATAGCAAACTTATATATATATATATATATATATATATATATATATATATTCATGTATATGAAGTACATGTAAACTTCTTTTACCCATTTATTAGACAAATGGTCTCAGTTTTATGTTCAAGCCTCCAGTTGCTTTTGTCATTTCTTCTTACCCTTGTTTGTATTTTCTGACTAACTAGTCTTATTAATATGTATTTATTTCTTTTCTAGTTTTACCCTTTTGATTCTTAATAAACCTGGCAGTGTATAGGATTTTGTCTTCTTCAGAATTTTAATTACCTTAAGGCATTTATTTGGCTGTCTTCAAGACTATATATGAGTACAACATGAACGTATATTCTTGGGGGCAAAATACTTTGAGATGATAAATTGTTATTATTATATGCCTTGCTATTTAGGCCATCATACACATCTTAGTTTTTATAATCATGTTTTGGCAATTACACCCTCTAGCTTTCTCAGGTGCAAAATCAGTTTGCATAGTGTTTTCATTGCACTCTGTTCAGATATCCCAGAAGAGAAAAGAGATCTGATAAACACTTAAAGCAATAAAATCTATTGCTGACAAGTTTACAAAATATTTACATCATTGACTAAAACTGTTGTTTCAAAATAAAAAGTGTGTGTACATTGTTTTGTCATGTCTTTATACAAGTCTTTAATATTGATAGAAGATAGCTGTATATGCTTAATACTGTGTATACACACACACACAATGAAAAACCTTAGAGTTATTTGTGCAGCTTCATAGGTGACTATTGTTATTTCATCAAATGGTCATTAAGTACTTTTTTCCAGATGAATGAGGCCTATAGATGATTACATTTATATACTTAGTTGACAAGGGCTGATTGAAAAGGTTTTCTACTGCATAGCATCATTAATAGTGGACACAGGAAGATTTATGAACATGTGTTCAGTCATATATAAAATCCTATTCAAACATGTTTAGTGTCAAGTTGCTGTGTATGGAACTGAGTAATAACATGTAGTAGTCATGAGAACATTCAATCAGTTTTAGAGAATCACTGCAATTTCTGCGAAAGGGAATGACAATTCTATAAGTTATTAGGAAACCTTGCACTCAAACAACACATCTACAAAGAGAACTATTTTTTGGCATCACAGGGTAATTTTGTAGTAAACAAATCATGCAAAATCTGAAATTTCAGGTGTTGCACATTCTCCATAAAACCCTTACTGGCACCATCAGACTCTCTTGCTTTTTCCCAACTTCAGAAGCGTCATTATGAGGGTGATCTGGTGTCAATGTTGAATTTGCTGTGCACAATTGGATCAAAGGGAAACTAGAAATCTCTTTGTTGATAGAATGAGCAAGTGGATCAAATGGGTGGAAAATGTGCAGTATGAAATGGTGACTTTGTTGAAAAAATAAACTTGTAATTCTAAAGAGAACACTTCATTTTCATACAAGCTTCATTATCCTATTTGGCCTAAAACTTGTTTTATAGAATTATAGACCTATCAATCAAACCTTGTGTATTTGTAATTTTTCCTTCTTTTTTTCAGATTATATATGAAAAATAAACAACTATTCTAGACAAATGTTAAAAGTGAGGTAAGGGTTATGTCATTTTCATTCTTTCAAAACAGTCTCTAAATGTTTTTAAAAATTACTGCAGTGTTAAATGTATCATGTTTTAAGATTTATTAAAATTTTGTTGAGCATTAGCGCCCACCAATTTATAATGAAGTAGTCAAGGTGAACAAGGAGAATTAGCTTTAAAGAGAGTAGATAAATAATTATTATGTATTTCTGTGTTTATTTTAACAAGAAAAATCAAAGGTGCATTTTCTAATATAAAATTAATTCTTATATTATAATCTAATAATAATAATAAATGAAGAGTTGTCCATAACACACAGTTTGCATCTGGCTTTCCACGTGACTATGTAATAATCCATATGTATATCCGTTGTACGTAAGTGACTGATGCACATAGACAATTTCAATGAAATTGAAATGGACATCTATTGTCATGTGGTAACAGGGTAGGAGCATCAAATGAAATCTTCAGCTGTTTAAAGTCATTTTATAACTCCTTTTCTAATGCTATTCTTCTTCTTGTGATGTGGTGTCTGCCAAGACATGACACTTAACTCGACCAAGTCAGTTGTGATAGCTGTATTCAATACTCAACTATACAAGTCACTGGAATAGTATTATCTTCTTTTTCCCAGACAATTACCCACTACTACTTATCATGAATGGATCAGTCCATTCATGATAGTAAGGAGGGTAATTGGCTCTTATCACGACATCTACTCTTTTGAGGTTTACTTCCTATGGAAGTTATGCGTTTTTGTTTTTGGGTTAACATCCAACATTTTGTAGGCTGCCTCTTCTTTTTACTGGAGTGTGTGGTTTCCGGAGCTATCTGAGGCATAGGTACATTGAAAATGTCATACAGAACCAACATCAGCTCCTCCTCCTCCTCTCAGATGCTCTGTTCGTCTGAGTACCTTTTTCTTATTTGATTTAGATGTCTTTTATACACCAACATAAACCCTTTTATCATGTACAATAACTTCTCAATATGTCTCTTGACTACCTTATTTTCCCAGCATTTGTTTCCATTTTTGTAGTTCAAAAGAATACTTTTTCACCAGGTTTAAAGTATTTCTGTGTATCAAATTTTTTTCTTGTTTTTGACCTTTTTTTTTTTTTTTTTTCATCTAGCAATAGTTTGTCAAACACTGATCTAATTTCCCTTGCGAACATTAGTTCTGCCGGGGACATACCTGATACAGTGTTAGGATTAGATGTCAACCACTAGACACATAAAAACCACTGTAATAACATATCCTTAGTTTTACCTTCATTAATTATTTTTATTGCCCTTTTGAATGTATCGACAAAGCATTCTGCTTTTCCATTTCATCTTGGATGGTAGTGGGGTTTTGATATGTTGTATTGACAATGATTAGGTAGTAGACATCATTTATCAGTCCCATGAAATCAATGTCGATGTCTCAACCATGGTGTCTCTAGCCAAGGGTGCAACTGGTGGTGATTTTGCTGCCATGGCACAACCTCTGCAAGTGTTTACCAATTTCTTTATGTCTATATCCATATTGAGCCAATAGACATAGCTGTGCATGAGAAATTTCATTTCAGAGATACCAGAATGACCTGTATGAAAATCTTTCAACATGTTTTTCTAAAGAGATGCAGTCATTACCACTTTTACCATACATTAAAACCTCATTGCAGCTTGACAAAATATTGTCACCGTCAGTTTTCAATTTAATTTTATTTTCTCCTTCAATTTCCACCTTACTTGCCTTTTTTTTTCTCTAATAAAAGTATTCATTGTGCTTTTATTTTAATTTCATCCAGCATCATTGGCAGATCACATATGATATTTTGCAGAGAACATTCTTAATTTCATTCTTGGCTCTTAGCACTGCAATTACTGTATCTTCTAAATGTTCACACATCATTTAAGTATGAGTCTCACAAACCATCTGTGTGACTTAGCTTTGTCAATGGTATGAATTCCATTTTAAAATTGTAATTCAACAGAATTGACCCGCATTGTTGTAGTCGATTTGATGTATGTGTTGGGAAAATTGATAATGGACGGTAATGGGCTGTAAAGCAAACCTTCTACTGTGAATGAATTTGTGAAATTTTTCATAGCAAAAGTTATTCCAAATGCTTCTTTCACCATCTGGCTATAATTCTTCTCTGCCTACCTAATAAGCTTATATGACTGAATGGCTGAATGGTAATTGGAAGAAATAGTAGAAAGATCAACATTACTAAAGGCTTCCATGAATAGGAATTGTCGATAGCCATGACTGCCTACATTCTGAAGGGAAATGGCATATAAAAGATTGGATTCATAGTAGTAAAGTAAGTATTAATGACTATTACTCAATTCATGGAAGTAAATTTTAAAAACTGTTGTATTCAAGGCAATAAAATACGTTTTTACAACCATTATTGAATTCATGATCATAAAGTTTCAACAACCATTATTGAGTTATATTGGGTCACAATGATTTACATCTTTTTTTGAAAACTGTATATATACCTTGGTGTTATATTTTCATAAAAAAAAAAAAAAAAAAAAAGAAAAAAAAGAATAAAAAAAGGAAACTAGCTTTCTTGTCCACGTGACTTTTCACACGTTCCCTTTCCTCTTTAAAAGCTGCGTTCTTCTTCCTTTTCATTCTGAATTCTTTCCTTTGTTGATTACTGACTGCTGTGAATTAAGTTCAGTAAAGCCTTAAGAAAAGGTTATTCTATCCTTGCTTTCTTCTCTTTACTACGTAACAATTTACTGAACTTAATCCCTCATGGACAAGATTATTCGTCTGGAAAATTTTGATATATCTTTTGCAGACCCTCAGGCTAGCAAGCTCTGGAGACTATGGTACCGTAATTTTAATTATTACTTATCAACTATTGCTTCTTTAAACCTGGACAAACTCGAAGTCCTTTATTTAAACATCGGTGCTACCATTGCTGATGTTATCGAGGGTTGTTCTGGATTTGAACATGCTGTTGAATTGCTGAAAAGCGTTCATGACAAGTCTCCAAGTGTTATTCATGCTAGACATTTGTTGACTACATGTCTGCAGCAGGAAAATGAGTCTGTAGACCAATACCTTCAGGCCTTGAATCGACTTGCTGCTGACTGTTGCTTCCAAGATGTTACTGCTACTACTTACAGGGATGAATCTGTCCGTGATGCATTTATACGTGGTCTCCGGTCCCCCGTAATACGTGCCAGACTGCTTGAAAATGATACGCTAACTCTCAAGGAGGCTACTCAATGTGCTAGAGCCTTAGAACAGGCTCACTTTCGTGCTGAATCATACGCTTCTCAGATTGGATCAGCCGCTGCTACTACCACTAGGACTAAAAATGTGTTTACTGATTCTGCCGAGGAGGCCACTTCCACTAATATTACTAAAAATATGCTTTCTGACTTAACTGATTCTCGTACGGAGTGTGACTCTGTACAATTGTCTGCTCCCCTTGCTCGTGGCAAGTGCTTTAACTGTGGAGGGAAACGTCACTTTAAGGATAATCGTCACTATTGTCTTGCCCGTGATAAGATATGTCGAAACTGTGGCAAACTCTGTCATTTTTCTAAAGTTTGCCGTTCTACCATGCCGGCACCTTCATGTTCTACCTCAGCTATTATAGTAGCCCGTGCTAAAGACGATGATACGTCTCCTCCAGTTACTAAAACTTTAGAATTAAAAGGAAAGAGATTAACTGCCCTCATAGACACCGGTAGTTCTGATAACTTTATCAGTGCCCGTATTGTTAAAACAATGAAACTGTCTACTTCTAAATGGAATTCGGTAATTTCCATGGCATCATCTGCCATTTCCCTCAAACTATCTGAATATTGTACTGAGGATATTATCTTCAATGGTTACGAATATAAACAAATTGACTTTACAGTACTTCCTGATTCCTGTATGGATATTATACTCAGAGTGCCCTTCTTAAAACTACACCAGAGTATCACTATTTCTTTTGGTGGATCTCAGGATATTCTAAAAATCTGCGCTTTAACCAAGATCAGTTGTGCTCCTGTTAAGTTGTTCCGAAACTTGACTGACCCCTGATTGCAAACCTATTGCTACTAAATCCCGAAATTACCGTGCAGAGGATGCTCGGTTCATTGAAAAAGAAATTCTACAACTGCTTGAGGATGATATAATTGAAACAAGTTACTCTCCGTGGTGTGCTCAAATTGTTGTAACTTCGTCACCTAATAAAAAGAAACGATTGGTAGTCGATTTCTCCCAGACTATTAATCGGTTCACCTTACTTGATGCCTACCCCTTGCCTCGAATTGAAGATCTCGTAAACCAAATAGCCCAGTATCGTATCTATAGTATAATTGACTTGTCCAAAGCGTACTATCAGATTGAAATTTGCCACGAAGATCGCTCCTATACGGCCTTTCAAGCTAGAAATCGTCTGTGTCAATTTAAACGAATACCCATGGGTGTTACTAACGGGGTTTCTGCCTTTCAGCGATTTAGGAATTCTTTCATTTCTGATAACAAATTATCTGGAACCTTTTTGTATATAGATGATATAACTGTTTGCGGTAAAACCCAAGAGGAGCACAACGTCAATTTGGAATGTTTCTTAAAGGCTGCCTCGACATACAACCTCGAAATAAACCGGGAATAATCAGAGTTTTCACTTCATTCTATTAACGTGCTTGGATATCAAATTTGTAACGGAACTATCCAACCCGATCCCGAGCGTTTGAAGCCACTTTTGCAAATGCCTCCTCCTTCAGACTCAAATTCGTTAAAAAGGTGTCTTGGTATGTTTGCTTACTATGCAAAATGGATACCTAAATATTCACACAAAATTCATCCACTGGTCAAAAATAAACAATTCCCTATGCCTCCTATAGTTATAAATTCTTTCGAAAAACTTAAGAAAGACATTGCCGAGTCATCTGTAAAAGTTATTGATGATGAATTGCCATTTACTATTGGAACCGATGCCTCAGAAAAGGCTATTGGAGGCACTCTTTTACAAGCTGAGCGACCTGTAGCATTCTTTTCTCGGTCGCTAAACCCCTCTGAAATACAACTTCATATAGTCGAAAAAGAAGCATATGCCATAGTCGAATGCGTTCGTAAATGGAGAGACCTCCTTGCTGGGAAAAATTTTACTATTATTACTGATCAAAGAGCCGTATCTTTTATGTTTAAACCTGCTAATCACAGAAAAATTAAAAACGATAAAATTATACAGTGGAAAATGGAACTTCTTCCCTTTTCATACGACATAAAACATCGTCCCGGAAATGAAAACACAGTTGCGGATACCTTATCCAGAGTATGTGGTGCTGCTGCTTCTTCCTTGAAGGAACTTAAATCGATACACGATTCCTTAATACATCCTGGGGTACAGAGCTTTTGGCATTTTGTAAGGTCTCAGAATATGCCGTATTCGCTTGATGAAGTCCGACGTGTGACTTCTGAATGTACGACCTGTGCCAAAATAAAACCCCAATTCTTCAATTCTGCTAGTAATGTTCTGATCCGTTCTTCTGCGCCATTTCAGCGTCTTTCCATAGACTACAAAGGGCCTGTTCTGGTATCTCCGACAGTTTATAGATATATATTTACTGTTATCAACAAATATAATCGATTTCCCTTTGCCTTTCCTTGCCGCGATTGCTCTTCGCAAACTGCTATTCAGTGCCTGACAAGTATTTTCTCAATTTTCGGGCTTCCCTCGTTTATTCACTCCGATCGAGGAACTTCGTTTATGTCAGGAGAATTTAAACAATTTCTAACACGACTTGGAATTGGATGCAGTAATACTACTGCTTATAACCCTAGAGGCAATAGCCAATGCGAACGTTACAATGGCATAATTTGGAATACCATATTATTGGCCCTGGAATCGAAACAGTTACCAATTAGTGCTTGGCAGGATTGTTCTACATGATGTGTTAAATGCTATCTGCTTCCTGCTATGCACCACTACGAATGCAACCCCCACGAACAAATGTTCAATTTTGAAAGGCGGTCTTCCACCGGTACTGCGTTGCCTGTTTGGCTCTGTGAGCCTGGGGAGGTATTATTAAAACGATTCGGTGGCAGAGGTAAATATGACCCTATCGTTGAGGTGGTGGAACTCCTTGAGGCCAACCCTACACATGCCAAAATACGTCACAATGATGGCCGGGAAGATTCGGTGGCGCTGAGACGGTTGGCACGTTTTCCACGCCCGGATGGACCTCAAAATACTCAACCCGATGTGAACCATGCAGATTCAAGCCTTTTGCCTGATGCAGGTCCCGTTAATATTTCTTCACCTTATACAGAAAATGAATCTGTGAATAATAGCCAGAATCCTGAAAGTCAGCCTTCTCAGGTCTGGCTCTTCCAGTGGTGAACTACCTCCACGCCGGTCTAGTAGGATTCGTAGACCAATCCAACGACTGGATTTATAAAACTTTTTCAATTACAATCTCTTTTGCAAGTGGGGGAGAATGTTATATTTTCGTAAAAAAAAAAAAATAAATAAATAAATAAATAAAGAATAAAAAAGGAAACTAGCTTTCTTGTCCACGTGACTTTTCACACATTCCCTTTCCTCTTTAAAAGCTGCGTTCTTCTTCCTTTTCATTCTGAATTCTTTCCTTTGTTGATTACTGACTGCTGTGAATTAAGTTCAGTAAAGCCTTAAGAAAAGGTTATTCTATCCTTGCTTTCTTCTCTCTTTACTACATAACAATTCTATTCTAGCTTTCTTCTCTGTACTACGTAACACTTGGGAAAGGTATGAATCCTCCTCTTCTCCCACCAGCTATGAGTAAATAGCAGGACAGACCAGGCTCTATAGCCTTGGATGCCAACTGGTCTACTGCAAAAAGAAATGGCAACCTACTGCGGGAAAAATCTGCCTCGTCAGTTATGTATCAAAAGATACAAGATCGCCTAAACATGTATCATGCATGGCTCATAACTAACTAATATATAAGTGTGTGTGTGTGTGTGTGTGTCTGTGTGTGTGAAAATATTTACAGTTATATTTTGTTATAGCATTGAAATATTGTATTTGGCTGAATTTTATATAATTTTGTTAGCCATGTTCTACATTTAATTTTGTGAATTTTTGTTTAATGATCTTGGTTTCTGGAAGGATTTTTAATTTCCATTGTCTTCAGTTCCTCAATATCTATTTATAGTTTGGGTTAAATTTATTTGTATTTTTCGCTGTCATATTTGTTCTTGTTTCAGAGAATGTTTCATTTTATCTTTCTAGTTTGTGGCTTATGCTAAGTCACTATTTTATGATCTCTGAACATATAGTAAGTTGGGGCTTTTGTGGTTTGTCAAATCAGGCCTCTCTGACTACCCATGTGGCCCAAGTCTTGAGTCATAGACCACTCAACCACCAAGATTCTGTCCTTTGGCATCACAGGTGGCAAATAGTTGACATACATGGCAAATAGTTGACTTGTTGGGGCAAGGGATGGTAGGTTTTAATGATAAAATTTATGTCTTATATTTTATAAGTTATGTCTCATATATAGACATGAACAAGTGGATGTGTATAATGCTAAATTGTTTGACAGGTGTTACAATTTACCCAAATATGATTAGAAATTGTACAAGGTAAAGTTATAGACAATTGCTTAAAGAATTATACTTACTTCTGGTCATTGTCAAGTTGTGGATACATCACTTCCATGAAATCAGGAAGCAGTAAAAGATCCTCCAATACGTAAATTCTGAAAAGACAAAATGTTAGAATTTATTTTGTCAAATTTATCTAGTATAGAAACAGCAGTGTCCTGTTGAGCCTTTTTTTCTAAGTATTGTCAATTAAAATATAATTGACATTATCAGCAAAAATAAAAATAAATAAAGAATTAGAACTCAAGCAAAATCTGACTTAACCAACAGGACAACAGTCTTGATTTATAACTTATTCATCTCCCAAGTAAAGCTTTCTATAGGACCAATTTAAAAATGTTATTAATTTTTAAATGCAAAAGGTAACATATATAAAAACAACTGCTTTGTTAATATCTCCACCTTTCTTTATACCCTCATACATTCAAATGTAAATAAAGCAAGTTTTTGAAGTCAATAATGTTTTTTTAATGGTTTGATTAAAGTTTTCAGTGTAGTTGTAAAGAAAAGAAAAAGAAAGAAACTGTCAACTTATAGTAGCAACAAATGTCTGCAATAGATTTCTTGTCTCTCGACCGCAACACTTGTAGCCAAATCACAGTTCAAACGGTAGTCCATCGTAACAGGCAACGTAGAAACAACAAAATGGGGTCACACATCCAACCTTCACTTCTCACCAGCAAAAACACGTGTTCGTCTACCAAACTCAGAAAGTCTAAATGCGCATAAGTGAAAAACAACAGCTTTTGTTCACCAAGAGATCTTTCTGATTGGTCACGCTATTCAAGGGAGGGAAGAACATTAGCATAGATTCTGGTCCTTAAAGTAGATTTTTGCTAACTACTTTTTGGTAATTTTTCTTCGGCAGATCGCACACAAAACGCAAACTCTTTTTCGAGGTAGCTGAATATCTCTTTCACTACATTCAGAAATAACTATATTTACCATTCAGTGTAATGTTGACTATTTTACATTTTCAGTCTTTCAAAAGCCAATTAATGTTCTCTATTAAACTATTTAACAAGGCTTGTGTCTCAGTAGAAGTTTCCAATTTGAATGAAGAATCACTGAGTAATGGATGTGGTAATCATTTTGTACTGCAGAGAAACAAATACAGAGGTGAGTGAAAAATGAGACGGATTCCCACCACCAGCTCTACAGTTAGGGCTATTTAGGGCATAAATATTAAGGTTCTCATGCATAGCCAGTTTGACAGTGGACAAAGGAGTGTTGGACAGGTGTGGCTCAGGCATAAAGACAAGCTAAAGAGTAAACTTTCAGCTCTCAATGTGCCTCATGCTAACTTTGATAAAACAGAGTGGTATCAGAAATTTCAAAATCAGATATATTGACTAACTAAGAGATGAAAGACAATGGTGAAAAGTGTCAGCAAATATTCCTGTTGATCTTCCTTATCTTATAACTTAGCTAGTCACATTTTCTGTCCTATCCATTTTTTTCATTGTTCCTTTCATTTAAAATGATATTTATTCTGTAATCTACAGTATTCTCCAATTACTAAAAAGTCACATAATCACTACAAAAACTAATTTACTCTTATTTACAATTTTATGTGGAAGGAAAATAAACATACAATGAAAAAGTCAATTCAGATACAACAGTTTAAAAATGTTTGCCCAGTGATTTACATGAAACAAAATACATTTACATTGTTGGTTGGTGACATGCATGAATATGGCAGAAAAGTAAGTTAATTGGTTGAAAAATGATGAGGGAGAAAATGCAGAGGAAAAAATGAAAGAAAAAAGAAAAAAAAACAGCCAAGATATTCCCACATAACCAGAGAACTTTACTTTCTGTCATCTAAAAGAGAGGAGGGGACAAGTGATAAACAAAAATGAGGGAAACAAAAAAAATAAAAAAGACCAATGAACATACATTCCCAATATAAGTTAGACCCTACAAAAGAAAAATAAAGCACTACTATTTTAACTTGAACTCAACTAACTCAGAAGCACAAAATCATCTTCCTAATGAGCTACCTCTTCACACTACTCCAAGTTAACCCCTCTGACATCATGCAACAATCAATTTTGCATAAAGTCTGCCAAGGACAGCTTCTCATTCTCTGCCCTGATCTTAACCTTGAGCTGATGCTCAAAAAAGGTGACAATACTCCCTTCTGATCAAACCAAGTTCCTTGATTAGATTGATTGATTGTTTTGTTTAACGGCATCTCAACCTTAGTGGTCATTTTATGCCGGAAATGATTTTGAGTGACTTTAAAAGTCAAAAACGCATAGTTGGCAACACCATTGTTTCAAAAACGTACAGCTGGCAACATTATTGCTTCAAAAACGCACAGCTGGCAACATTATTGCTTCAAAAACGTACAGCTGGCAACATTGTTTTTTTTTATAAAAAACGTATAGCTGGCAACATTATGGTTTTAAAACATATAGCTGGCAACATTATTTTTTACAAAAAGCGTATAGCTGGCAACATTGTTTCAAAAACATATAGCTTGCAGCATTATGGTTTCAAAAACGGATAGCTGGCAACATTATTGTTTCAAAAACAGATAGCTGGCAACATTATTGTTTCAAAAACAGATAGCTGGCAACATTATTGTTTCAAAAACTTTTATCTGAGGCCTTACTGTTAGATGTAGTTTATCGTCATACCCGGGACGTGGATGTAGTTTATCGCCATACCCAGGACGCGGATTTAGTTTATTGTCATACCCAGGACGTGGGTGAGAGCTGAGGCCTTGCTGTTGGATGTAGTTTATCGTCATACCCAGGACCCGGATGTAGTTTATCGTCATACCCAGGACGTGGATGTAGTTTATCGCCATACCCAGGATGCGGATGTAGTTTATTGTCATACCCAGGACGTGGGTGAGAGCTGAGGCCTTGCTGTTGGATGTAGTTTATTGTCATACCCAGGACATAGGTGAGAGCTGAAAAAACTAAAAACGTACAGCTGGCAACATTATTTTTTCAAAAAAAAAAAAAACGTATAGCTGGCAACATTGTTTCAAAAACGTGTGGCTGGCAACATTATGATTTCCAAAACGTATGGCTGGCAACATTATGGTTTCAAAAACGTATAGCTGGCAACATTATGGTTTCAAAAACGGACAGCTGGCAACATTACTTTTGTGAAAAACATCTGAGGCCTTGTTGTTGGATGTAGTTTATCGTCATACCCAGGATGCGAATGTAGTTTATTGTCATACCCAGGACATAGGTGAGAGCTGAAAAAACTAAAAACTTACAGCTGGCAACATTATTTAAAAAAAAAAAAAAAAAAAAAAAAAAACGTATAGCTGGCAACATTGTTTCAAAAACGTATAGCTGGCAACATTATGGTTTCAAAATGCACAGGTGGCAACATTATGGTTTCCAAAACATATAGCTGGCAACATTATGGTTTCCAAAACATATAACTGGCAACATTATGGTTTCAAAAACAGACAGCTGGCAACATTATGGTTTCAAAAACAGACAGCTGGCAACATTACTTTTCCAAAAAACATTATCTAAGCCCTTGCTGTTGGATGTAGTTTATCGTCATACCCAGGACCCGGATGTAGTTTATCGTCATACCCAGGACGTGGATGTAGTTTATCGCCATACCCAGGATGCGGATGTAGTTTATTGTCATACCCAGGACGTGGGTGAGAGCTGAAAAAAAACTAGTTCACTATTTACCCATAGCTGGGACCCTAACAGGTGCTACCACCCCGGGTCAAGGTGGACCTGGGAACACCAGCAATTAAGAGGTGGTTCCACGCTCCTCAAAACCAGAGGCCTTGCTGTTGGATGCAGTTTAACGTCATACCCAGGACATCCTTGATTAGAGCATCTTACAACTGACCCCATCATTAATATTTGATATGTGTTTTTTTTGACAATAGCTAAATTTGAAAAAGGCCAGTCTTTACGTAAGAGCATATCGGCATTTGAAATTGAAGGAACATGATTTTGAAACAAATGGCCAGGCTCTCCATCAGCCAATTGCACAAAATCCAAAAAATTTCTTTTCAGTTTTTCCCGAATTGACTGTTATCATCTCGTGCACACATCAATCCTAGGAAATGTAACCATAATATGTACCATTTTTTTTTCATGGCCCTCAATTGAAGTACATCAATCTTTTATTGGGCAATTCCATTGAAACTAACACAACATTCATGTGATGTTGCAAAGAAATGACACTCACTTCAGTTTATAGTGAGAAGTAATAAAAAAAAAAATGCAAAATGCTGATGATTCATTGCGATGAAGATGCCTTTCAAAAGGTGCCCTTTTCAATGTGGCAACTATTTGTCATGCTGCAGCTCATCACTGGTGACAACATATGCACTTACTTTTCAGATACCTGTATAATCATGGAAATATATTCATCAATGATGCACTGAAAATTTCACATTCCTAGTTAAATTTTTTGTTATATTACCTTGCTTAAAACAATCCATGCCAAAGTATTTTAATGGTTTTATTAATTTACTTGTTAAGCACAAAATTATGTCAATCATGTAACATCCCCATTTTTTAAATTTACACCTTGTCTTCAATTTGTCTTCTGTACTGTTGTGACTCACACCTGCTTTCCACTATTGTTATTTAGACACTGGAGAATGTTCATTATTCTATCATTGGCCTATTAATGTTAATAAAACAATATTTGGCAAAGGTGTTAAACCTTTTGTTTTACTGAAATTAAAAATTTGGACATTTTAATTTCATTAATGCAATTCATGGTGATTATATTTTAAATTGAATAATTGCTGCATTTGAAATTGAAAACTAGAATCAGATCCTGAATACTTGTTACTCATTGCATCTCCATTGAAGCAAATCATTTTGCTGAGATTCAACTTTTTTTTTCATTTTTCTTTACTTTGCTTTCTCTGCAAAATCTATACCTTTGTCTCTCCTTCCTTCCTATTTATATATATGTGGTGAACAATAAATAAGGGTCAGCAGTGGATGGTGCCTTTCATTTTATACTTATGCATGGTAGCAAGGGCTATTGTGGAGAAAATCAGGTAAGGGAAAGACATATTTCATTTGTGCTTTCTTAAGTGTGATACTGGCCCAGCCTTGCTGCAGGCAACAAAGCCACACTGACATATGAAACTTGTTAAAGCAGGATTTTGACAGCATCTCTGCTTCAGAGCTTGATGAAGCTGATCAAGGTGCTTCAGTCTACTGTCTTCAAAACCCTTTAACTTATGAAACATGTCTTATGCCACTCCTTTTGATTTGCTGCTTGGTTGTCAGATCAAAGTTGAGCCATTTCAAATCGTCTTTGTAACGTAAAAGTGGATGTCCAACTGAACACTTGATGTTTGGTAGTTGTCCATACAACACCCTTTTTGGAAACCTATGCTCATCCATTCTCACAACATGACCAGCCCACCTAAGTTGTATTGTATCTTTGCTAGAATGGTTTCAGTGCCCATGATGTTGTTACATTTCTTCAGTATTGCACTATTCTTGACCCTGACATCCCATTTTATATCACATATGGCATGAAGACAACGCATGTGAAAGGCGTCAAGTTGATTTATGTGCTTGCGGTCCTGGGTCCAATTTTCTACACCATAGAGAAGGGTTTAGAGAACAACTGATCTGTATCTGTCGATCTTTACTCCAAGAGACACATCTTTAATGTTCCATAACCTATGTTTAAGATAACCAAATGCTGTGCTGGCTTTGACTATTCTGCATTGGATTTCTCTGTCCATTTTTCCATCAGAAAAGACTGTTGATCCAAGATATATGAATGCTTCAACTTCAGGATATAACAAATACTTTATATATATATATATATATATATATATAATGCAATGCCTAAACAACAAATCAGATGTGTGCAAAAGTTTCCAGCACTTCTTTTATTAAAATTAGTTAATAATGACTAGTAAATACATTTATTTATCACCAAAATACTGTCCTTGACTTTCTATTAACTTATGCCAATATTTAAAATGTTTTTGAATTTCATCTTGGTAAAGCAACTGAAAAGTTAATGAAACTTTGAACATTAAAAACATTTTTTAAATTTTGATCACATAAAGAATGCTGCATTAATCAAAACAAATGATAATCTAATAGTGTCAAGTCTAGTGGACATGTTCTGAGAAAAAGAATTTCCCATGCTAACCTATTTATAGTCATTTGGGTCAACAAAGTGATAAGTGGACAATCATTGTCATACAGCAGTATAACTTCCTGGATTGTAAATGTGTTTTTTTTCTTTAGTTGCAGATTGAAGATGATGATTTTTTTTTTTTTTTAACTAGACTTTCCTAATTTGAAATACAGTAAAAGTTTTTTTACCAAATGGCTAGGTTTTGCTATTGTAGGCTGTCCTTAATGTATCCATAATTTTTTATGTTTCAGATTAGTGCATCCACTTCTGACTTACAGTGACACTGATAATGCAGTAGAAGGTTCAAATTGTTCCAAATTTGTCAAAGAATTTGTTACTCGAATTTTATCAGATTTCAATCCTTTTTGTTAATAAGGCTTTAGCTTTTCTTCAAATATTCCAAAGTAAGTCAAGAGAGAATTGAGAAAAAGTTCTGTTGCTCCCCTTTTATTTGCAGAAAGCATGAAGCTAATGCCAAATAGAATCACCATAAATAGAAGATATCTCCATCCCAAAATTCCCTTAACAGCCACCACCAGACATCCAAAGTGGTGACAACATGACACCTTAGAAATGGTGCATATGGTGGTGTAGCATTCATATGATCATACAATTGATTTACCCCATTTTATTAGAAACTATATAAAATAGTTCTGCTATAGGTTTGGTTGTGATAATTGGTAGACAGTGAGTGTTAGTATTATTATTCACCAATATGATAAGACTTAGGTCAGGTATAGGCCTGACCATGAATTTTAAAGAACAAAAAGAAAAAAAAAACAAAACATGAAGTTGATAGATGACAGGCCAACTTGTACACTACAAATTATAAGCATCAAAAACATTAAATATTAAAAAAACTAGTGAAGATATTTTCAAATGAATCGACCAATTTTAAATAAATTTAAGGAAATATAAGTAAGATTTATTGAGACATTTGTAAAGTATTTGTTCTGTGTGCAAAGCTGAAAAAGATTGAAAAAGAATAAAAATGTTTTTATTTTACTTACGCCCATTCAGAATCATCTTTCTTGAGCATGTCCATAACAGCAAGAATCAAGGACTGCATCAATGGGTCTTTCACATCAATTGGACGGACATCAGATTGAGGCTTACTGATCAGGGTTTGAAGGCAGTTGTGAATGACCATGCAAGTATAGTGTCCAAGAGTCCAATCACAACTGGACAATAACAGTCTGTAAGCAAAAATGTTATTTTACATGTTTTTATATAAATACACACAGGAATAGATAAAATAAATTTGCAAATGTCCATGTTTGTCTCTCTCTCTCTCTCTTCCTCTCCAGACATGCAACATATATGTGTATCACACACAGACATACATGCAAAATTGCATGGTTTATAAGTTTAGTTTGTTAACCATCACTGTAGTAGATGCCACTTTAGATATTTGCACATGTTGTGTAGAAGACCAAACTGCAGTGAGAATCAAACACACAAGAACTATTTCAGATTAGCCCATTAACCATCACTCAACTGGCAAATCATTGACTCTATTCATTGGAAGAATGTAACTAAAGGTAAGGAAAATGGACACCAAAACAGAGCACAAACAATGTTCAAATAATGGCAATATATAAAAGAAATAAGATATTTTCAACATTGTAGAATGGTTGGAATCTAAACTGGAATTGAATGGTTGAAGTTATTTCTTCAACAAAAGAAAGCATTTGGAAATCAGATAAAAGCTTTTCATAATGTTGAAATAAAACCAGAAAAAATATCAAACAGTTGATAAAACAGTGAAAGAAGCAAAAAATAAAGAAAAAACAGAAAAGCCTCATTTTAAAATCATGTTAATATTTTTAATTTCTAACATTATCCCCAGTCATCTGTAATAATATTAAAAATATTTTAGTTTTTATCTTAACAATATATTTTAACATTTTTAAATGACACTTAATAAGCATTCTTAAATATTGTGTGTGTGACAAGATGTGGCTTGCAAATCTATTTTACTTTGCCTTAGTGTTTAAACAAAATAGAAGCACTCACACATATCAACATAAATGCACACGCCGATTTTTATATATTCTTACAAAATAGCAAAAGTTATCAAAAGAAAAACAAAAACTTTCATGAAATGAATCCATTGGTAGAAGCCAATTAGAAAGTTGAGAGTTTGGTTTTAATAAAATGACTTATTGTAGGATTAAGACATTTTCTGAAGAATTTTTGTTATGAAAAGTTGTACTGTGTTTCTAAGTCAACAGACTTGTTGCCTCAAGATAACATTTAGTAAAAAGGAAACTGGAAAAAATTGTATGATAGATAAATGTTGAGCATTTATTTTTCTGTTTTCTTTTTTAAACAGACATTTTGAAATCAGAAGTTAGGATTATCAAAGACTGGAATGGCTTTCTTCATGGCAAAGGAATTGGTAAAATTGTAAAGTATATAGCTGTGTGTGTGTGTGTGTGTGTGAAAGAGAGAGTATACACATACATATAGATATGTCAATATACACCATCAAGTCAAACATCTAAATAGACATGCATTTATAGATATATGAACATGATAAAATAATGTGTGCGGGTATATATGCGATGTATACATACACATATCTTAAAAATGTACTCAACTATACATTGGCAAAAATATATATAAGTGGAGGGATGTATGCCTGTAACTTAACCATGTTTTTCCTTTCTTTCTCTCTCTCCCACACACAAAATTACTTTCCTCTTCCTACAATAATATGCATAAATGTACAAACATATAAGAATTGGTGGGGTGCTAAAAGTTATAAAAGTTTTTCTCCATTGAATTTGAAAAACAGAAAGGATGTTTGATGATCCATGATAAAACTGAATTTTTTTTTTTTTTTTTTGCAAGCAGCAAAGTGAAAATTACTTCTCACCAAAAGGTGTTATGAAAATTCAATCTGTTTCTAAGTAAGCAAAGGTTTTAAAACATTTCTTGTTTAATTTCTCCAAAATTTCAACAATTCTCAAATTCAACAAGTCTAAGAGATCATTTCTCAACATGCCCTTTCATGATGGCTTCAATATTTCTGGCCAGATTGGCAGAAAACCAAAAAATTAACCTGAAGCCAAACTCATATTTGAAAGACAACAAAATCTGTGTACAACTCTGCAGTCCATTTTCCACCAATAAATGAATCAACCATTAAACTTCATAAAGAGTGTCAATTGTGTGTGTGTGTGTGTGTGCAATCCTCATCAAAAATCTGAGAAAACCATAAAAAGTAACTGTTTTTTATCATGAATGACTTTCTTTTTTCTTTTTAATTTGTCTAATAATCATTGTTATACTTTTTTTAATTTAAATGCTATGAAGAACTCAAAAGTCCAAAACGTTTATAAACCTCTAACTTAAGCTATTCTTTTCAAAAACTGTTCAAAAGACAATAGTGAAATCAGGTTTTTTTTTTTAAATAACTATTTGGTTCTATTTAGTTTCAAGCTAATCATGAATTACAAAGTGAAAATATATTATGGGAGGAATATTGATTTGTGTCACTATTCCTTATAGACAAAAGTAAACAAGAACAAGATCTGGTCAACTTAGGAAAATGATATAAAAAGGAAAATTATTTATAAAGAATAAACAATGGTCAAGGAAGATGAAAGAGAAAATGATTTAAAGAATTTAATAATAAAAAGACAATCCCTTTTATTATCTCATGAGAAAAAAATGTTTCCTTTATTTACAAGTAGCTCTGAAAAAAAAACATTTTGTTTATTCAGTTATTTCTTTTTTCCAACAAAGATGTTTTTAGCAGGAGTAACAATAGTGGGAGATTTGTTAGGAGTTACTATAATTTTGTCTCTCAGATATTTGTCATCTTAATGCTTCTGTGGCATCAGAAATTTTGGTAGTCTTTAATGAACTTCTATGATAGTTAACAACAAGATTTTAAGACACATCTACTCCCAAATAAGGATTGTATGGTGACAAAGATATTTTTTAAATGTTCAGTTTCTGCCTGATCCCAGACTTTATATTTAGCTTTTGAGATATTACTAATTTGTCAAATGAAAAGATATATGTGCACGTGAGTGTGGCACCTGTTGGTCTCAAGAGACCATGGAACTGAGTTATGCTTCAGTTGCTGTTGCCAGTGCCGCATCGGTTATGACTGTACAGGCCCACACACAAGTGACAGTCTCGATTGTAATGAATGCCTGTGAAAATGCTCTCCCCTGATGTTGTAGTGTTGTTTTGTTTTCTTTGAGCACACTTTTCCCCAGGTGGCCAGCCACTGTTTCTTCTTTCCTCGATCCAGCCCTTAGTGTAAATTGCATCTCCAGCATGAGCAATTGTTGGCAACGTCTTCCCAACTCTTGATGTCCATTGCACTCATGTCCCTTTTGCAGACATCCCTGAAGCAAAGATCAGATCACCCTTTCACCAATGGCCAGTTCCCTATACAAAAGGACAATCACAATCACAATCTTCCAATCTAGCATACATGTCTAAGCCAGCAGAACCAGCACTGTTGGAGAAGGGTGTATAGGCTGGGTAACTGGGTATGGGTGAGAACTACAGCATTGATGATTTGGTCAGACTAATTGATGCCAAGTGAAGACAAAAGGTGCAGAGCTATCTCAACTGTCTGGAGTAGAGGCTCCAAATCTCACTGCCAATGAGCAGCACATTGACAACACATGACCTATAGACAGCAAATTTTGTTGTTCATAGTAAACTTTCTGTTCACTCAGACTCACAAGGTCAGCCTGGCAAATATGATGCTAGCTCATCCAATCTGTCTGTTGACTTAGTGTCTAGGGAGAAAGTGTCCAAAATGGTAGAGCAAAAGTATATGAATTCATGGCAGGAGGCTGTTCAATACCATGGTCCATCAAATTGGTCTTCTTCAGACTGATAATTGTAGATTTGAATGGAGTTTTGTAGCAATTTTATAGTTGTTTTGTTAGCTTTTTTACTCATTATTTGTTGTTGATTGTTATGTTTATCTGTGCTTATGCGTGCATTCATAGTTAATATGTGTATTTACTTAATTTGTTTACTTATTGATTTACTTACTCATTTTTTGTTGTTTTTTTTTTGTTTTTTTTTTTTTTACTTCCACCATAGTGAAAATTTGTTTTAGTGTTTGCTTTTTGAGAAGAGTTCTGATTGTTTTAGTAATTTGTGTTGATCTGGGAAGGTAATTATAGATATTTTCTCCTCCAGACAGAGTTTACAGTTTTTAGATTTATTGTTTGAGGCTGATTCCTTATTTTCTATATTTTCAATGTGATCTGGTTTTTGGTTTTTAATTTCCCATATATGCATTGTGCTGTTTACATATTTACTAATTTGTAAAGAATGTTTTGGGTGCATAATTTCTGTTTTCAGAGTCCTTCAGTTACTCCTATGTATGTTTTTTCTTTGTTATCTGCTAATTTTATAGCTACTTTTATATTACATCCTGTAAGACCTATATTATTTTTATCAATTATTTTACTCAATTCATGTAGTAAATGTATACCTATAAGCTCACAAGATTCACACCACTAAAACTTCCCATTATAATATCAAAGGTTCCTTTTTTTCTTTATCCACATATCTTTGTCGAATAATAGTAATTTTCAGAAGTCTTTAATGATTTGTACTGTGCTTATTTTTATTTGTTCTTGAACTAAGCATGGGATCTGTTTATAGAAGGGTAAAAATTTTTATATCTAGTTGTATAAATTCACTTTTTTTTTTTTCTTAAGTTGTGGAACTAGCCTATAGTTGTTTTCTTGATTTTCCACTGATTTACTCCTAAATTTGTCCTTAATTCTGAGTTAATTCTTTCAAGTATTATTTTACCTAGTTCACTTTTTGTTGGGTTTATGAGTCTCCATGTTGAATTTGTTCTGAAATTTTCTTTGTTCTTTTAGTGTAATAAATGCTTATGATTTAATGACAATTTATTCAGTCATCTACGTCTAATGTTTGGGTAATTTTTTAACTTCCTTATTAATATTGTATTCTGTAGTTTCTGATGCTTTTCTGTATATTTTAGTTACATCATCCTTGAGTAGTTTGTTGTGTTTTGGGGCACTTAGTTTACATAAAGTTCTAGTTTTTGTCCATTTCATGTTTCTTACTAAATTATACCAAATCTATAAGTGGTAGGGATTATTTCATGAAGAGAGCTAAATGTATAAATTTATATTCAGAGCAATATAATACAAAGCAAAAAAAAAACAAACAAGCCAGTTGTGTGTGTGTGTGTATATATATATATATATATATATATATATATATATATATATATATATATACACACACACATACATACATACATAATATCTTACATTAATTGCACAACTCCAAGTTTCATGCTGAAGCACTATTCTATTTATAGGGGAAGAATGCTCAATATTGGAGATAGTGTTTACATATATAGACAGTGTAGATATGAGAATTAACACTGCATATTGATTGTCAATTTCATATCTCAAAGTAATATTCAATCCAAATCTTGGTTTGAAAATGTGAAAAGGTGCGGAACTGACAGTTATGATGTCCGCAACTGTGTAAATATATGTCTGTGTAATCTGGTAATATGAAATTTTATTAGCCAAGTTATTTATACCAGAAAATATGTATCATTAAAAGCTATGACATGTCTTTAATAACTGGTGAACTTCATATCAAATTTTGCAGAAAGTATTGTTCAACAGTTGAATTACTTCAAGACTCTTTAGGAAGGAACATTGATATTCCAGACAGAAAATCTGAAGCAAAAGACCCCTTCTCTAATGGAGTAACATACAAACAAAATCCATGCACACAACCATACAATACAAATGATATGTATATGATATATAAAATATATATATTTAATTTTACATTGAAATTTATGCCCAGTGCTTAACATTGAACCTTATTTTCTTTCTTTCAAACAGGCACAATGGGAGGGGGATCTTTTCTGCACATAATTTAGCTAATAGATACAAACTACAATTTTAAGTCATTAACTGTGTTGAATATTCATGCAAGCCAGCCAATTTTAAACTTTATAAACAATAGTTTATTTTTAGTAATTGGCATATGCATTTCTCTTTCATAAAGTTTTTAATACAAATCCCCGCCCCCAAATAGTTGGTATTTATAGACATTATTAATGGATGTATAACAAACTTGTATTCAAATTCTGGCTTAGTCTGTTATGTACCCTTTCACACAATTGCATGAGCCTGTTTTTTCTCCCACCAGCTGCAAAGTAAACAGAGTTATCTTGCTTTTCAGTGGTAGCCAGCCTCAGAGAAGCACAACTGAGTTCAAAATACTGGAGAAAGCAACAGGAATGCATTTCATTACCTTTCTGAAGAATTCATAGCAATTCACAGAATATAATCTTTGGAGAGCCATGATTGCTAATACACTGAAGGAACACAGTATTTAAAAATGCCCCCACATCATTTTAGCAAATTTTTATACAAAAAAATTTAAAAGTTTGATAAGTTAGAGCCTAAACTTTGTTTTGACATCAATTCTGTGTATAGTATACTAGAAATCATGAAAAAGGGTATTGTAAAAATGGAAAAGAAAGGGATTATCAGCAGTTAGGAATTGATGCAAGCATTATGGGATTATACATATAAACTTATTCTCTTTAAGACATTTATATGCATACAAATACATTTTTATAAGTTGGTAAGCTAAAATCTTTAAATTTCACAGTATGAACATCACACACACACAAGGAAGAGCAAGTTCTAACCAAACCAAACAGGTATTTGGCCCCAATGTAGCTGTATACATAGCAAAAGCAGTTGAGAGGACAGCAAAGTGAAGTCGAAGGTCCTTGAACCACCCATTCCCCTTTCTGCAGAGCCTCTGTGACTCCCAGGGGTTAAGTGCAATGTGGAAATGTAATTATCACCTTTCATATTG
>OZ010587.1:38998720-39063720 GCA_963932145.1 Acanthosepion lycidas
ATATATATATACATACAGATATATATATATATATATACATACAGATATATATATACATACAGATATATATATACATACAGATATATATATACATACAGATATATATATATATATATATATACATACAGATATATATATATATATATATATACATACAGATATATATATATACATACAGATATATATATATACATACAGATATATATATATATATATATACATACAGATATATATATATACATACAGATATATATATATATATATATACATACAGATATATATATATATATATATACATACAGATATATATATATATATATATATACATACAGATATATATATATATATATATACATACAGATATATATATATATATATATACATACAGATATATATATATATATATATATACATACAGATATATATATATATATATATACATACAGATATATATATATATATATATACATACAGATATATATATATATATATATACATACAGATATATATATATATATATATATACATACAGATATATATATATATATATATATACATACAGATATATATATATATATATATATACATACAGATATATATATATATATATATATATACATACAGATATATATATATATATATATATATACATACAGATATATATATATATATATACATACAGATATATATATATATATATATACATACAGATATATATATATATATATATATACATACAGATATATATATATATATATACATACAGATATATATATATATATATACATACAGATATATATATATATATACACATATACACAGATATATATATACACAGATATATATATATATATATACAGATATATATATATATATATATATACAGATATATATATATATATATATACACAGATATATATATATATATATATACAGATATATATATATATATATATATACAGATATATATATATATATATATATACAGATATATATATATATATATATATACAGATATATATATATATATATATACAGATATATATATATATATATATACAGATATATATATATATATATATATACAGATATATATATATATATATATATACAGATATATATATATATATATATATACAGATATATATATATATATATATATACAGATATATATATATATATATATACAGATATATATATATATATATATACAGATATATATATATATATATATATACAGATATATATATATATATATATACAGATATATATATATATATATATATACACAGATATATATATATATATATATATACAGATATATATATATATATATATATACAGATATATATATATATATATATACAGATATATATATATATATATATATACAGATATATATATATATATATATATATACAGATATATATATATATATATATATATACAGATATATATATATATATATATATATACAGATATATATATATATATATATATATATATATATATATATATATATATATATATATATATATATATATATATAGTTTTATAATACCCAGTAATTCATACACAAATGTCCTCAAGGATTTATGGTACAGTGGATAAAACCGTTAGTTAGATCCAGTGAGGGGACTGAAATGTGAGTTTCGGTGGAGAACTTTGACAGCGGAATTAACAGGAGATTACTGATAAATTACATCCATTAGACATGGAACTAGAATAGTCTACCCCAGTGAGCAAAATAAAGGGTTCAGTTTGACATTCCAACTACCTGAAGAAGGCCGAAGCGTACAATGGCCGAAACATTGTAATAAATATGGCAACAAATAATAATATAATGTAAATAGTGTAAATAATACCTCATCTAAGAAATATAGTCAGAGACTTAAATGTAAAAATTATTCCTGTGAAACCTTTAATGCTTTGGATATATTTAATGCTATATTCTATACAAGGGTCGTGTGGCAAACGCATGTCTGCACAGATGCAAAAGAGGACCTAAATTGCATGTGGACATATCTATCAAAAACAGTTATATCTGAATTTTCTGTTAGAAGCAGAACAGCTTGGCATGTCCAGATACAGGACTCTCTGCAATTTGTCTAGATCTGGGTACCTATCAAGTTGTGTGCCACTTGCTGTGATGCGGTTTCTAAGACAGTGTTGGTTTGTTTCCTCCCATCTCTTTCCCTTCTCTGCCTGTTATCTTGTAGTTCTTGGGAGAGCAATTGGTTAGGTGTTTCCTCCACCGTTGTCATACAGATTGTTGTGATGTTTTCTTTGCCTCCTGAATCTTTTTGGGACCTTATCAGATTGGTGTTATATCTACTTCATCTTTATCAGTAGATGACTTAACCAATTCTCCTATTTCTCATTTGTTAATACTTTTTAGTTGTTTTCAATTTGTGCTTATCCTCATCATTATGCATTCACAAAATTCTCTTCTTGTGACAATGTCTTGAACTTCTCCACTGAAGCATTTAAAACCTTTAACAATGTCCTTCTATATATTCTTGCAGCAGTCATTTACAGTTCAACTTTCAATTCACCTATTGCAGTTTTGATGACTATCAATGCATCTGCAATAGTAAACAGCGTGTCAAAATTACAAGTGCATCAATTGCTGCTCAAATGCAATGAGATGTAAATGGCTTTGAAAGACTGTATATTGTCAAGCATATGCTGAAGCAATGAGATTGCAGTTGCGGATAAAAATACATTTTTATTTTAATAACAATCAGATTCAAAATTCCCAAGTGGATTGTCTGTTATTAAAAGGGAATTTAAATTCCAATCAATCCTCTTCTAAGTATTTTTCACTTCTAGAAAAAAGTATCATTGGAACTGTTTTCTGAATAAAACAGTTGTCATACATGCTTTCTACTAAAGTTGTTAGAACTACTTTTTTCAAATCACACTCTTTTGTAAACTAAACCAAGCCTTAATATATGTCTTGTAAAATTGCCTCATAGTACCAGGGTTAGCATATCCTTTTATGATTTATGCTCTAATACCTATGTTTTACTTTTATGAATGTAAATCCTTTTGTGTATTTTCTTCCAAAAAGTCCAAGTTTAGTCACAAAGAAATGCTTTGTATTGTATTCTTTTTATCAATCAACTTCAGTTCTGTTGGAAATGTGGTGGCAGTAGCTTCTTCATCAGCAGCCACTATCATTCCATTAATTTTTATATTTTTAAATCTAAACCTATATCTAAATTTGAATGACCATCCCTTACTCACAGTAAATAGCTTGATGTCATGTATAGCCAAATATTCCTGGTTACATTTTCTTTTCTGTAGTACATTGCTGTCAATTGGAACACATTTTCTGGTAATGTCTTCTACCCACAAATTTAATGTTTTTACTATACACTTGCACCATGGCGATATTTCCAGCAAAACAGCTACATTTATCTTTAGTTTTTAATTTTATTAATCAAATTTTTTACAACTTTTGCATTCAACTTTTTCTTTTCTTTATTAAATTATTAAATAAAGGATTTTTTTAGTTTTTGCTTATTGAAAGCACTTATCTTGGGTATATCACTTTGGTCCCATTATTAATCAAATACACCTTGTCAAATTTTAAATTCAGGTGAATATTTCTATTTTACTAAACCCACTTCATGACAGAGGGAATGTAACTCTCCATACTAAGAAATATATTTGAATTACCAGACAAACCTAAAGTAAAAATTAAATGATTAGATAATAACATTTCAGTATTCAATGAAAGAAACTTTTTTGGGGTTCATTTTTTTTCTTTCAAAATTCAAAAACTCAAATTTTGATAGTTTTGAGGTCATTTAAATGGATTTTTTTAAAATACTGGTATTATTAAATATTATTAAAAGATAAAATAAATATATTTTGTTTGTTATTTTATTCATTTAACATATATTTTACAAAGTAGTAAAAAAATTTACAAACAAAAGATTTGCTGATTGGGCCAATTCAGATAAGTGAAACCTTGATTAGCAATTGCTAGGATGGTAAAGTCTTAATATAATAACAAAATGTTATCACCCACCTACACATACAGCCAGCTAACTCCCAATCCCTGTCACTTACATCAGGCCAGGTAAGAGAAGGTATGGCAACCATGTCCTTTTCTACTTCAGGCTGCTAAATATGTGATGATGACAGAGTGGAGAGCAGGTGCAGCTGATTTATATAAGATTATCATTACAGTACAAAGTCCCTCTCTCTCTCTCTCACACACACACACACACACACAGTGACTGACTGACAGACTAGCTGGGCAAGTGAGGGAGTGGAGATTAAGCAAAACCTCTCCAGGCAAACCCTTAAAACATTTTACCAAATGACATTAGACAGTTGACATTCAGACAGGGAGGACACAACCGGATGACTGACCGGCTGATGATACACAATTATTTAAAACTAACAAGTTCTTTCATTGGTGAAGGATAGCTAAGTAGTAAGAACAATTCAATGGAACTACTGAGAGTCAGCAGATAACATAAATATTTAAAACAATGTGTTACATATTTATTAAATCTAGCATAGACCAATTCAGGATCAAAGAAAGATAATGTCACCTCAATCTTCTAAGTGAAGAGAGCTTACTTGCCTTAAAAAAAAAAAAAAAAAAAAAAAAAAAAAATCAGCATTCATGCACACAAAAACACACAGGTCACTCAAAAAGTAATACCAGTTCTTTAATTCTAATAGTAAAAGAACACAAGAATTTTACAATTCCAAATCAATCTTCTTCACTCTCAATTATGAGATTCCACCTTTGAATGAGTATATATATATATATATATATATATATATATATATATATATATATATACACACACACATACCTGTTTCATAGAAGCATCTTGGCTGATTTTTTTTTTTTTTTTTTTTTTTACCTATGTAACTTGTTTATCTAATCATAAGAGAACTGTTCATTTTCAATGGCACTTAGAAAGATGTAGTATATTATGCAACAACCATCAACTGCTCCTTCCTGGAGCATTCTGGAAAGTCACTTTACACAGACATTTTAGTAACCAAGTGACTGCACTAAATTACAGGAACTACCATATCTCACCTGAAGGCTTTGCAATAGTGATTCTTCTCTCAGCTGTAATGAGAATATCAGTCTGTTTGGCCTTATGTGCATTCAATGCAGCAGTTGATCTGCCACTATATTCAGTTTCTCTTTTATACTATTGTCTTTAACTATAAGCTATCTCCTTATTGTGCTTAAATCAAGTACAGTCTTTTTATAAACATTCATTCACCTCCTGTAATCATTTACAGCATTTTTCCTTTCAAAAACGAAGTCTGTTATTTGCTTTCTACAAGGATAAGTCAAAAATTATGTACACTTTCGCCATAAGACATCTTTCCATTTGTCACACTGCCTTCTGCTCACACATGTTTGTACTACTGCGGTCACATGATTGAAGTTTTTAACCTGATTTTCAGTGTAAATATGGCTACTCTGCTAGCAGTGCGCACCAAGGAGTAACAAAAAGCAGTGATCACCTAACTTCTCTGGTCAGAAGGTGTGTCAAGGGCTGAAATTCATCATAGACTTTTAACACAATACAGCGACAGTGCACAGCCATGTAGAAGTTTGTATGAGTGGATTGAAAAAAGTAAGAAGGAGCATGACACCCATCAACCTTCACAAATTATGAGCAAAATGAGGTAGCATGTTCTCTGCAGATTTGGATCACTCCCTCTTTGTTCCACACTACTAGCAGAGTGGCCATGTTTACACTGTAATAACAACAAGAAAACTGGCACAATCAAGCTCAAACTTCAATCACATGACCACAATAGTACCAACTATAAGTACCAATGAGCAGAAGTCAGTATGACAAACCTAAAGATAGGTCATGGTGAAAGTGCAGATCATTTTTGACTTATCCTCGTAAATGTGTCTAGATAACCATTTTGAAAGATTATAAATAAGAAGAGAGAATGCAACTCCAAAATTTTTTTCTCTATGGTTTCTAGATACAGAGAAATAGCAACTAAATAAATTTTATTCAACTTACTGCATATTATTACTGTCAAGACAACACACTATCCTCTGATCATATAAATCTCTAACAGATCTAAGATGTGTGTTTGAATCTAAAAAAAATAATTACATTCCTCTTGGTATCTCAGAAATGACAATGTGACATTTTTATGAAAAGTAATTTTATCATTTCATAAAAGATATTTTGGATTGCACAGCAGATAAAAAAAAAATATTTATGAAAATATACAAATGTACAAGAACAATCATAATAAACATCTAAACATTTTAATGTAAAATGAGAATTTAAAATAAAAATACAAATCTTTTTATTAATTAAGAATAATTTACATTTTTTCATGCTTAATACATTTCATTTATACAAATTTTATTCTTGGCATGTATTTTAAACTACTAAAATCAACCATGGTAGTAACAATTGTCAAATGCTACTGCCTGAGTATATAAGACTGTCATGGGAGAGTAGTTTGTACATATGCTCACCCATTCTATTCTGCCAAAACCTTGTGACATGCCAGTGAGAAGATATTTTGTAACAAGATATGTGTTGATGAGAAAGAGTGCAGAGAAAATTGGTCTCATGCCTTTCCCAAGGATGTTAATGCAAACTGAAATTTCAACAAGATTCACCAATTATAATATTTTCTGTGTCAGTAATCTTTACACAACAGGCAACACCCACACAAAAATAGAGAATTATTTATAGACAAGCTGTTTTCACCATGTCTAACTGGACAATATCACATCTCTTAATCACTTATTTAAAAAATGAAAAAAAATCTTGAATAACACCTTATATACAAACACATATTTACATCAACTTATGGACATGGAAACCTTCAACATTAAAACCTTCCCATCTAACCACCACCATTAAAACTACTGATTACCTACAATAATGTCTATAACATTAAGAATCATTAACATCCATTCTACAACCTTCTTCAGGTTTCTAATCTCTAAAGCCTTTTTGGTTGATCACTGTATTTTGTTAAGATAGAGAAAATGAACCAGACATTGCATTGTTCTATATTGTTTTATATCATATTTAATATACCTTCCTCTTTAGCTTTTATATTGCTTTTGACTGAGGCTTTAAATTATACGAGAGCAGAATTGTTTCTTCTTGAATTACAAAACTTAAGTTTTATATGTATCCCACTGCCATAAGGTTGCCTCACTTTGTCTTTTCTATAAATACTTTCATGGTAATTGTTCAAATGAGCTCTTTGCTATGGTACCTAGACTTTTTGAATTTAAGCACAGTACCAGACTGGCATCTTGTCAATGTACAGTTGAGCTGGCTAGATGTAGCCATAAGTCCTATGCTAACAGTTTCTTTTCTCACACTTATAGCTTGTGGAACTTCCTTCCTGCTCCATGTTTTCCAGCCAACATTAATCTGCAAAAATTTAAATGCAATGTCAATTGTTATCTACTGTCCTCCTGATTAGTCTTTTCTCTTCTCTTTTAGTAACATTTCTGTTCATAATTCTTTCACACCCTGTAACCCCTTATGTTTTAGTGGCTTTACTGCCTTGCGCAGAGTGATACCAATTTAAAAAAAAAAATTCTTTTAAAACCTTTTAATTAAAAAACTAGTCATGCACAAATCTCAGCAACATGAGAAAATGATTAATGAAATAAAGGAACACCACAAAGTGTATACTTTTTAAAAGCTATCATGGATATAAGCTCAGTAATTATATACATATACAGTGTAAGCCGGATATAAGAGAGTTGTCGGGACCAGAGAAGAAGTCTCTTATATCCGGGTTTGGTCTAATTTATATACATTAACACAGGCTCTAATTTGGGACCAGAGAAAATATCTCTTATATCCGGGTTACACTGTAGATATTTCCGAAAATATATTTTGTATTATTGTTTACCCAATACAAGACCCAGGATTATTGAATAAGATAGTAGTAAGAGTGCAAGAGAGGAGGAAAAGGTAAATCTTATCAGGATATGTAGGATAGATATCAACTGACTCTAGACTTGAAGAGGATTGCAGCAGTCAAGCAAGCATCCTCTCAAGAATCTATTCCAGAATTTCTGGAGAAGAAACTGTCTAAATGGAACTTTCTCCTTACCAAAGGGAATGGAGATGATTTGATACTGTGTACAAGGCATGGCAGGTCCTAGATGTGAAGGTCTGAACTGGTGGAACTAATGCATGTAGTTAGTTTGAAATTTGCCATATTAATAGCAATAGAGTAGTGAGAGGCTAGCAATGTTTTGTCTGCAGGAAAGGGACCGCACAGTGAAAAATAACTTATCACCCACAAGACCACGTAATCATTTTTGAACTGTCAAGACTAGACATTGAAGACAGAACCAACCCATACATGGGAGCAATACTCCATTCTTTGTCTGATCTAACTCTTGTAAATATAAAGCATGTCAGTATGAGTTAGGTATTTTCTGGAGCAATACAAAGAACCAGCCATTCTTTCAGTCTCTTTAGCAATGGTATGAATATGTGTGTTCCATATGAGCGAGCTTTAATCCAAATAGAACATTTGAAAACAAAAGAGTATGATCCTACATCAGGACTGGAAAAAAATTTATGGTCTGTTCGGTGGTAATGAAATGTTACTAACTTTGTTTTGAAGGTATTGAATGATACAAATCAGTTTCTCCCACCACACCACAGCTGAGAGTTAGGTCATCCAGGCTCTGGTGATCTAGATTTTGGGAGGTGCACTCATACACCATGGCATCATTTTTTTTTTTTTTTTTTTTTTTATCATAAGACTTTAGTGACGAAAACGGACAATAATAAAACAGGCTTCAAGAAGGTAGAAGATGGCGATTGGCATTACATTTAAATTTTTGAAGATTATAGATGGCAATGAAGCAAGAAATTGGAAAGGAGTTCCCCAGGGGAGAAGTGCAATAAGAGAAACTCTTAGAATAGAACTTCAGATTACATCTGGGTAGTTCAACAGTAAAAAACAGCGAGACCTAGTCACTAATCTAGTAGAGAGACTGATTTTCTGTTTCAAATTTTCCTTAATTCCATTTCTGGTTTTAGGGAATTCTGTTTATTTCCCTCCCCCCACACCGTTTTCAGTATAGATTTCTGTTTTTGCTTCATTATAATGAGTAAGTTAACTATATATAAATGTCATTAAAACAAAAGAAAATGAAAACTTCACTAGCTAGAATATCCACACATTGGATAAGTTGCTTCAGCATGATAGGGTTTTGTACCTCATACTTCTGCCCTTAATCTAACTTTTCCAGGACAACCATTGCAAAGAATGCTACAATCATAAATAAGAATGAAGTGAAAGTGGCAAAACCTACAGAAAAGGTAGAGCCACAGATTTACTAAGAGAATTAAATGGCAATCTGTAACAGAATGGGAAATCTGCTGTTATTGGCACTGCAAAAATGTCAGAATGCTGAAGAGATTTGGTAGGTCATCTTTGTAGTTTATATAAATTTGAAATTCTTCAAAGAATTCAGTGGAAATCTTTAATGGCTGCAAAAGTGCCAATGTTAACACTAATACACAGTAACTGTCCAGGATCAAACAGATTAGCTGATTTGTAAATCTCATAAACTGGATAAGTATCCAAGCATTTGTTCAACTTTGAAAATGCTGTACTGAATGTGTCCTGCAAATTTGATGTAACCTTATTCCTCTCTATGCTTTCCTGCTCAGACAGAAGACAGTCAGTTTCTAGATGTTGTTTTTGACTTATTACTATCAAGGTAATGCTTTAAATCTTCCATTAGGTTTGTATGCAATACATGCAAGTGGTAACTTGGTTCTTGCCAAGGCTTTTATTAAAACGAGTGCCATTCTCATTGATGAAATGCTGATTGAGACATAAATTATAATTACTACTAATTCCAAATTTTGGTCTGTTGCCAAGCCATGGCTTTTTATTTTTTTTTGAAGAGTCCTTCATAAAATTGAACATAGGAACAGTGATACTTGGCTGAATTCCATCAGGTTGCCACTGAAACAGGGTCAAGCTTCACTAGTTGCTTAGGCAAGTAGGCTTCCAGCCATTTCAGATATTGTTTTTGTCCAGGTTTTTTGAACAACATTATTTTTTGTCAAACGTTTTTTTAGACTTAATACGGTACTTTAATATGGTCCACCCTAAACAAACTCAACACTATGATGACAAAATTTGCAGAAAAGCACATTGCCATCAGCATAAAATCTTCTGGAAATTGTTTCACTCTCACTTGTGCACAAACTTTAGAAACTGCAGTTATTCCCCTTTTTTTCATTTTGGAGAAGGTTCATCTTTCAAGGTTGTTTGCATATAGCAGCCTGTTGCTTACCTAAGTCAAAGAAAAACAATTTTATCAGTCCAGACTTCCATACCAGTGAGATATGCCTTTTTTTTTTAATAGATCTCTATAACCAAAATGTTTTTTTTTTTTTTTTTTTTTTGGAAAAGGTTTGTGTGTTTACTCATTACTGTAGCAGAATTAAATATTTAAACTCAAACTAACAAGCTGGATGTTGTAGTAAAACAAACATCTCATCTTCCAGAGGTATTTTTGTTTCATGTTTTTTTTTTGTAAGAACAAAGAAATTATCTCACTTGAATTCTTATAAGAGTAAGTGTGTATGCAGGGTTACCAGGTTGAAATCAGTAAAAATGCTATGTTTAAAAAAAAAAAAAAAAAATTAAAGTCAGCAAACAATAAAAGTCCAGTTTTAAATTAATTCCCATAAATAAATTGTTAAGTCATCTAGAGGCAAAAAGCCACATTATTGTTTGGTCACTTTATTGAAATTATTAAAAAAAAAAAAAAAAAAAGTAAATAGTCTTTCTGAAAAGACAAACTACCCAACTTACTCCATCACCATGTTTAATAGAAAAAAGAAAGGATAAAACAATAAGAAACAATAAAAAAAACAATAAAATTTTTGTTCCCATCCTCTGCTTTTTTTTTTTTTTTTTATTATTAAATCAAACCAACTTCATAAATACTATAAAATGTAGTAAGATGTAAGGGGGATATATTACCAATTTTATCTTTTGATGTGTTGGATGAGTGAGTTAGGAAAGACAAACATAGTAACAAATAAAATAGCAGTTGGCAAATCAGTTAGAAAAAAATTTCCATTTCAAAATTGCAATTTCTGTTTAAAGTAGGCCATTCTGTTTTTCCATCCATTTTTGTTTCCATGAAAAATAAACCCCCTCTAATATAGTGTACGAAGCTTAAATTCATGCAGTCAAGACACCAACTGGAAAAGATCATCAGAACATTTGCCATGAAGAAGCAATGCCACTGAAATTGAAATGCCAGCTCAGGACTGATTACATTACAGACTGTTGGATAGGAGTAAAGTGTCACTGTTGACACTTGAGTTTGAACACAGATTACCAGTGAGCAAACAAGGTGATTCCATTTTGAATAAGTAGATCATGTGATGGCAAAGGAAATGTATATATGGGGATTAGCATAGCGTCTACTTGATCACAATTTCTAGTTTATCCTCTATTGCTATACAGATTGCTATTCTTGTGATGGAGAGAGAGTTTGAAAAACACACACAGACACACACACACACATATATATATATATTTTATTTTTTTTAGCGAAATTGGAATGGATTTGCACAGCAAAAGTAAATCAGAGCAATTTCGTTTACTGATGGGAAACCTGATCTAGGGCACGAGCTGTACCCATTGGAACTGAGTCATTAGCAGACAATGGAAATGGTTGAAATAATGTTTATTGATTAAAACTTGGAATAGATTTGAATAGTGAAATTAAATCAGAGCATTTTGTTTACTGATGTGAAAATTTGATCTAGGCCAGAAGTTGTACCCATTGAATCTGGGTCATCAGAAGACAATGGAAATGGCTGAAATAATTTTTATCAACTAAAAATTGAAATAGAGCTGAGTAAGCTAGAAGGAACTTTTGAATTCACATGATTTTGGTTGAAACAGTCAAAACCTCATGAAAATCACATGCGACCAAGGTTCAGTTGTAACCAGCCGGATTTTTCTATATAACAGTGTAGTTATGCTGAAAAAGACAGACAGGAGAAATTTCTTGAAGAGAGAGAATTGGCTCAGATGAGTGTTGAGACGGAAGAGAGAGACTCAAGAAGGAGAGAACTTGACGTCAGAGATTGGGACGAAGCGTCCGCTAACATGTGCTGTGGATATAAGTACCGCTGCTCTGCTACCACGAAGATTACTACTACTGTTACTAGTGCTAAGGAGGAATGCCACTATAAACTTTAAGCCATGCACAGAAATCTTATTTCCCCATCACAAGAGTCATATATCGTTCTGAGACGATTTAGCAACAAGATAATAACACACTCTCTGTCTAGAATCCAGTGTATGCATTTCTATGTCAATTACTTTTCTTTTCTGTAACCCGTTTCTTTTCTATACTATTCTTTTCTGCTATAGAAAAGACATTAACAATTCAATCATTGAATAGTTGTTTGTCCGTCTTTCTGCAGATATTAATCTTTCTTTTTTTTTTTTTTTTTTTTTTTTGCTGCATTCTGAATTTCTTAGCACAGACTCTCCATCTTCAGTTGACCATAAATGGATGAACATCACTTCTGCTTTCTGGATCAAACCAAAAAACGTGGGCAGTAAGCAGGATTAAACCAGTGGATTGGTCGAATAATCTACAAATGCTCAGGGGACCTACGGCCACTCCCTTAAGTTCAGTTAGGACTGAGTAGACACCTCAACCCAGAGAGTAAGGCATCAGAGGTTGAGGGGCTGGGGCGAAAGTATTAGATTTTCTTCTCTACACTGATCACTGCATGATTTACTATTCGAGTGAGTATTATTGAGCAAGTACTATTAGTGCAAGTGATATTCAAAAGTATCTGACACCAGTATTGTTCAACGGCTTTACTATAGTTGTGTCTGAAATTACAAAATCTCTACTACAACAAGCATTATGAAAGTGTTCAACAAGTGTTCGTTGACTTTACAAAAGTGGCAACGAATATTCGTTGACATCAGAAATGTGGCAGTGAGAATTTGCGAGGATTCCTTGAATTTACACGAATATTCCTTCAATTTACACAAGGAAAAATTTAATCTGCAAAATATTCAGCAGAGTACAGCAAAAGGGAAAAAATAAAAGCTGGTTCAAATGTTGGTGCTACAAAAACAACAAGAACAACAGTTGCAGCAACAAAAACAACATGAACAGCAATTACAACAACAAAAGCTTTTTTGAGTTGTTTACCAAAACGATGGGAGGAAAAACTTCAGATTCATTCACTCCAGATACTGTTGCTAATTCAATCATTGAATTTGTGTACAATCCAGACAAAGGGATAACTTTTCCAGCTTATTATAGAAAATACAAAGGGAACTTCAAAAGGGATTGTTCACATTGGAATGATGAAAAGAAAGTTTGTTTATTATTAAGGAAATTGTCCTCTGGTGAACATGAAAAATATGTGAATTTTGCCAAAAAAACCAAGAGATAAATTTTGATGAAACTGTTATAATTCTATCAAAAATTTTTTGTGACAGGAGTTCATTATTTAATACATGATGACAATGTCTTAACTTAGTAAAGTCCAAAGACAAAGATTTTGTCACTTATGCAGGAGACGTGAATCAAGAATGTGAAAAGTTCAAGTTAAATGAATTAACTCTGGATTTATTTAAATGCCTGATATTTGTATAGGGTTTAAATTCTAATAAGGATGAAGAGATAAGATCCAGGATACTTGCTGAATTAGAAAGTGATACAAAATTAAATCTCCAGAAAATAAAGGAAGAGTGTCAATGTATAGTGAATTTGAAACTCAATAACCACAAGGATTGACGAAAAAGACAAGTCACAGGTACATAGTGTCCAACCATCAAAGAGAAAAACCTACAAACATTTTTCAACTCCTAACAGAACAGGAAAAAAAAAGACGATACCACCCCCTCAATACCTAATACTTGCCACAGTTGTGTAAGTAAGCATTTTAAAAGTGATTGTTTTTTTCATGAGCAAAATATGAATGTGGGAGTTTAGGACACAAAAGTACATGTTGCAAATAAAAAAAAATTGAGAAAAAAGAAAACGTAGTGAACATGATAAATACATGGAGTAATGATAAGAAGCCTAAAAGGGAAATTAACAAGACATCTCAAAAGAGGAAATTTATTTTTGTGCAAATTAATAATGCAAAAATAAAATTGCAACTAGATACACTATCTGATATCATTATCATAAATGAACAGATATGGAGAAAAATGCGTAAACCCAGTTTATTAATTTCTGATAAAGTTGCGCATGGAGTCTCAGGAAAGTGATTGAACTTTTTGGTTGAATTCAGCTATAATGTTCCTTTTGTGGAAAAAACCAAAAAAGTGGTGGTGTTTGTATTAAAGAATACTGCTAATTTATTTGGAACAGACTGAATTGCATTGTTTGATCTATGGGACCTTCCAATTAACTCTTTTTGCGACAAGGTAAATGTTGTTACAACCAGTACTAATACAGCAACTGAAAAATTGAAAAATGAACTGAAAAAGAATTTTCCAGAAGTTTTCTCAGAAGGTCTAGGGACATGAATGAAAGCAAAAGCTAAGTTTGAGTTAAAAGAGAATGTAACACCAACATTTAAGCCAAAAAGAAGTGTACATTTTGCAGCCTTAGATTCAATTACTAATGAATTGGACAAACTAGAAAAATTAGGTGTGATACCAAAAATAGACTATTCAAAATGGGCATCACCAATAGTCTACGTTAAAGAAAGAAATAATAAAATCCGCATATGTGCTGATTTTTCAATGGGTTAAATAAAAGTTTGAAACAACTACCCATTACCAAGTCCAGAAGAAATTTTTGCCAAATTAAATGGAGGTAAATTTTTTTCTGAATTGGACCTGTCAGACGCTTACGTACAAGTACTACTAGACGAGGAGTATTCAATACTATTAACAATTAACACTCATAGAGGGTTATACAAATTCAACTGACTTCCTTTCAGTATAAAGGTAGCATCAAGCATATTCCAATAGATAATGGATGCCATGTTTGCCAGTTTGGATTGTGCTCAAGCATATTTGGATGATGTACTTATTAAAAGTAAGACCTGAAAGCAACATATGGAAGACATAAAAAAAATGTATTTTTGAGAAAATCAAAGAATATGGTTTTAAGATTAGTAAAGGAAAATGCAAATTGTTTATATCCAGACTTAAATATCTAGGACAAATTATTGATGAAAATGGTAGACGAATGGATCCTTCAAGGGCAAGCATGATAAAGGGTATGCCTGCTCTAACAAATGTAACAAAGTTACAAGCATTTTTAAGGTTTGCTAATTACTATTATATATATATATATGTTAAAGTGCTTTCAAAAAGATCAATAAAGTCTTAACATCAGATTTGTCACTAGCTCATTTTGACCCTAAATTAAAGATTGTGGTTGCATCAGATGCAAGTGATTCGGGTATCAAAGCAGTGATACTACACAAATATGAGGACAGAACAACTAAACCAATCGCTCCTGCTTCAAGATCATTATTTGCAGCTGAAAGAAGCTACAGCCAGGTAGAAAAGGAAGCCTTGGCCATCATATTTGCTATGAAAAAGTTTCATAAATTCTTACATGGTAGAGAATTCATACACACAAACCATCATCCATTATTGTCCATATATGGATCAAAAAAGGGTGTTCCCACACATACAGCAACTAGACTGAAGTGCTGGGGAACTATCCCATTGAAGTATAATTATAAAATCCAAAAAATTAAAACATGCTGACAAATTATCTAGACTAATACCCAAATTCTGCGAACCACTTGAAGACACAGTAATTGCAGTGATAAGGGCCGAAAATGAAATTAATAATGTATTCTTCAATACTGTAAGAGAATTGCCCATAACATTAGAGGAGATAAGAATTAAATCAGAAAAAGATGACCTTATAATGGAGATGAAGAAGCAATTAAGATTTAAAGGAAAAAATATTATTGGAAATAATGCATTCCTAGTATGTACTTATGTACACACAGAAAGTTGTGATACCAGCATTGTTGCAAAAACAAGTCTTAAAAGAATTTCACATAGGACATCCAGGAATTTCTAGAATAAAATCCTTAATGAGGTGTTATACTTATTGGCCAAAAATGGATCAAGACGTACTTTTGGTGGAACTAAAGAAGTTTACCATACCGATTGCGCCACTACCTGAAGAATGGATGACGTGTGTCTTTATGTCTGGATTGCCTAGCCATGTTAAGCAGATACTCCAAGCATCATCTAGAATGGAAGACATGCTGTTCAATAAGTTAGTGACCAGAGCCCATACTATCATGATCAACAAAAAGTCAAAGATGATTCAACCCCAGGCATCTGTCGCCATGGCAATGTACCTGCTATTGGTGCTTTGGGCCAAATCATTTTGCCAAGGACTGTGCTATCAACATGAAGAGATGTGCAGTGGGGGTTTGTGCAAAAGGCACATCCCGACCTATGATGTGTTAAATGTCAGAAATTCAGCCACATTGCCTCTAAGTGTCTGAGAAATGGAATGGGGGATGCAACATCAGTGCCAATCTCTTCCCCACACAGAGCATGAAAGAGGCACTCCCTGTAATTAAGGTGAACATCAATGGGATAACGCATACTGCTTTAGTAGATTTGGGCTGCTCTTGGCCACTCACAAACAGATCAATATGTCGGCAGTGGAGCAGACAAAAGATGGCTGTACTAATGGCCAATGGAAAGGCTCTCAGGAGCCAAAGAGTTGGAAGCATAAGACAGTGTCAACAGCAGTAACCCCTGTCTTGGTCATGGATAGCACATTATTGGGGTTTGACCTGTTCCTTGGGATGGATATTATTAAGGAACTGGGCAGAGTACACATCACAGTCGGGCAAAATTCAGTTTTCTAGTTTGCCCATCTGTGCTGCCTTGAGGATCAATGGTCCCAACTTTAGTGCAAAGTTTGACCATAGCACAAAGGCATGGACAGCACTTTGGAAATGGTCAGAAAATAACCCACCAGAGAAGCTTCAGAACCGGTATCAGAGTACTGGGTGCTCAAAAAAGTCAGGGAAGAATACCGTGAACTGCAGGTGTGACTTGATAACAGACAGCTGACTCCGTATCCTGAGGAAGAGCTTGGTCCGCCAAAAGGCCTCATCCAGCAAATGGCCATGATACAGAGGAACAAAGGAAAGGTGCACTCCATACTAGATTAGTGAGAGCTGAATATGTAGATGCATACATGGCTCAGCTAACGTGTGTGCACAAAAATTGAGAGAATGGCAAAGGAAGGGAGATAATGTCTATATGATTGCTCTTTGAAAGGCCTACTTGCAGGTATGTGTGCACCAGTCATTGTGGCCATTTCAGAGTGTGATCTTTAAGAGGCAGAGATACTGCCTGATGCAAATGGGATTTGGGCTCAATGTGGCACCGGCTATCATGAAAGCCATCATGGATGCTGTGCTATCTAAGGAGACAATTTGCAAGCAACATCAGCTTACATTGATGGCATCTACACCAAAGAATCCACAGACGACACTGCATGGGTAAGACAGCATCTTGCCAACTTTGGGGTCAAGTGTAAAAACCCAGAACAACTGAAGGATGGTGTTTGTGTGCCTGGCTTGCAGGTCTGGGGGGGGGGGCATAATATGCTTTATTGGAAATGTGGAAGCAAGCTCCCAGAGATCCCTGAACACATTACACAATGCAGCGTGTTCTCATTATGTGGGAAACTGGTACGTCATTTTTCTTTGGGCGGTTGGATCCTCATCACGACTACCTTTATCAAACACAGGGTGACTGCTGTCACTTCCAGCTGGGATGACAAAACAACTGATGCTCTCCTTAGAAACATGATAACGGAAGTCATTACCAGTGTAGGTCAAGATGATCCTGTACACAGTAAATGGTGCATTGACGGATATGAATTTGAAGTCTGGGTCAACTCAACTCCCATGATACAGGAGTGTCACTTGAGCTCAATGGAACTGTCATGGAATATGCATGTTGGTTGCATCCGAAGAAGGATACACAACATATCAACCTACTGGAATTGGATGCCATCATTAAAGGTGGCCTTTCAATGGAACACAACAATGCTGCATTTGTTCACAGATTCTACATGTGTACATAAGTGGATAGCAGATACTCTTATAAGGAAGGCCAGGATACATACAAAAGCTGCAAGTGAAATGCTCATTCAAAGGCAGCTAGACACTTTAGGAAAGTTGGTAAGTGAATACAACTTATCAGTGATTACAGCTGATCAGATTGAACCAGAATATGGCAGATAGTTTAACAAAGGAGCTCCCAGGGATGGCTCAACGCTATTAAGAAAGAGGTAAACCCAGTGGGATATGCTTGTGCAACATCAGCAAATAAAATCTACTAAAATCTGTGCATTGTGAAAGTGGACATCACGGTATAAAACGGACCCTATATTTTGTGAGGCAGATTGATCCCTCCATATCCAAAGCTATCAGAATGGTGGTCAGAGAATGCAAGGAGTGTTAGTCCATTGACCAACCACCTATGCAATGGCCAAAAGGACAACTGAGTAAAGCGTGGTACCATGTTGGAATGGACCACCCACCACAAGGGAAACCACTAACTCTGATTGACTGTGGCCCAACCCAGTTCACTATTTGGTGACGCCTGCATTGACAGGATTCCACAAGTGTGATTGACCACTCAAGGGTGTTATTCTTTGAACGTGGGCTGACAACGAAACTGCATTCGCTATTTTAAGATTTTTTTGATTCATGGGAAGCCACCTCTGATTTTGCTGCAATCAGGAAATGACAATCAAGCAATGCCATCACAGCATCAAGAGAATTGCTGCGTAATGGAAGCAGTATATTGGCACAACATCACCTCTAAAGATAATGCATCTCCCTCAACTGTGCCAGACAACATAATTTACTGGTACAAAATCCAGCTAAGAGGTATTGATATGATGCCCTCAAATGAATGAGTAAAAGAACAAATGACTAAGAACCTGGGTAATCGTGTATGGGTAAAAGCCCCATACAGCCAGTGTACAACTTGGTACCAGGTGGGGAATATCTCTGCAATCAGCATCTCACGCACTATGCTAGTTGATAGAATGTCAATAAACACAAAAGACAAGCAGTGAGTTCTCAGGAAGTGAAAGGATATTCACCATTGGAGATAGGGCCAGTACCTCTTCAGATGGAGAAGACTCTGTGTTAAACCAGAGGACTCCTCATGAGACGAGTCTTCTGAACATACCATTCAATCCTCTCCAGTAATTGTCCCGCTCCAGAGAAGCTCAAGAGTAAAGAGGGCTGCCTATGGGTGTTACCTATGTGTGTTGGGGGGAGTATAACAAAAGAGAAAATCATCTATCTTGAAAAAGAATGTGTTTTGTGTGTGGTATGCTGAAGGAAAATAGCAAAAACCTGCCACTTTAAGTCTCAGAGAAACAATGCTAATGGTCTTTCCTCCTGAATGGCATGGCCAATCAGAAAAATCATTCAGTAAATAAAGGCTGTTGCTTTTTGCTTACAGGGATCAAAACGATTTTGAGCTTGGTGAGCGAAAGTGTGTTTCTTCTGTTGCAAGGGGAAGGTTACATTTCTGACCCCATTTTCATTACTACATTGCCTGCTAGACTGTTTACAACAGATTTGCAACAGATTTTTTTTGTTTCCACTGACCCCATTGGTTGATACACAAACAGGAACTTTTATTGCTTGGGCTCTTGATAATTTGAAAGTAAAAAGCTCAAAAAGTATTTATTAAAAGTTTTTTGGGGGAGGGGGGCGGTTGTAAGAAGAATTAAAAAGATCATGAGAAAACAGACAAGTAAAGAGAAAATTAAATTCTACTAGAAAGAGAATGAAAATTAACATCTGTACAAATATTATAAGAAACTCCTACTGAAAGTAAAGCAAAGGTGATTATACCTACTTGCAAACTCCAATGTGAAAACTATCTAAAACTTTTTATGAATACATGGATTTATCAGCTATTCATTAATGCAACCAAATCCATATTTGGATGAAGAAGGTATAGACAGAGGAGATTAAAGGGAAAACACCTGATGTAACCATAAATAAATGGTTGGTGATAAGACATGAAAAAAAAAGAAAGAAAATTCACATCTTTTTCAATTATGTAAAAAGAACTAAAACTAGAATCCATCACTGGTTGTGATGTTCTATCCATTATAATATTCTATTTTTTAACTAAAATGAATTTGTCAGTTAAGGTCTGGATAGGGAAAGGCTATAATTTCAAAAGGTTAAATATTAAATTGTTCATTTATTTCATTTCATAGTAAATCATCAATTTCTAAAATAATCCTTCATCTTTCTTGAAGAAATGGCCATCCATGCACATTGGTAATTTGGGCCATTTTAGGCTATCAAAAAAAAAAACATACAAAGTTATATCTTATGGGAACTAGATAAAAATTCTGAATCAGTACAAAAAAAATCAGCTCAATATCTTGTCTAGAACTAAAATTATGGAAATTTCAATGTCATGAATTTACAAAAAAATAGATATGCCATTTTCCATAAAATTTAATGAAAAATGTGTATTTTTGGGGAAATGGCCAGTGAAATGCAATCTTTACTCAAATCATTGTGCCTAAATCTTATTTTCTGTATCACATATACCACAGACACATAAAAACAATCTGGTGGATAAAGATGGCAATATTTTAGGGAAAATTTGGCTGAAAATTGCACTTCTTTCTCAAATTACACCGGGAAGATGGCATCCAGACATGGGTAAAGTATATATTTTCTGATTCCTGAACATATTTCTTACATGAATCAATAATTGAAATAGTGCCAACAAATCCAAAACTGGAATAAAGTTGACAGAAGCAAAAGGGAAAAGAAATAGTTGGGGTCCGATTTCAAAATTTTCAGAATTTTAAACATTTTCCCAATTTGGATCTCTTCGAGATAGTCAAGACTTCAATGAAGTAAGTTTATTTAATCATATCTATCATATAGACACAAAAAAAAAACTTATTTGAACACATTTCATCTACTTGCTGACCTATGAACCCTAGAAGGACCTTCCGGGGGGTCAAAAAATAGCAATATTTTAGAGAAAATATGATTGAACATTGCACTTATCAAATCAGAACATATATCATCAAATTGTTATGTAAGGAAAAAATCCTCAGTTCATCTATCTTAAAGTAATAAGCATCATGAGTTCAAACTGTGGAATCTGTTACTTTGCAAATCATACACAATTTTGACCTGATGTATTTTGATGTGACATGAATAAGATAAGGGTTGGATCTCTCCAACAATCCATGGTGAACATCTTCAATTTGATTGTTGTTGTCACATTTCCTACTGAGACGTTCCAGATAGTTACGAATATCCTTATTGTTCACTTCTAAGCCTTCCTCACAATACCATCCCAAGTTTTCTCCACCAATCATTTCAATCAATTTGTCATGATGCTGTATGGTCCCATGCAACGTGTGGTTCAGCAAAACCTATTGCAAGTTGTTGGTGATGTTGAGCATTGTTTTCTTGTAGTGCTGATCAAATTTAACAATGTTGATCTTTTTGTTACATGAAACTATTTGGAGAATAATGTTCAACTGTTTGTGCAGTTTTAACATTGATTCTTTGTGTTTTTGTTGTGCTTCTTACTGAACAGTTTGCCAATAACAGTAATCAACTCATCAGAATAAAATCAACAACTTTGTTTCCCATCAGTTAACATACTATGGAATTGATGTAATGTAAGCGCTAACCAGTTTTTTGTTTGAAGTCCCTCACCTTATCTTTGGATTTGTCAAGGTGATCACATAAACCAGCCTTCTCAGCCCATTTTTTTGTCTGCATGACAATGATACAACATTTACAAATACTATGTTGTTCCAGGAGTGGGTGATAGTTATGCAGTGCTGGTCAGAATAGGAAAGTGTTTGTTGAGTAACACCAGCACTAGTTCCAAAGTCTCCTAGTATAATATGGATGTTTCTATAAACATCGAGGACTTCATTGAATATATTCTGCATATCTAAATTTTGAAACCATCTTGTATTTTGTTTGGGTCCATCCAGTCTTTGACCTTGGGCTTACACAGTATGAAATCCACACCTCCTAAGCCCAAAATCAATTTCTCTTATAGGGAAGGCCAGGATACATACAAAGGCTGCGAGTGAAATGCATAGAGTCTTTCATTACATATGACACACTAAAATTGTCATCACCAACATTAATTGATAAACCATTAGTATTTAAATTATTCTGAGCATGATCAGTTTATTTGACCCTGAAGTTAAGGAGGTCAAGATTACTTTCTACTTCTCTAATCAAATACACAGGTATGCAGGTACTTTGTTTCTGCAATAAAATCTCTTCTTTGCCACCAACATTCCATGTAACTTTCAAAGGAATGATACCATACTGAAATATGTGGTCTGAAATTTTTCAACTTTCTTTATTTCATCCAATTTGACTTACTCATACCTATCTAAAAACCCTGAATTCTATCATCAACAAAACCAAAATTAGAACAATTTTCATGTTTTGGGACCATAACACCCAAAGATTGAAATCTTCTCCCAGACCCCCAAAAAATGATTTTTTATATGAAAAAATTTTGTTGATTTCACTGATATCATATTGCCCATACCTTTCATGAAAACTCTTGATGGCTTTTCTATCTTCACCCAAACCAAAATTAGAGCAATTTTCATGTTTTGGGATAGTTATGCCCAAATATGGAAATCCAGTCCTAGATCAAGTGCATCAAAAAGGAAGGAGACTATGTAGAAAAATGATGTCCTTGTTTAAATAAAACCCCTGCTTTTGTGTAAATAAATTTAAAAAACAAGAGAGCAGATAATTTCTGACTTTCCCTCATACATGTATTTTGGGCCACTTTCTAAGAACCTATGATAGGTAATATTATAACCTTCCAAGGATGATAATACAATTTCAGGTAATATGTCAGCTTATCACAGGTATCCAGCCACTGTACAATTATTATACAGTTATCCATTTTTACTATAAATATATGATTAGGTAGTGACAGCCATCAGTACAGTAACCAGATAGATTCACAAAAACAATTTTCATGTTTTCTCTCACTTCAAACTTTGTATAACTGAATAATTTGAACAAAAATTGTATGAAAATAAAGTTCTATATTTCCTGTCAAAATGTGTTGTTTATTTGACTGTGCAACTGAATATAACAAAACTATTAAGTATGACAAGTCATAATATAACTACCATCAGTTGTGCAATAAGCCAGGTTCTGTGGCTGATTTTGCCACTCACTGGGTCACAGGACACAGTAAAACTGATATTTCTTTAGCTCTTCTGAATGCATGGAGAACTGGCTTTCCAATGATATTAGGTTGGTGCAAAAATAATGACGTAATAATGTGGTTTATTGACGTTAAAAAATACGTCAAAAAAACGACATGATTACGTCATTGTTTTTGCACCAACCTAATAAAAAAAAGAAGCATGAACAAAATTGTTTTAGATAAATTTTGTCAAAACTATATTCAACGCTCAATTTCTACTTTTTAAAAACTTTGTACCTCAATAAATACAGTGTAACCCGGATATAAGAGAGTTGTCGGGACCGGAGAAGAAGTCTCTTATATCCGAGTTTGGTCTAATTTATATACATTAACACAGGCTCTAATTTGGGACCAGAGAAAATCTCTCTTATATCCAGGTTACACTGTACATCTTTTGGAAAAGTCAATTGATTTTCTTTTGAATGGTATATGAAACTAAGCACTTCCCCTGAGGCAGAGACGAGTATTAGAACCACCCCCAGCTGACTCACTTCAGAGTTAAAGATGATGTCAACTCTATGTCATGTTGCTGTAACCTCCAATTTACATCAATTTCATCTTCTTTTAGTTCTTCAATGAATTTGCTTTTTAATGTTTAGTACCAGTGATTATTCTCTATAGGGTAATCACTTGACATCATTAATTTTAATCTAGCCTCATTTCTACATATGATTATGATCTGTTCAATCAAAAAGCAACTTGTGTGTTTTATGATTTTCAATATTGTCTTATTCATAAACTACATGTCAGAAACATTTCATATTGTAAGTTTGTTATATAAAAAGTCAAATATAATTTGCATATTTCTTTATTTTGCAATGACTATATCTGGTTAAAACTGGCCATCAACATGTTACTGCTTAAACAGTAATGCTAATCTTTAAACACCTGAAATTCAATAACTATTTAAGATATCAAAATAAATTTTTGCATTCTGCTTAAAATTTTAATCTCTTCATATTTCACAGTTGATTTTATTCAAATTTTAGCTGCCACTAAATAATGATATAATGTTAACCTAGATCTATTTCATGCTGTCAAACATTATCAATGCAAAGCTGCATGCATGTATTTTTTTGCTTCTTCATTTATTTCAAATCAAAACACATTTATCAAACATTTTCCTTGTCAATCACTCTTAAATGACTTCAGCAATTTTAATTGATACATTAAAGACTGTTGAGCATAAGAGAAAAACAATATATACTTAGTGAGCTTGAGTAAATGGATAGAACATGATTTAAGAGACGACAAAAAAAAAAAAAAAAAAAAAAAAAAATTGATAGAACATGATTTAAGAGACAAAAAAAGAGAATGTCCTGAGAGGACACAGCACAAAGAAGAAGAATGAAATAACATTCCTTCAGTTTCTAACAACTCTAAATTTTTTATTAGTCTTTTCTTCACTTTTATCACAATGTTTTTTTTAACAACTTTCTATATGAATATTGTGGGTAATTCAGTTCACCCGTCGTTTGCGATAACTGAAATAGATTAAAGTGCTTGCTTCCATCCAGTCCTCCAGCCTACCAACTGAGCTGTTGCTAGTGACCTCCTATTCTCTCGTTCTCGTTAGTACGTACGCAGTCATGCCAATAATGCATTCTGTTCTGTCTTCCTCACAGACTCGCTATTTATGCCCGCATCGGGGGCAACTAACATTTGCATACAAGACTTACTTCACGGTCACCCGAGACTTCTGATCTTATAAATTTACGCTGAATTGAATTTTTATTTTTTTTTTATTTTTTAATTTTTAACGCCGTTCGCGATCTTTCAACAATACCTGACATGCCATACAAATTCACTTTGTGGAAGGTAAGTCTTCTCGTTCATCACAAATATAAACAAATCATTAGAGTACTATGAAATAAGAATAGCTTCTTTATTCTTACTTTGACAGTTGGAAGCTATCTGACCTAGCATGTTTTCATTAATAAAAAAAACAAAAAACAAAGCAAAAGTGAAAATGAAGAAAATAGTTAAAACTCCATTTTTGAATGCAATATAAGACCATGCCATCTATTTACATTTAATATTACAGTATTTTGGCGTTAGATTCAATACAAGTAGTTTACAGCACTTGGGTAAACATTAGCCCAACAAAAATTCTACTTTGCATAGAAAACCCAGAGGATACTTTGAAAAAAGAAACAGGGGGGTCCATATATGCCATCAAACATTGTAATAATGAAAATGTATCATCTCAGAAATAATTTTCAACAATTATTTATAGAACTCCAACAAGTCAAGATGAAACTACTTTCCCTAAAATTATTTCAATGATTCAATAAACCAAATTAAGAACTTGTTCTTCTACTTTTGAAACTAGAAGAGAAAACATTTTTAATTTTATTCATATTAGTGCAATTTACTTCAATCTGTTCGATCCATTTTACTTCCAGTAAGATGCAAGATAATTATAGGAAAATGATGGCATGCATGCGCGCACACACACATGCAGAAAGTTTTCTAACATTGTGGCATACCAGTAACACAATAACAAGTGACAAAAGAGCTGGATTCATTCCATTAAAATGACAAAAGCATTCATAATCAGAATTCAATGAATTAACTCCATTTTCAAAACTGATAACTCCTACTTCCATTTATAAACTTATGTTTCATTTAAATAATTTCTTTCATAACAGATATTCTACTTCTATCTAAAAATTATCTATAAACGAAAATATTAATATTTTTCCTTACACACATTACCTGTCAAGGAGAAACTTACCCTAAGTTTATTTGATAATCACCTCTATTAAGAGTGTTTGCTCAATTTCAAGAGAGGTGACAAGTTTGATTCCAAGTGCTGGAGTAAAATATTCAGTATTACTAAAAATTTGATATAGAAATATTAACTGCAACTAAAATTTGTTAAAATCATCACCATTCCACCACACAAAACTTAATATAATTATATTATATACTTCTAATATCATACAAGAAAAAGATTATAAACAGCTAGACATGTTCAAGTTGACACAAACCTTCATATTTCTGTTTACAAAACAACTTAAATACATATAAGGAAATAACATTGTGGAATATTATCTGAAATTATGAGGAAAATGTCATGACTCCAAAAGTTGTTCAGATTAGCATTCTCAACCTCACTATCATCATTATTATACTCTGGTCAAAGTGCTGTTTTGCCTTCTGTAAAAGTATTATTCATCTGGTCAGAATTTTTTTCTTTTATCAAAAGACCAAGATAATGTAGCAGTCAATCTGAAAAAAGATTTGGCTACATGTGCCAAGTAGACCAACATACATACTAGTTTTTCTCAGCCCTGGCATGAAACACTTATGAAAAATATTTTTGAATATTTACATAACCTTTTCTCTCTTGTGATTGTTTCTGGTTTACCCTTTGTCAGACTCTCAACCTCCCCATTGAGATTCCTTCTTTATTGTTTTGACCATGTCCAAATAGAATAATTTGTTCCCTTTTCATTTATGTTTAACCTAATAGTATAACTTCAGATTACGGTTTTCCAAGTCTCTCCCTTATACATTCCCTACAACAGCAGGGGATATCAACTATACAATTTTCTAGTCATATTTTCTCACAAAGGGACCTGAATGTAGTGATAAGAACAGCAGAGATGAAGGCACTAGTCCAAACAGATGCTTAGTCTTGGCACAACATCAAAAAATGGGGCACTCAGTAGTAATGATCTGCAAAACAAGCTTGTTAACCATTACACTATAATCAACATAAAAAGACCTTATGAATTGTGGGAAAATTTGAACTTTAGCATCTCATAGCTGAGCATATTTGAACATTTTCACACATAAAGACTTTAAAATTTACTCTGATACAACAATGTAAACAAAAATGTTGCAAATTATACGAAATAAGAAAGGGGGGTATCCCCCCCCACTTCTAACATCTATAATCAAATAAAAAAAAAATAACCATTTAATCATACAAATAAATAAACCAGTGACTAATCTGTTATTACCGAAACCGTCAATTTATTAGTCGCAATTTCAACAATTTCTTACTCTTGTCTTCTTCTCTCACAAACAAAATGCTTAGAAAATTAAAAAGGTACAATAAAATTTTTATATTCTGAAAATAGAATTTTAATGAGGAAAAAAAAAGCAAACTTAACACTCAAAGACAATTTAAAAATTGGTCCGAGTTTTGTACCCCAAAACTCGGACCAATTTTTAATGTAGAATTTTTTAATGCTAAGTTATTTTAAAAGAATTTTAGAAATTCTATCATAGAAATGAAAAATGGTTTTTCTTTTTCTCTCTCCCTCTCAGTGAACTGATTTTACCAAGAACTGAGCATTTTTTAAGAAATTTGATTCTCATTCAAACACTGTTAACATTTCCATAAGCTCTCATAAAAAAAAAGTGGTGAAATAAAAAAAAGTGGTGAAATTAAAAAAAAAAAATCTCAACTTCTTAACGATGAAAAATCAAAACTAAATAAATTGTTCATAAAAATAACCATAAAACTAAAAAAGGTTCAAAATTTACTTAACTGTAAAGTGTAAATTTTATTTTTATCACTTTTTTCTTTACTCTCCTGGGAATAGCTACTGAAGGAAAGTAGGAATTTTTTTTTTTTTTTTTTTATCAAATATTTGCTTTGCATCATTTTTTTTTTTTTTTTTTTACACAACCCAAAACTACAGACAGCAGATGTGATTTTGTTCAATGTTTCACTACTAAGATATTTTAATTTATAGTCTGCGGAAATAACGACAAAAAGAGGGGCGTTAAAAAAGGCCTTCCCTTGTGTATAAATCGAGCTTTTACGTTTTTTTAAAGATAATTATTTTGAAAGCGGAGCTTTGTTGTATTTATTTTGCTTAAACGTTTTTCTCCATTAGGTGGTGGAAATCTGAGCACAATGTGTGAGAGTTATAAGTTTAATTTTCAAACAAAATGAAAGTAAAAAAAAAAGTATTCACCATTGTTTAGAGAATGAGAAAAGTGTTCTTGAATAACTTTTTTTTTTATTTTGATTGAATTCCGTGAAAAAAAAAGTGTCAATACAGCGTCAAATGTTTTTGCCAAACAATTCCCGCGTTTCAGTGTAAACACTTTTTCTTTTTTTATCACTAATAAAAATAAGAGGTCGTGTAAAAAACAATTTTCCTTTTGATATTTAAATTTGACCCTAAACGAGTTTTTTTTATTTTTGAAGTTAAATTTTCATATGCCATACTTTTCATTTATTCAATTATATTGCTTACTTTTCTTTACCATCAAAAACTGAAGTTTTTAGAGGCAAAAAAAAAAAATTCAGGTTAATTACCAAATAGTCTAGAGAGAGGATTGTCATAATTTCATTCAGGCAAAAATTTGAAAAACTTCAGCGGAATGTGAACTGTAAAACAAAAAAAGGAATATTAAGTAAGCGAATTTTTTTTTCTGCAATGATTTTTCTTGAGAAAAAAAATCACGGATCAAGACAAAAATATCCCTTTTTTTTTCTTTTTTTTTTTTTTTTTAAATTATTTATTACAAAAAAAATGGATTGGATTGTTGGAAAATGTTCATAAATTTAAAAAAAAAAATGTTTTATTTTTGATAGCCTTTTTGTGACATGTTGCTTTATTTTAAATTGCTACAAATTATTATAATTTTAAAACTGCACATTGAGAGAGGTCCCAGGCAACTGTCGATCACTTCGTGCTTTCCTTATTGTTTTTAATTCGAGAGCATTCTGTAGCCCTGTACTAGACTTGCGTTTTATTTTTATTTGTTGCCAGTAAGGGATAGATGCTGGAAAAAAAAATTTAGTTTAGCCCAATTATTTTCTGTTTTCATACAGAGGTGAAGTGCAGTGTTCAGATGCACATTTCGCTTGATTTGCTCGAGCATGAAATGTTCAAAAAAGGGAAAAAAAAGTATTAATAATTCAGCTGATATAACTGCAAAACACACAAAAAAAAAACAATTTATATTTCATATCGATTAGAGATTTAAGTCCTCTTTTCCAACCAAACTCGTTACAATGACAATGATTTTTACTTTTTTAGCAAATCGAAAAAAAATTTACTAGCATAGTCTTTACTCTTTATTTTACTTGTTTACTCTTTCTTTAAAATGGCTTACTTATGCTGTCAAATTTTAAACATCTCAATAAAATTGAAAATACAAAAACTAAATTTAAAAAAAAAAAGCCAATAAAAATCGTCATTTAAAAAATGCTTGTGGCCAGAAATGCGTAGCTCATGCATATCGTTGGTTAGTGCTGACCAAAGTTTATGGTTAAAGAAATAAAAGTAAAACGCAAAAAAGATATTGATTCACTACTAAACGAAAGTAACTTTTTTATTCTAAAAATATAACAATCGTAACTTCCATTTTTCACAAAAAAAGACATTAAAAAAAATAATGTAGATTTAAGAAAATAAATTTTACTTTACAATAATTACAATTTACATCAACTACTTAAAACAAAAAAAAATTAAACAGTTTTATTTTGAATTTCATTAAATTATAAAAAGAGTGATAACTGCCGAGTAAAAAATATATTTTATTTAATGTCATTTTCTTCTGTTCTTATTTTTGTTTTACATAAAAATATATAAATATGGAAGAGAATGTCAACAATATTTAAGAAAAATATGTGAATGCAGAAAATGAAAACCTAAAATCAGTTACTATCCTTGTTAGCAAATGAAATCATGTTAAGAAATTAGCAACACTGAATAAAAATGTAAATTTGATGACTAAAAAGAAAATAACAAAAACACTTTAATTTAAAAAGAAACAGATGCAGAAGTTTAAATAAAAACAAATGCGATCAAAAAATATTAGGTACTGTTTCAATCAGAAAACAAGTTTTAAAAAACCCGATTTAAACATATCTTCTAAGCTTATTGACAGATACAAACAATGTTTAGTTTAAAAAACAAGTAGTTAAAAATAGATGAAATCAAACTTGAAAACTTATTTTTAAAAAAGATTTAGAGACCCAAGTTTCAAACAGTATTTCCTTTTTAATGAAAGTCGTGACGTAGACTGGTAATTAGTTTTTACAGTACACAAAAAATAATGAATGAAATTTAAAAAGTAGCGAAAATGTTAAACACGTGGATTTACAAAACATTTAATTAAAACTTAGAAATAAACAAAGCATTATTGCCTATAATGAAAATTAGCATTTTTTCTTATTCTTAGATTTTAAGAGACAAAAAAACCTATTAGTTTTTTTTTTTTTTTCATTTACATACCTGGAGTTATCCGTACTCTTAAATATTTCGGCTATCTCTTTCAATATCTCCACGGCTTTATTCCAATCGGTATTCTTCTTCAATTCGACATCTAAATCACATGACAATAAGTGGATTTTATCCTCACCACCGCTACTCGCCATGTCCATCGCCTTGTATCTGTACAGCTTCCAAGTCTTGAGGTTATTTTGTTTTTTTTTAATTCACACAACTTGAAACAAAACTTAAGAACCTAACTTCAAAAGCGCTTAGCTTCCTCTTTATGTTTGTATTCCGACAAAAAAATAAAAAAAAACAATCAATGTGATATTAAAGTACTATATTTCCTTCTTTGGTCAATCACAAGAAAAATGTCTCAGACATATCATCTGAATTGTACCTGTATGTATTATTTGTTAAATTATTTAATATTATGACTAAGTCATGACCAACTGCAAACGTGCTTTGTAGAACTCTTCACATGTTGAAGATAAATACGCTACATGAAACATAACTCACGAAACACGTGTATTGAGTGTATGCATAAACAATGCTTGGAATATAGATTCCTTTGATCTTTCACAAAAGTAATATAATTATTGAAGATTGCAATCTTTTATCTATTTTCTTTTTGTCTTAATATATGATCAATGAAATACTTTAGACACCATAATTATGTCATACGTTAATACTAATAGAACTCTTCATAGAAAGAAGGTAGACGCAATGTATTTCAATTTCATTTACACTACACTACACTACACTACACTACACTACTTAAGTTAAGTAGCAGTGGAAAGAATGCCTACCAGTTGCTAAGTTTGTTGGTATATCGTCAATGTAGAGTTGGGGGAAAATTATTTCTACGAACTCGATAAAAAACATAACCTTCGCCAAAAGATCAAGTTCAAAGTTGTCATTTCCTTTTTTATAAATTGTCTCCACTCTAAAATTGACTTAGAGAGAGACAGCCTATGCTTTATTTCAAAATATCACTTGTTTTGTTTATTTTCCTACTCTATGAGATGAAGATAAAGGTTAGGGCTAGGAAAGGTGTGCGTTTGTTTGATAATGAAAAAAATCTGGGGAAAGCTATATGTAGAAATTTATTTCTGGGAAAACACTCCTAATTTCCGAAGTATTTATTCTTACACTCGTGAGAATTAAATAAAAATGGGTGTCTGCCCATAAGTGATTTGGAATAAATAGCTCTTTCTAAATTGATATTATTCAAGGATCACCATTTCCTTATGAGATATTTTTTGCAAGTATGTTTTCTATGTAGGTAACAGGTAACTCCTTGAGATCGCTAAAAAAATGAGCATAGCACGATGAAAAAGACGCCAAACTTGACGAAAACAAAATTTTATCATCTAAAAATAAAATGTTATTATGAAAAAGAAAGAAAGACCAAAGTTTTTTTTAAAATTGTTCCTTCTTTTTAGAACATTCTAAATTTTGATTAAAAAAAAAAGACTTGTTTCTCTTTGTATCACCGGAACTTATATACAATTTTTAGCACTTTTTTTTTTTTTTTTTTTTTTTTTTGTAGGATAGACATTAATTTGGAAAATCTTGCAAAAATAAAAATAATTGTCGGATGTGAATGAAACTTTCAGAAACTATTCATAAATGATGGAAATTATTAAAAAAATATTTCTGCCATGACTTTGCAAAAAAAAAAAAAAACATATTTAATTTATAATTATTACCCCAATTTTATGAAAACTAGAAATTCGATCGAATCCAGTTTAGGGATGACAATAGAAAACACAAGGCTTTGAATGCAAATCATGTTTGTTTTTGTTTTTTTAATTGGCCCTCCCCCCACTTGAAAATCAGCTCTGAATTGTCACATACAAAACTCAATAAAACAAAGATATTAATTTCAAAAGATTTTATTTGCCTTTGTTATAAAATAAAATAAGACATATCTCGGTTGATTTACAGCCAAATAAACTAACATACTCAAGAGCGAGAGCCGGATGTGAACGGGGCAAGACCCCGTCACAAAATGACCATTATCTTCGTTTACGCATGTTCCCGACGCACAAGTTCTGGTCGAAAAATAAAATAATGTTTTAAAGTGTTTCTATTTTTCGACCAATAAAAATGCTTCCCTCCTAATTATACTCGCGTCGTTTTTCGAGCCTGTTAAGCCATAAAAAAACGCCATAAAAGGGGTCACACGGAAGTACACCAGGCAGTCAACAGGAGGCCATGGAAGAGACCTGTCACGGTCAGACTGAGCGGTCAGCAGCAGTAGCGCCACGCCTACCAGCGAGAACTACTATGAGAGATCAACCCAGATCTTCAGCCGGCCTATGAACTATACCACAAGGTAGCTGTCCAAAAACCACACGTTTCTATTTAAATAAATCACGTAAATCTATTTCTGCTGTTGTCGTATTTCTTTCTTATGCTTGTCTATAACACCTTTTACTTGTTTTTATTAATATGGACAATATTTTCTGAATGCAAAAAATTTTTTCAATGAAAAATGAGTTTTTAATTTGTTATTTCTTTAATTATAATTTCTTTACGTTTAAGTTATTAAGATATAAAATTAGTTAAAAGCCGCATACACTTTCGTAAATGTCCTTATGAGATAGATCTTTTTTACCACATTGTAAATTGTATAGTTTTGCCTAATCAGAAGACCCGCAGTAATTAAGAAATGTGATTTTGTGTTTATTATCGGGCTGTAATTATAAAGTACGGAAGACCAACCAGAATACAATTAAGTTGCGTTATTTGAGTTAAGCATTGTTCTCCGCTGTTAAGGCCTTTACTTTTGCAAAACACGTGTGGAGAAATTAATTTGATTTTTCAATTTTAACTGGCAAGGGTACCTACAAGTATCAGTATCATCTTATGAAATTTATATGATCTTATTTTTATATTAATCTCAGTTACGACATTTTTCCATCAATGAAATATCAAAATTAATAATATAATGAATAGAAATACAAATAACACGGCAAAATGTAATAAATGCACATAAAATTATAGTATTTTGTGTACACTTCTGATAAAATTTCATAAGAAAGGTACCTATAAATTAATTAGATACCTTTCTTATGAAATTTAATCTCAATGCTTTACATCGTAAACGTAAAAATGAAAGCTAAGTACAAAAAAAAATAGAGCGCTGAAAGTTTTCCTTAAAAATAACGAGGTAAATAATTTGTTCACTTAACTCTACATAATTTCACTTTTCTCCTTTCGTAGAATAAATTATCCTCACGTAATCCGTCAATACTTCATACATCACCTGTCAAGTGACTGCTTTGTTTTTTCAAACATCTTTTCGGCGCAGAAGCTAAGTTAAGCTTGGTTCAAAATATTTTAAATAAATATTATAATTTCTGATTTTCTTAAAACAAGTTTTGAAAAAATGATCATTGATTATTAAAAGAATTTCAAATTGAGATTTTCATTTTTTTTTTATAAAATGGGAAAAATGGTTGCCATGATTGATTATCTGTCAATTTTGCTGACTAAAAAAAAACGAGATTTTTAACGAAAATTTCTGACGTGCTAAGAACGATTAAAAATGTAAAAAAAATACTTTGATCTTTCCTCTTAATAATAACATGAACATTTAGACGATAAAATTTTGTTTTTGTCAAAAAAAAAAATATATATATATATATATATGCCCTTTGAACCCGTATAAACGGATTCAGGGTCGGTTTACCTCCCTGAAAGAGAGTCAGCCCTTCGGCGTAGCCTCGTTCGGGTTCCTCCCGCCCGAAGGCAGAGAGTTCAGCCGGGCGTCCAACTTCAGACTGAACGGTATTTAGTCACCCCCACGAGGGCATCATGTGGCACAAGGCCGGTTTAACGTGGGATCTCCGAGCCCGAGGGTTCGGCCCAAAATATGCCCTTTGAACCCGTATAAACGGTTTCAGGGTCTGTTTATCTCCCCGAAAGAGACTCCGCCCTTCGGCGTAGCCTCGTTCGGGTTACTCCCCGCCCGAAGGCAGAGAGTTCAGCCGGTCAGCCGGTCGTCCGACTTCAGACTGAACTGTATTTAGTCAACCCACACTAGGGCATCATGTGGCAAAAGGCCCGTTTAACGTAGGATCTCCGAGCCCGTGGTCTCGGACAAAAATATGCCCTTTGAACCCGTATAAACGGATTCAGGGTCGGTTTACCTCCCCGAAAGAGACTACGCACTTCGGCGTAGTCTCGTTAGTGTTCCTCCCGGCCCGAAGGCAGAGAGTTCAGCCGGTCAGCCAGTCGTCCGACTTCAGACTGAACTGTATTTAGTCCCCCCCCCATACACACACACACGACGGCATCATGTGGTACAAGGCCGGTTTAACGTGGGATCTTCTAGGCCGTGGGCTCGGCCAAAATATGCCCTTTGAACCCGTATAAACGGATTCAGGGTCGGTTTACCTCCCCGAAAGAGACTCCGCCCTTCGGCGTAGCCTCGTTCCGGTTACTCCCCGCCCAAAGGCAGAGAGTTCAGCCGGTCAGCCGGTCGTCCGACTTCAGACTGAACTGTATTTAGTCAACCCACACTAGGGCATCATGTGGCAAAAGGCCCATTTAACGTAGGATCTCCGAGCCAGTGGGCTCGGCCAAAAATATGCCCTTTGAACCCGTATAAACGGTTTCAGGGTCGGTTTACCTCCCCGAATGTGACTCCGCCCTTCGGCGTAGCCTCGTTTGGGTTCCTCCCCGCCCGAAGGCAGTGAGTTCAACCGATCTGCCGATCAGCCGGTCGCCCGACTTCAGACTGAACTGTATTTAGTCAAACGAGGGCATCATGTGGCACAAGGCTGGTCTAACGTGGGATCTCCGAGCCCGTGGGATAACCGACCCCGTGGTCTCGGCCAAAAATATGCCCTTTGAACCCGTTGGAGGATATTTGGACCGTGCTTTTCCCTGACCAAACACAGTTTCATAACCAGGTGGAAAATACCTTTCACAAACAACAGTGTCTGTGTGGTTAGGAGCACTATATCTTGGTATTACCATTTTAACCATCTTTCTCTTTCGTCTTGATCTTTTGAATGGAGCTGAAATACATAGATATTTTTGTTGCATGTTATTATTCTACAGAAGAAGTTCATACAAAATATCAAAATTTATCTGAATATATCAAACAGAATAGCAAAAGTGAGAAATTAAAATTAATATAGTTGTTAATAAAGTTGGAACAAAATTGAGACATTTTACGGCGAATAGTTGAAAAAGCGTAATTTTTAAACTTTCAAAAAATATTTCTTAAATTGCTACGGTTATTACAAAGAAAACATCTGTAAAAAAATATTTGATATATTCTAATAAATTTCAATGCAATAAAAATTGCGAATTTATAATAGATAACATTAGTTTAGCACATTAAAACACTGCGTAATACAGTAGTTCAATAAAATTAATAATGGCGAAAAATATAGATCTCAATGAAATTCAATTATGATTTTTCACAGTATACTCACAAACTTATGATAATCCAAATGTAATCTATGATAAAATACAGAACCCCAACTAAAATAAATTTTGTGGGCGAGAATTTCCTTTCAGAATGAATTTACTGCATTAGACTCAGATCAATGAAAGTCAAGTGTTACCAGCTAAAAATTATCTGGTAACTGAAAAAACTTGCCACCTGTCGCTGCGACGAAAAGTATGATTTCCTGACCTCTTAAAAGTATGGCCTTGGTGATAGCAAATTCAAATTTTATGTTTAGTGTAACATAAGTCTTGTTGAGCACCCAATAAAGGTCGAAATTAATTATTACATTTGGGTGCTTCCTTGGCCCTTTTCAACTTGCATATTTTTTACATAAACACTCTATCTGAAAGATAAGTAAAAAAAATATCCGAGTCACTGGAATCAAAATTTACCACATTTTGACAGGAATCATCGCAACATAACATAAAACCAACATCTTTACTCAGTATGGAGATATCATGCTACCATTTCGGCAACCCGACACACATTAGAGATGAGATGCCATATAAGAAAAACTACCCCCAAAAGTACAAAATCGCAAAAGTCGAATTTCAAATAATGTTGAATGAAGAGACTTATTTTTAAAAAAACCATGCAAACTCATATGCTTCATCCCTTGCACTCAAGCCTTAAGTTTCCGCCTATGCATCGATTAAAAAAAATAACGCTTTAGCCGTTATCCTATTCCACACAATCACAACTTCTGATTTGAAGCAACTCATATATTTTCAAAAACTAACTTCACCAATGCCTACTTCCAAGTGCCAGTCACAAAGGAAATCTTCAAAGCAGCAGTCACAAAAGTATTCGAAATGTACGAATTTTCACAGATGACACTTGAGTTACGAAACAGTACAAGCGTGACAAAGTTCCTCGTGGAATGCAGTTGGTTTTCACCGACATGGACTATCGTTCGTTTATACCAGAGGTTCCTAACCCTTTTTTTGTGTAATCGGCCACTTTTGACATGGGAAAATTTTTCACCGCCCATTTATAGTAAGTAGAAGCATACCAAAATTGTTTGGTAAAAGTTTGTTACTGGTATGATGTCACAATCCCGCCCATAGTCACCGGGCAAGCCCGAGGTCGATCCTTATGACCAGCCTTGTAGTTGGTTGCCCCGATCCTCAATCCCACCCTGCCCACGTTGTGTTTGTTTTAAATCACAGGGCGGGCGAATCCCGAGTCATATTCTCAACGTCGCTGATCTAGTAGCTTTTCGAGCAAAAGTAAGAGACAGCTGTGTGACGCAACAACTTTTTACATACAATGAACGTTCTACTTCCAAAATTAACAACAAGCAAATTTTCAGCACCTCCCTCCTTAATGCATTTCCAGTCACCTATAACACGGACGTTGGGTACAGACCCCTTTGTCGACCTTATGCTTACGTCCCCTGACAAAACGGAGGATAGCAAGTGCTCGATCACTTTCTTATGATTCTTACAGAGAGGGAGTACAGACAAACGTTAAAGGACAAGAAGAAAGACGTAAGTGGCACACGCCTCCGCCCCGACCTTCACGGAAAACCTCCTTTGCCGCCAAGTCCGAGCCGCCGCGCCGACTTTTAACTGTACTTCAGAACAATTTTTCTCCAGCTGGAGGTCGGGTTGAATGCGGACAGGACCGTCCATCCAAACATAGGGACCCGGAAGCACCTAACCGCAAACCGGAAGACTTGTCGCGGTTAATCTTGGCCCCAGTGACCTGTTCGTATCGTTCCAGTGCCTTCAACACCACCTCGATGTCACTGCAGGACGACACGAAAGCGGATACGTCATCGGCGTACGCGGAAACCCTGGCTCGAGCACCACCAGGGACAGCGATTCCACATAGGACGGGACTGCACGCACTGTCCCTCAGCCGGCGAAGGAGAGGCTCCAACGCCAAAGTGTAAAGTAGGAGCGACAGTGGACAACCCTGACGAACCGACCGAGTCAGCGCAAAAGCGCTCGACAGCTTCCGGTTCACCTGTATCACAGCAATGGGGGAGCGATACAGCAGGCTATTCCAGCGGCAGAAGTTGGGTTGGAATCCAGCGGCCTGCAGGACAGCAGCCAGGTAGCGATGGTCAACCCTATCAAATGTCTTGGACTGATCCAAATTGATGATCGCGGCTTGCTCGTCGTATTTTACACCCTCTATGATCATGTAGATCAGATACAGGTTGCTCTGAATTGTTCGGCCCTTCACAGCGCAGGTCTGCTCAGGTCCCAACAGAGTCTCAGCAAACGCCTCTGCAGGATCTTGGCCACAATCATTAACTCTGGGTTTAGCAGAATTATGGGCCTGTAGTCATCTAATCCTCGGCCAACATCCTTGCCCTTTCCCAACAGCGTGATCACACCCCTGGAGATCCGGTAGGGAACGGACCTCTGGCGGAACCAGTTGTTGAACACGACAGTCAGAATCGGGACAAAGACGTGCGACAGCCCCAAGTACAATTCATAGGGCAAACCATCCAAATCCGGTGACTGGCATCTGCCGACTTTCTTCAATTCGCGTAGACGTCGCCCTAGCCGCTTCAGTCGGTGAAAGCCGAGAAAAGTCAGCGAAATATCTACAAAACTCCTCGTCGCTGAGACCAGGCTCCTTGGTAAAGCGGCTCTCGAAATGCCGCCGAAACGCCTCACACACCTCGTCAATTGACCTCGGAGTACGCCCCTTCGAGGTCTTGACCTCGCGAATGTAGCGATCGGAACCTCAACGAATCTTTTCCTTGCGCAATTCTGCGCCCATGTTCACGGCTTCGGAAGACATCTTACATAGCTTATGTCTAATTACCTGACCCATGTAGACCTTACTACGCTCCAGAGCCTCCCTAGCTATGGCTATCTCTAGGAGATACTCCCCCACCAGCCTCCGCCCGGGACAGACGATCCTTAAGAGCTTTCAACTTGATGGCTTTCTCTAGGGAGAGCCGTTACTTAAACTCGGTGGTAAAAGACCTAATCCTATCCTTCCCAACACCTATTTCCGATAAACGCACCCACTTGTTCCTGCTGCACTACGCTAGTTAGCTGTTCCTGGACAGTAAAGTTAGATTGAACTTCCAGTACCCAGCCAGTCTAAGCCCACGCTCTAACACCACTCGGGCACAGACAAGTATATGGTCCGAGTAGCCTAACCAGTGGATCTAGCAGATCTATGTCGACCCTTCTGAATATCCAGGTAGTTGACCACCTGGGTAGAAGGCCATTTATGTGCTCACGTCCACCTCCTCCTTTGGGCGATCGACCCGGTATCTATCGACGAAACCAAACTCACCGACCAGATCAAGCAGGCTACGATAGCCTGACCTCCTCCTAGCTTCCTGCTCCTTGTCTAACTTGGGGTCCAGCATGGCATTCCAGTCCCCCATTAAGACTAGGCGCGTTGACTCCACAAGTAACATCCCCAACCGTCGAAAAAACAAGACTCGCTCACCCGGTCGTTGGGCGCATAAACTGCAACGATCCGAAACGAACCAATTTTCAAAGCAATATCGGCCATGATCAATCGGCCCTCGGCATCCGCATGGACGAAGTCCATCCTCGTGTCCAGAGGCCAGTTAGTTCCCGTATGCTGAAATGACGACAAAGTCGTTAGACAACACACATGCATCGACGTTGAAAACAAAGTAGGTCTCTTGGACCGCGGCAACATCCACACCAAGTGAACCGAGGTCACGAAGGAGGCGAGCTATCTTAACCTGGTCCTTCAGGCCCATCGCATTCAAGCTGGCTATCTTAATAATCTTTTAGGTCTGAAAAGAGAGAAAAACAACGACCTATTCACATACGGGACGGAAATCTGCAGCTAAAAGGACCGCGGCGGATTGTGCCAGGCTCCCTATGCCCAACTCCGACGTCGATCGTCCTTCCAGATTAATTCCGCCAACGTCCGTAGGATAGGTTAGTTTTGCTACCCTATATAAGGAGAGATAGAGCAATACTGGAACCCTCCCTGCACAAAATCTCATATATTTTCTCAAGTCGGGCGTACCCAACTCGAACATTCTTATATCAGCGAACGCATCCCTGACCTCAAACTTTTAAATGGCCTCCAGCGTCTCTCACGAAAGTGATAATCCCTGGGGCCTTTGGAAATTTCCCTCCTCACTGAAAAGGTATGATTTAAGTGTCATTTAAATAAGAAAAGTTTGTCACGTGATAGGCTCACAATGACTTGGCGGGACTGTCTTTTCATTCAGTTCGGACGTAGAAGAAATCCGGTCATCTCTTATTTATCACATTTAATAACCAATCAGAACGCATCATTCCGTTTTTCTGCATTGAGCCTATTTTAATGGGTCTTTAAAAGTATGTAGGATATTGAATCCTACAGACTCATTGTTCCAGCAATTAGACTCTTTCTCAAAATAATATACCAGGTCATAAAAGGCATTTAATGTACCAAAGCACTAGTTTGCTTCACAAATATTTTCATTTTCAATATCTTTCACGTTAAAATCTAAATCGATATCAATTATTTAATCTGTGAAAGATTCTACAGTATCCAGCCACTTAAACATAGATTCTTCCTGTAGAGAAAAAGTATCTTGGTACATTTGTTATGGCCTTTTCCTTCATTAACTTCAAGGCAGTGTCAATTTTATAATTTAGAGAAGAGTGCATCATCCCGTATGGGGGGGGGGAGTGACAGGAAAATATGGAGTATTCCATAGAATCAACCAAAACTAATTCATCAAACCTCAATACTCAGGCAAGGAGGAACCCAGACGAGGCTATGCTGAAGGGCAGAGTCTCATCTGGGGAGATAGACAAACTCGACCTCGTTATTACGGGGCCTAAGAAGAAACAGGCCTTGTACCACATCCCACCTTGTGGGAAGGACTTGGGTAAATTAATTTAGAGTTTCGTTTAAAAACTAGAACGGCCTGCAGGCTATCTCGAGATTACTGACTGACAAGCGTAGTGGCAAGCAGTCACGTGACAAACAATTAAGCTTTTTCAGCCGATCTGAAGGTACTCCAAACCAAGCACGCGGATTCTTTCTCGATCCACTCAAGTAATATAATATTGTAGTGACTACTCCGATTTACCACGCCCACAAAATACTCAGTTATAATTGGATAGAAAATAAGTACTGTTTACTACAGGACAATTTACCTATCACAGTAACCACACAAAATTTTCTGCCATGACTTTGCCTAACTTGGTTTTGTAAAAAAGTCAGTGATTGGTCAATTTTTATCCAATCGTGTATTTTAGATATTGCTTTCGATATTTTTCCCGCTTCTCTCTGGAGCCTACCCTCAAAAGTATTTAAACAGTTCGTACTTCAGAAATAAGTTAGTAGAACAATAAATCAGCATAACTCAGCAACGCACGCGTATCTACATTCTTCTACTCACGCACACACAGACACAGAACTACCATTACACTACACTGTTAACTTGTCTGTCACAAGCCAAGTCACAGACCAAATTGAATAATCTTTCATGTGGTGTTGTGTTAGTTGCTGTGCAAAGGAGAGATCAAATTGAGTGCAGAGCAATGTCGAATACAGCTTGCCAATGACGTTCATCCAGTTGCCTCGTCTTGAGTGCAAGTTTGATCGTTTTCCATATTGTTCCGTTTGCCCTCTCGCATTGTCCGTTGCCGATTGGATGGTATGGTGTTGAGTGGGTAATTACAACGCTATGTTGCCAGAGAAACTCTTTCAGTTCAGATAATACGAACTAGCTCCCTCGGTCACTATGGATTGAATCTGGGCAGCCAAAGAAGGTAAAGAGATTTTGGAGGCATTTTATTACAGTTCCTGCTGAGATGTCTTGGCATGGATAGACGAAAGGATAGCGCGAGTATTCATCTACGATCACGAGTAGATATTTAAAACTATTTGTTGATGGTTTTGGACCCATGGAATCAATAGCAAGGCGTTCAAAAGGTGATCGAGAATGGATTAAGCGACCAAGGGGAGGTCTGAAAAACATTGGTTTTAGTTGAGCACATATTTAGCATTCAGCACAGATATATTTAACATCTTCCATAGAGAAAGGCAGATTCTTTTGTTTAACAAAATGATACAGTCTCGCTACTTCTGGATGACAGAGTGATGCGTGAAGATCTTTTAGTGATAATGAACACGAAGCAGAGCATGAACGGGAAAGAGTATCTGCAGAGCTATTAAGTGAACCTGGTCGGTATACAATACCATAAGAGTAGTTAGAAAGTTCAAGTCTCCATCGAAGTAGCTTATCGTTTTTAATACGGTTTGGTGTCCGTGTGTTGAACATATATGAGTAAAAGATCACGCCATTTATGAACAGATTCTACAATGGCTGCTGATTCACGCTCCACTGCTGAGTGTCGACGCTCAGATTGCGTAAGAGTTCTAGAAAAATATGCTACTGGGCGTCCATTCTGAGAGAGGCGGGCTGCCAATGCCGTCGCAGATGCATCCGTTTCTATTGTGAATGGAATTTCATCCTCAATAGCCGCAACCGAAGCCTTGCAAATTTCATCTTTTATTGCCTGAAATTGACTCTTGAGTTCTTCGGCAATAGGAAATGAGGAGATATTTAGCAAAGGCGAAATGCGACCAGAGAAATTCTCCACCCATGGTGAGTAGTATGACCCAGAGCTCGTTTGAGTGACTTACCACAGTTCGGAGTCGGTAGTTCTTTGAGTGGTGTAAGTCTGTCGGGGTCAGGACTGATTGCTCCATTCTCCAACAGGTGCCCTAGAAACTTAAGTTTGGTGATGCCATACTCACATTTATCAGGGTTCAGTTGCAAATTGAGACGATCAGCAACTTCTTTGAATGCCTTCATATTTTCATTCAATTCTTTATTTGTCTTTCCTCCGATGACAATGTCATCAATATAGGCGAAGGTGCCTGTAAGTTCGTGTTCTTGGATTATATTATGCATGATAAGTTGGAATACAGCTACAGGCCTCCGTCAGCTTCGAAGGCTGTATAAATTCTTTCCTCCTCACGGATAGGGCATTGGTGATATGCAGACTTCAAATCCAACTTGTTGAAAATCTTATATTGAGATAGATGGCGTATAATGTTGGAAATTTTTGGAAAAAGGGAATGGATCGAGAAAAGTATAGCGATTGATAGTGGCAGAATAGTCAATGACCATGCGACGCTTATGCCTTTCATTATGAGTCATCAAGACTTGGGCTCGCCATGGGGAATTAGAGTTAATTATTATCCCTTCTTTTAAGAGTTTCTGTACTTCGTTCCGAATAAATTCGCGATCAGATGCAGAGTAATTCCTGCTCTTTGTTGCAATTGGCTTACAGTCATCTGATAAATTGACAAAAAGAGCAGGTGGCCCTATTTTCATCTGAGCGGTGTTACAGATTTGTAAAGGAGGTATATCTCCGTTAAAAAGGAATCCCACACGTTTGTGTAGTTACATGAATTCTTGTCCAAGTGTGACAGGAGTACATAAGTTGGGCAGAACAGACAGATGCATATCAGGGTGTTGTGGATTCCGAGATGAATTCGGTCTCCAAAGAATGACAAACGCAATAATTAAATATAAGAAATAAAATGTATTAACACAATCATACAAAGAGTAATACTGTTAGTAAGTCCAGGAACGTGGTTAGTAGCAAATACAGATAGATATATACAGTCTCGAAATAGGACTTCCTTAGAGTCTAAGTGCTTGTAACTGACTTCTACAAGAGGTTACCTCACACTATCTCCGTTCGTATATTCTCACACTCTCCGACTGCCGACCACCGACTGCCATACGACTACTACCACCCTCACTGACTGTAACTCTGGGTATTTAACGGCAGCAGTCCAGGTACACTTGGTAGAGTCCACTTATATGAAAAAGAGGTGGACCCCATAATACAGGGTATGTTTGTCCATTAATTGCGATAGATGCAATACAGTGACCTTGGGTTTTGCTTGTGAGATTAGAGGAAGCCATACTTACTGTGTCACTGGAAGGTAGTATAGGAAGGCCAAGTGATTTCACGACGTTCAACTTTATGAAATTATGAGTGCTTCCGCTGTCTACCATGGCTTTCAGACGAGTGTTGTTTATATAGTTATAACTGCTACTATGGAGCATTGTGTGCACCCCGCACACAATGCTCCATAGTAGCTGTTTGGGATGAAGCTGTGAGAGCAATAAATAAAAGCAGTGCTGGTTTTTATATTAGGTGATGTCTCTCTTCTTTTAAACCGGCAGACTTTGCAGAAGTGGCCTCTTTTTCCACACGAAAGGCAGTCAGCATTTCTTGTAGGGCAATTGTATCGAGAATGATTCTCACGCCCGCAGAATTGACATTTGGCGTAGCGAACTGCTTGATTAGTTCTGGTAGCAACAGCAGATTCTTTAGTTAATTCATCTGTAGAATTATTACTGGATTCTTCTGGATAAATTAATGCTTTTGCTACAACTGACGAAGTGGCATAAGCTGCTGCATTGTGTTGGGCCAAATCGAGACTTCTCGAGGTTGCTACCGCATTATCCAAATTAATTTCACAGCTTTCTAGTAGTCTCTGCCGTATCAATGGGGAAGTGATAAAAGCATCCCTCAGTGCTTGTTTGGCATGCTGAGAAGCAGTGACGTCTTCAAATTTGTAATCCTTGGATAGATTTTTTAAAGTTAGAACATTACGAACATTACAAACTTAATGACAAGCAACGGAAACTTAATTACATACATTTACGGAACATTCACTCCTTGAAACTTTCTGAAGCTAAAAGTTTACTCAACATATTCGCTGCTTTATAATTCCTCCAACTCTCTAACAGTGAACATTTTGAGCGACAAGTTCATTCAACTTTTATGAGCTCAGATAAAAAATATAATTCATCAGTAAAAAGACTTGTGTTCCAGTCGAAGGGAAGTAACTCCTATTAACTATTCATGTGTATCATTTGACGAAAAATATAAATATTGTCTTGATATAAAAAGTTATATTTTGTGTTCTTTCTCTTGTTGCTTTTCGTTTGTTTACACATTCGTAAAGTAAAAAATGTACGGGTTGATTTAGGCCGTCAATACCGCTACAAGTGGCATCGTTCACCTCGTCCCGCAAGAACATATTCCATTGGCAGCCAGGCTGACCTATACTACTACTACTTCCAGACTTCCTATCTGCACTACTTACACAAAACAGAACTTGAGTATCATTCTACCATACTCCGACTGCAACTTTCGTTCAAACAAACTTCAACCACAAAACATAGAACTATTTATCGAACGGATTTCCATTTGTTGTTGTATTGACTCCTGGTTACCTTGTGTATATAACATTCTTGTTTGTTTTTTTTTTTTAGTTTTTCCCCCAAAATATATTTCAACCTCACTCCGGTGTTCGTCTTTTTCTTTTCTACTATACGCTTTTTATAACACGAATAACGCCTAACCTCCATAGGACCACTACCCAATTATTGACCATAGTCGACAGATTCACGCGATGATCTACACTACAGCTATCCCACTGAAAGACGTTCATATCGGCTGAAACACTGGATATCCATTTGTGAGGTATTAAATAATAATAATATCAACAACCTCGATATAAATATTATATTATAAATATTATAAAATAAATATTATCAACAACCTCGATATAGTAACAACCTCGATATTACTATTTAGTATATTTATCAACAACCTCGATATAAATTATAGTATTATCAACAACCTCGATATAAATTATAAATATTATAATTATCTTATATCAACGACCTCGATAAATATTATATAAATATATTATCTTATAGTATTAAATATTATCAACAACCTCAATATAAATATTATATTATATTATAAATATTATAATATATTATCTTAAATATTATCAACAACCTCGATATAAATATTATATTATATTATAAATATTATATATATAATATAAATATATTATCTTATAGTATTAAATATTATCAACAACCTCAATATAAATATTATATATAATATAAATATATTATCTTACATATTATCAACAACCTCGATATAAATATTATATTATAAATATAATTAAATATATTATCTTATAGTATTAAATTTATTATCAACAACCTCGATATAAATTTCCAATTCACATTTTTCTCGGAATGTAGTATGTTATTCGGTTCTAAAACAATAGCTTTATGCATCAAATCAAATAGTAGACAGATAACTGAAAAGTTCGCCAACGATCAGACCAGATGTTAGAAATCGGATCGATAACGTACCTATATAGAGAACGTTACTAAAGATTTAGTCGGCACACTAACTGAATTAGTTCTTGATGCATCTTTATCTTTGCTAGGACTGTAATTTGATGTATCGTAAACAAAGACATACCACTGTCATTATTATCACACACATACATACATACATACATACATACTTACGCAAATTCAAATTATACAACAACAAGCATTCATTGGATAATAAATCAACACTGCTTTGTAATAGACAATTTATAAATCGCAGCTATGCGACAATTTTATAATCGCTATATTTTCATGTAGTCGATTTTGTGCACTTTTGGGAGAATCGGATCCCAACAGCCTACTTAGCTTAGTAAATATATTTCAGGAAATATCAGCTTCTAATTGGTCAATAAACACACAAGTGGGCGTTGCAATCCACCCACGCATAATATATTTTTCCAGCGCTTGACTAAGTCAAGTTTCCCGCCAAGGCGCTGTGAGCCTGTCACGTGATTACATTATCTATAAAAAGTAAACACGAGTTTGCCTCTTCCTCTCTTTCTTCTCTATTCTTGCTGCAAAATGTAGTCCCAGAGAATTCTCGTCTTGACTTTGCGGTCTGACGTTAAAGAACTTTACCAACATACACGTACGTACGAACATTCACCACAATACGAACTCTTACGAACATTCACCAAAATACGAATGTTCACACACACACACACACACACACACAAATGTTTACACACAAACACAATGTCAACTGTCTATATGCTTTGTAAATGTTTTGTTCAATACATATATTTGTTTATATATATCGGTACTGTTTGTTTGTCTTCCTTATTGTTATTGTCCGGTTCCTTGTACCACGGTGATAGTCCAAGGTAGAACCAATAAAGAAGAACTCGAACACAGGTATGGAATAACACAGATATATTACAAACAGGAATATATACAGAGAGATAGAAAAGTGTTAGTACGAACAATCATGTTTACTAGTAATTGTCTGAACGCGACTCTGTTTCGGACTGCCTCTGACTCGACTGACTCGACTGACTCGACTGACTGACTCGCTCTGACTGACTCGCTCTGACTGACTGACAGACACCTGACAGACTTCACTCCAAACTTCATTTGAAACCAGACCTTGGACGTATTTATTACGTATGGAATAGTCCATTATGTTATTATGGGTAAGGTTCCTTAACACCACCTTCCGAAAATTTTGCTTAGCAGGGTTTTTTTTAATATCTTTTTTTCTTTGGATCTATTTCCAAAGGTTCAGTAAATTTTCTTTTTCTAGACGATTGTTATATCGAATGTGTCGAAAATCGTGTCCAATACCTCTTCTTGAGGTGGACCGTTAGCATCCTGTAACGGTCTCTTCCTTATTTGGTTTATGTGTCTTCTCTGTGAGAATTTTTTTCCTTGAACTATGTACATCATATTGCCAATTCTTTTCTCAATTATCCCTTGTTCCCAGCAAGAGGTATTATTTTTGTATGCCTTAAAAAAAACTTTTTCCTCTGGGAGGAATTTTCTTTTTGGTGTGTAGGACTGTGTTACTTGTTTTGTTTTAGTTGGTATTAATTTATCGAACGCTGATCTGATTTTCCTAGAAAACATGATATCTGCTGGTGATAATGTTGATGGTGTCGCATTATTTGGCGTTATTCTATATACCTGTAGGAATTGCTGTAATGCTTTCTCCGTAGACACATCGTACGGTTTTCGTAATGCTCTTTTGAGAGTATCCACGAAACTCTCCGCTTGTCCATTTGATCTTGGATGGTAAGGCGGGGATTTTATATGTTTTACTTGATAGATTTCGCAAAACTCTTGGAAATCTGATGACGTGAATTGCGTTCCGTTATCTGTTACTAAGCCAAACCGAGCGAATAGTTCGTGGAGGAAATTTATGGTCGTTTCTGTAGTAGGATTTTTGCACCGAAACACCTCCGGCCATTTACTGTAGCTATCAACTATGATTAAATAGTAGAACCCGTCAATTGGTCCTGCATAATCTGCGTGTATTCTTGACCATGGACGATCAGTTTCAGGACAAGGCTTATGTATGATTGGCTTTGCTTTAGCTGCTAAATTACACCCCTTGCACATTTACACCATTTGAGAAATATCCTGGTCCATATTCTTCCAGTATACATAGCTTCGCATTAGCGACTTCATTCTATTTTTACTCGGGTTTCCTCTGTGGAAATCCTTTAGTATCCGTTTTTGTAAAGTTTTGGGGATTGCAACCCTTTCGTTGTAAAGTAGCTCATTATCGCATAAAGAAAAGCTGTCCGAAATTTTCTCATTTTTTTCTGCTATTTTTGCTTTTGTTTCATTAATAAATTCGTCATTTTTGGCTTCATTTTTTATGTCTTGCAATGTGACTGGGAGTTTCTGACTGTACAACATAGTACTGTTCTTATGTCTTCTTCATTTCTAAGGGCTGCGATTACCGTATCTTTCAATGGCTCTGTCTTTGTTGACAGACTATCCGCGTGCCCGATTCTTTTCGTTGATAAATATTCCAATCTGAAATCATAGTTCAGAAGAATCGTTCCCCATCTAAGTAGTCTATTTGCCGTGTACACCGGTAGACCTATTTTTGAACCAAAAATTTTTATTAACGGTTTGTGATCCGTCTGCAGAGTAAAGTGTCTACTATAGACGTATCTATGGAATCTTGTTACTGCGAAGATAATTGCTAGACCTTCCTTCTCAATTTGTGAATAGTTTTTCTCCACAGGAAGTAGGGTTCGAGAAGCATGTGCGATAGGTTTTATTGTCCCATCTGGCATTTTATGTAATATACACGCTCCGACACCGTAGACGCTCGCATCACTTGCTACAATAATCTCTAGTTTAGGATCATAGTGTGCCAAAAATAAATCCGATGTTAATGCCTTCATTATTTTTTAATGTTTCCTGGCATTGATCTGTCCACTGCCAAACTTTTTCTTTCTTTAGCAGTTCGTTCAATGGTGCGCGAAGTTGAGGTATGAATTCCTGGTAGTAATTCACTAATCCAAGAAAACTTTGTAGTTCTGTTATGTTCTTAGGAACTGGCATCTTTTTTTTTATTGCTGTAGACCTTTCAGGGTCTGGACGTCTACCTTCTTGGTCTATTATATGGCCAAGATATTTAATTTCCTTCATGAAAAATCACACTTATTTTCTTTCACTTTGAACCCGTAGCTTTGAATTCTCTTAAACACTTCTTGTACATGTTGCCAGTGTTGTTCAATGGTTTCGCTATTAATCAATATGTCATCCAGATATGCTATTGTGTATTCTAGTCTTGACAACATCATATCCATTGTCTGTTGGAAAATAGCAGGTGCTACTTTAATTCCAAATGGTAGTCTTTGGTATCTGTACAATCCCCTGTGTGTGTTTATGCATTTCTTCATCGACTGGAATTTGCAGGTAGGCCTCACTTAGATCAATTTTTGAAAAATATTTTTCGCCATTTAATTTAGTGAATACTTCTTCAGGACTAGGTAGCGGATAGTGGTAGTCCTTTATTGCTGCGTTCAAACCTGTAGAAAAATCAGCACAAACTCGAATTTCTCCTGATTTCTTCTTAATGTAGACCGTCGGTGCGGCCCATTTGCTGTACTCTACTTTTTTCAATATGCCCGTATTTTCGAGTCTAGATAATTCTTGGTCAATTTTTCTATTGACGCAAACGGTACACTCCTTTTTTTCTTAAAAATAGGTTGAACGTTATCCATTATTTTGATATTAGTTGCCATTTTCTTGTATCTTCCGAGACCTGCCGAAAATACTTCGGGGAAACTCGTTTTTAGTTTTCCTTTTAATTTGTCTGCCTCGGTTGATAAGCTTTTTACATTCTGGCAGTAGGTGCTAATAGGTAGATCCCACAATTCGAATTTTTGCATCCAATCTGTCCCGAATAGGTTTTTGGTATTTCTTAAGACGTACAATTTTAGTTTTTTCGTCATTCCATTAAATGTTACGTTTGTAATTACTTGACCGTCGAATTTTATCTTTCTCCCCGTAACTGATCTCGCAATTTTATCCGTTTTTAACACGACAGGTTTGTTCAGTTTTCTCCATGTTTGTAGATTTATGATAGTTAAGTCTGAGCCAGAATCCAGCTGTAACCTAACTTTTCTGTTTTGCATTTCAACTTGTACATATTTTCTTATATTAGTCTCATCTGTTTGGTGGTCCTCGTAATTCTTATTCTGCTTTCTTTTCTATACCAACAGTGAGAACTTTTGTGACCAATTTTTTTACATGATAGACAAGTTTTAAAACGATATGTGCAGTCTTTAACCCAATGCCCAAACCCACAACGATAGCATGGACTGGGTGGTAGTTTCTTTTTATGTTGATTATAATTAGAAAATTTTGTTTTACCTGTTCTTGAGGCGGGAAAATCAGTTCGGTTTGTTTGTGAGGAGGGGAAATTTGTTTGCCTTCGTACTTTGCGTATGTATGCTATGCCAGCTTGTTCTATGTCTTTAGAGTCTTTTTTTACGCTGACGCATCTCTGGCAGTCTTCGGCTAGTTTTTGAAGTGTCAGATCTTGTTCATTTTCCAATTTAGTAAGTATTCTACGTCTCATTTCTGCGTCTTTGGTTGAAACCAGACCTTGGACGTAAATTAAGCATTTGAAGTTGTCAGCGCTAAGTTCTGATAATTCGAAGTCGTCACAATATTTATTAACAATGGATGCGAAAGTTACGTAATCTTCGCTATCCTTTTTTGTAAGGTTCATGCATTTCCATCTTTTATGAAATAGTGAAGTATTATGGCTGAAAAGTTCTGTTAGCTATTTTATACATTCTTTGAACGTTAACTCGCTTGTTTTTCTGGGAAGGATATAATCAACGAATTTGGTATATTCGCCTGTGCCTAATTTTCTTAATAAAAGGCGTACTTTACGTGCGTCTGACCAATCTTTGCAGTCAAAATCATATAGAACTTCATGCCTTCGGAAGCAATTTGCAAAAGTTTTATCTTCGTGGGGTGCGTACTTGAAATCTTCGATATTACTCCAAATAGCGTCTTGAGAGAAAACTAATTCGTTCTCGGGTTTTTGTTCCTTATTTGCCATTACACGTGTCGATAATTCTTGCATTTCTAGATGTTTTTGTTCGTACCTTTGTTGTTCAAACTGGATTTTGAGAAGTTCCATAATGGTTGACTTAAAATCTTCCATGTTAACGTATTTTTTTGTGTAACCTGATATTCTGTAGCCTGTGCTTGCAAAAAAACTTTTCCTTTGTTGTCAGTGAAATCAAGAAAAAATTTTCTTTTTTTTTTTTAGAATTTAATCGTCGTCCACTGTTACGTACAACGGATAGCAAAAAAAAAAAAATATGTCCTCCGAGTAGGGAGTTTATTTTTCTTTAAGGATTTTCCAGATCGCCACTTGTTATGTGTGACGTATAGCAAAAAAAAAAAAAAAAAAAAATCCTATGTGTATAGAGTTCGTATTTCCTTTTTAGGGGTTTCTTCGTCGTCACTTGTTATGTTGACGATAGATGATTTTTTTGTTTGTTCTTCACGTGAAGATTCGAACAATCTTCGTCGCCACTTGTTATGCGCGACGGATAGCAAAAAAAAGTTATGTCCTCCGCGTAGAGAGTTGGTTTCCTCATCGCCACTGTTATGCTGTGGCAAACGAAATTTTTTTTTTCTTCCACCGAATAAGTTCGAATCGCTCGTCGCCACTGTTATGGTCCCGTTCCTTGTACCACAGTGATAGTCCAAGGTAGAACCAATAAAGAAGAACTCGAATACGGATATGGAATAACACAGATATATTACGAATTCTGAAATCTCTTCTGAACTTTTACCAACTTTACAACTCTCAATTCCAACAGGAATATATACAGAGAGGTAGAAAAGTGTTAGTATGAACAATCAGGTTTAGTAGTAATTGTCTGAACGCGACTGTTTCGGACTGCCTCTGACTCGACTGACTGACTCGCTCTGACTTTCTGACAGACTCCTGACAGACTTCACTCCAAACTTCAGACGGAACTTCCTGCTTCTTCTCGAGGCGCAGTATTTATTACGTATGGAATAGTCCATTATGCTATTATGGGTAAGGTCACTTAACACTTATCTTCAGTTGGACTTAATACAAGTCCAACATTCTATTGTAGCTGGACTTTCAAGCAGGAAATATAAGCGCACGTTTTTTCTTTACAGCTTCACCCCCGGTACTTCGTGCTTGGAAAAATTTTTCATAATCCGTTTCTTTCCACACAAAAGCGTAGCGTAAGTCAAACAATCCAACACACGTGTCTCCTATTTGCTACCAGTCTCACCGCTCTATCGTTTCGTCAAGCACTTTTTGTAGCTTGTAGGTTAAATTTGCATAGACGCAAAAAAGAGTCTCACGAAAGTATCCAACTCCGAGATCTATCGTTTCTTAAATATATGACTCATAAAGCCGCCATTTTCGTTCTGGGATACTTTACACGCGAGACCAGCCCGAATTCGTTTTCTACAAGGTGTGGAATCTTCCACAACAAGCCAGTTAACCCCTGCTAGGAAATGCACTATTCCTGTTGTGATTTTCACCATCACAATCTTACAAAATATATAACAAGCATTCATTGGTTAATCACCTTCAATCTAGCTTGCTGATTGGTCAGTTCCGACCAATCAAACCTCCTGCACGCGACAAATCTGTTTTCCCGTGTTTTTGTTCTGAGCCTCCCACGTGATTCACGATCATATATAAACAAAAACACGAGTGATTCAATCTCTCTCTCTCGCGTCTCATTCCTTGCTGCCAAGATGTAATCTTCAAGAACTCCCGTCTTAACTAATGTAGTCAGACGTTAAAGACCATTACCAACATTCGCGCAAGTACGAATTCTGAAATCTCTTCTGAACTATTACCAACTTTACAACTCACAATTCCAAACATGCTAAAGAAACTTTATTCTTCTAAACTACAGTTTAATAATTACTTTCACTTTATGAGCTCAAATACAAATATTTCCAAATCTAAGAGACATAACTCTATCACACCTTCAGCTCTTATGCTTGTACATCAAATACTTAATAAATTCAATTGTTACGTTTTGAAATCATTCCGTTCAGTTTTGTATTTTATACTATGTGCTATTTACGTCAAATATAAATTGCATTGCGTCCACGCATTGTCCTTAATCCCACCTTTCCTAGCTAAAGTTAAATATTGGTAACACTGTCGCTACAGAGGTAAGCCATTTTCTCTCGTGAGATTACTTCCTTGTCAATAAGATAGTCCACATCTGTGTCTCATCAGACTTAGTTCTGTTCTTTCTTGCCTTGAAGTCAGAACGCTGCGATTGCTTGTCTGTATCCCTTTTGTGGGCTAAGACCATTCTTAATTTGTAAGCTTTTTGCCTTATGACTGCTGCTTTGCCTTGCTTATATTTATATTGTTTGCTTATTATTATTTTTGTCCTGTTCTTTTCTTTTTTTTCTCTCTTGTCATTGTTTATTGCTATCATTGTCAATTGTGGTTGTTGGTCATTTCTGCCAATTACATTTAACTGAAAAACATTACTTACAACAAACTATGAAGATTCGTATCATGTACTAGAATAGAAAAATACTTCAAAATATGAAAAGGGAAATAAATAATACATCATAGACAGGATTGTGGTGATCACAGAAAAAAATATGAAAATAAAATATATAACGCCCCTCCAAAAAAAAAGAATTCAAATTAAAATAAGGCATTTGCTTTCCTTTAAAACCTATATACCTTTTCTTTATCTCTCTCCCCCTCCCCTCTCTCTATCATCCTCTCTATATATTATACTAAAGAGAAGGCAACCCTCAAATACAAAGAAGAAGAAAAGACTAAACGCATCTGCAAAACGTCGGAAGTTTTCTGGACCAAGTTCTAGCCATTGTGACTAGAAATCTACCAAAATAAGAGAGGCTACACGCATAACTTCCGCTAAAAAAGCACACATTCAACTGCTACTAAGATCCGATTTGTAAATTATCAACCACCGAGCTGAACGGAGTTTCCCCAACAAGAATTACAAAGGAGTCACTCCAATCGAAATCGAATAAATAAACATATATATTTTTATACCTTTGGTTCTGTTCGTTTATTTCAGAAGTTTCTGATGAATAATAGTAAGAAACCTATAACACTTCTCTATAGGATAAAGCCTACATTCTTGAAAGAACATCAGTTCCACAAATGCATGCAAAATATCAATAGAATATAAGAATATGCAGCATAGTGCGATCATAGCATAGGCACGGATCAGATCAAGTATACGATGCTAGAAACTGATATCGGCATACTGCTTATCAATAAACGCGTGGAAAGGGTCTTGTCGAGCTAACGAAGAACAAATTCATCGCATTTGACACTAGACTTCTGACGCCATCTGGAGTGACCTTGATGATGAATCATCATAAGACTTTTCTCCATACATGATTGCGTCATAGTAGGCACTCAAATTCTGCTGTTCGACCCATGCGATACTGAAGAATTTTTTGTTTCCACTCGGGTTCCGTGGGAGTCAGACCTCCCAAATCTAATAGCTCGCAACCCCTAACACTGAGAGAGAAAAAAAAAAACAAAAAAAACTTTAGCACTAAGTTCAACTTAGCAAGCCATACACATGAACGTTTCTATAGACATAAATCCACCATATGCATACTACTATTTCCAAGATATTCTTTCGTTTCTAAGGTATAATTTGTAGTGAGTGCGAAATAATAACTCCCTTCACCCAATTCCTTCAAATTTGTAGGGCTGAAGATGAAGAAGGAAATGAATTGGCGAGCCTATGTGAAATTGTTTTGGACCAATGAAAATCTTGCCTTCACAGGAATTAGCTGGTCAGCAAAAAAGAAGGAAATAAATACGCGACCCTACGCAAAATTCATTTTTATATAAAATAAGGAGAGAAATTAATCAGAGAAGAGTTTCTGGTGTCATGTGGAAGGTTTCGTTTCAATTCCTCGCGACCAGCGTTGAAGTTCTCGCCAGTTTAAAATTACTCGACAGTTATATTTTCTATCAACAATCTAAGAAAGCAAAGTATTTAAAACTATCTCTTTGTCTATTTTTGAACATATGCAAAACATATATCCTTTCGATGAGCAACGAACTCTCTCACCTTTTTTTTTTATTATTATTTTGTGTCAAATCATATAATCTATTTTATTATAATACATTATAACTACGGACGTTAAGAATTCTGATTTATTTTAGGCGTGTAAATTCGTGAATAAATTCCTTGTTTTGTTAAAATTACCCGTGTGTTTCATGTCATTATCATCCTTCATTAATATTCTTGGGGTGGGTAAATCATTTTAACCCCGAAGTCCACGCCACTATATATTCGCTGAACACATTCTCGTTTGTTCTTTCTCCGTTTATTCTAGCGGAAAAGCAAATTCACCTTGTTTATTTTGCTTTTTCTCTACATCAACTCTCTCTCTCTCTCTACTTAATTCGTCAATAATCGACTGCCTAATGGATTCTATTTTACTCGGGCACTGTGACTGTGATGCTCGCGAGTTGGTCATTCTTGTGAAGCTTCAGCCAGACCTATGGATCAATGTTAAGAGTATAGTAAAATATATTGCAACTGGAAGCTCATAGGTCAGAGAAGACACTTTTATTGCACCGATTCCACTCGAATGTTAGGTTAAATTTTGTTGAAGAACATCTAAATAAAGTATCTGGAGATAACGAGACGAATATAGAACTCTTTGCACAATATGGCATTGTATTTCAACCACCGGTTCACCTTTTCATAGTTGTTCACAACGCCTGGTGCAAGAGAAACTGAAACAAACTAAGACATATTTCAAAAGTGTCTTGATGCTTCTTGCTTCCTTACTTGTTGGAAATCCTCTTTTGAGCAAACTACTAGAGTCTCTAGTCAACTTTAATTGGTTAAGTATTTCACCTCGCAGGGTCTTCATTCAGATAAGTAATGTGGTTTTCAACTACTAGTGTGTTAACGATTATTGTTGAAAAAGTCTATCAAGCTTTAGATAAGAATGGTGAAGGTCGGGTTGTTGTTTTGGATATTTCGACAGGGTTTGGCATATTGGTCTCCTTCACAAATTGAAGGGTCATGGTATTTCTGGACGAATTTTTTAACTGATTCAGTCTTTATTAACGAATCGCAAAATGAAAATTTATATTGCACGGTCACTCTTCTAGATCTTTTTGTATTAATGCAAGGATCCACAGCCCTCTATCCTTAGACCTACGTGGTTCCTAATCTTTATCAACGACTTTTCTGATTGCATCAGTATCTATGCTGATGATACTATTAACACAGTAATAAATAGTTGTAAGCGGTTCGATAAAGCCAAATTGGCAGTTGATCTAAAAAATGATCTACATTTTGTTAACTGGGGCAAAGAATATTAAAGCTTGTTAAATTTAACGCCTCCAAAACGAAACTGTTCTCTTTTAATCGTCTGAGAGAAGCCTTTTTATCTTCATCAGCATGGCTGATGCTAACCTCTAGGAGAAGGATTCATTGCGCTTTCTCGGACTAACGTTTTCCGCTGACATGAAGTGGAAAGATTAGATTGAATCAATTGCTAAGTCTGCTGCAAGGAAAGTTGATTCCCTGTATCTTACATATTTATAAGTTTACCATTCGTCCTTGCTTTCAATATTGCTGCCACATCTGGTTTGGCTTTGAATATTGCTGCCACATCTGGTTTTGTTATATATTTATAGATCCAAAGAAAATTCTGCAATGTTATTGGCCCTGACCTAGCATCTCAGATTCAGTCACTTTACTACTTTTTAACGTAGCTTTTCTGTGTCTTTTCTATAAATATATTCATGGTAATTGTTCTGATGAACTTTCATTTACAGTACCTAGATTTTATGAATATAAGCGCATGACTAGATTGGCGACAATGTCTTATCATTTTACTGTTCAATTTTTAGAACGTTAATTTCTTTTGTCGGCATCCATTGATTAAATTATTAGCTAATCGAATTGAGTGGAAATGAGTTTGTTTTTACTTTTTGTTTTAAATGTCTAAAAAATTATTTTTCTTTTTCTTTATCGATCAACATTTAGTCTATTTCAAATAAAACCAAAATTTAAATTAAAAAAGACATTATCGCCTTGCTTGGGGTGAAATAATTAAAAAAAATATTTGAAATGCGTTCTTTAGCCTTTTTCTTTTTAAGAAATCTCTGGCAATACTTATAAACTTCGGTAGTTCCGCATGTAAACCTACTTTCAATCTTTGTGCAAGTTGTGCATAATTCCTCATTTTCATGGGTCATTTCTGTGCATTCTCGTAAAAAGGATAATTAAATAAAGGCTTTAATACTCACGCCAATACTATTCGTCATAATTTTTAATTAAGCTTTCTTAATTGTGAAGAATTTTGTTTTTCCAAAACTATCAATTTTGCACCTGACTACATAATCATTTCTTGATTTTTTAATACAATAGACAGACACTGGGTTACAGTTTATTTGGTGAGTATTTTCGAAAATTATTACATGTTTGTGGGTAAATTGCCAGATATTCTTGGTAACTATTTTATCGGAAACTTTGAAATAAAAACGAACTGGATATAAGGTATAAAATAAATAACATATATAGTTATTTATTTATTTAATTTAGATTCGGTGTAGCAAAAGTTCGTTTATAAGGCATATCTTGGTAGCAGCCGAGAGAAAGTCCGTTTAGGTTCGGTAGGTGACAGTTAAGAAGTCAGACTTTGGTCGTTATTTTTTTTATTTTTCCAACGAAAATATATCGAGTTGCTAAATTTGCTACAAGGAAAGTTTGTTCACTGAGCCGTGTTAGACAATTTTTCTTGACAGAACCTATCTTGCACATTTATAAGTCCGTTCTCACATTGAATATTGTGCTGACACATCTGGTCTGGTGACTCTATTTAGAGACATTTCATAAAATACAAAGAAGAATCTGCAATGTTATCAGTCTTGACCTGACATCCAGGTTTCAATCACTTTCTCACTAACATAACATATTCCCCATGCTTTTTCTATAAATATTTTTATGGCAATTGTTCTGATAACTTTGTCCTCTTTGATACCCTCGACATACTAGATTGGCAGCTTGTTCCAACCATTTTACTGTTAAAATTGCTAAATGTAACCCCGTGAGTTCTATAGTTTCTTCTCTCGCCCCTAGAACTTTTTTACGGATTTTTGCTTTTCTGTCAACTACGATTCTTCAAAGATTTCCAATGAAGATGGTGTATGGAATACCATAAATAATTATAAGTTGCTTCCGCCCCTGAACATCACAGAAATAATAATCAGTGACAGACATCATCTTAAAGAGGCGTTTGTCAAAATACAAACCATTTACCACTAGTGGAAAAGAAAAAATCTTTAACATTCAATGAATTCAATGTAAGTGTAAGAAGTTTATAGCAGACAGAAAGAATACCACAAGATCATAAAGAAAATGAACAAAATCGTAAAAGTGGAAATGAATAAACAATAAAACTGTTTGCAGTAAAACAAAGATGCCAAAAGAATGAATTTGTAAGAAATATACAATTTTTATTTTTTATAAGCAACTCGTTCATAACAACTAAACTCAAATTTGACAAAATCTTGAGCAACTTCACTACTGATGTCAGTGTAACTTAAACCACATGCACACACAAAAAAAAAACCCCATAAAATTAAGATTTACTAAATACGTTATTTTATACTGTATAATTCTTCTACTTGTTTAAGTTTTATATTTATCAGACCCAAGCATAAACAAATTCAAGTAACTGTTTCAGCAACTTGAGTACTAATTTCTCACACAAAAATTAAGCAACCCGAGTATTGGTCAAAATCCTAAGTTGCTTATAAAAAATCGAATATTAACCTCTCTCTTTTAAAGATAAATATTTGTTTTATTTTCAGTTGGAATGGATACTATGTAAATGGTATTCTAGTTGATTTGTGGATAACAGCACACATGATAACAGATGAATTGAAATTTATAAGCTTCAATAATAATTTTAATATGAAAATGTCTATCGATTTGGCAGATTGGTGCAGAACAAATATCACTTTGAAAAGGGACAATGCATTCGAACTGAATCCACCAGTGTTGTATTCTGAAATATATGGTTCATCAGAATTATATATATTTAGATAACATTATTATATAAAATAGGATGCTTTTTTCTGTACAAGCAGCTGGTGACAGAGGTGTTTCTCCTTGAATTTGGAGAGAATTTTGATGAGTTGTTCAGTTTTACTGATGGTATAAATTTTAATATGTGAAAAGGACACATGTACTTTCTCAATATGAGTATGTTGAAGAATATATCTCAGTTTAAAAGAATGATACACAATTTTGGAGACTTGTAGAATGAAAGATATAGTCAAACTCAAAGTTTTTACTGAAGATATAAAAATTGCAAAAAAAAAAACAAACATTTTGGGTGTGAAATATGTATGAAAGGAAAATGATGCAGAGAAGAAAAAGAAAACAAGATAAATGTGAAAATTCAATATTCAATGGATCCTGTTGCCAAAGGCAATTTCTGATATACATTTAAGTAGAATGATAGCCAATGAGCCATCAAGAAATATTTAGCTGATATTTCACTATATGAATAAGTATTAGAAGTGATCACAATACAGAATTTACATAGACACTATGTCAGATTTTATTATGAAAGTCAATGTTTTTGCTCTCCACCCAACCAATAAAATTTGTATTAACAAGTTGATGTTAATAAAACTTTCAGGGTGTACTGAGATTTATGAGCATTGAGGGGGGGGGTCAGATTATAATATTTATGCTTATTTCATTGCACAAATTAAGTAGAACATAAATTTTATTTATAAATTTTTACTTGAATAAATTATTATTTTATTATTTTACTTATTAATATGAACTCTTTTACATTGACTTCCTCAGTAATTTAAAACATCATTCCCCCTCTAACTTAGCCATCAGGTTCATCCAATGTAGCTCTACATTCATCACTAAAAATTACTGTTGAGAAATCAATTTTAATGTACTTCTTTGCCCCAACTTACATGTTTCTCTGTAAATTGGTTCCTTAAAAGTGGTAATTTGGTTGCATTCATGTCTTTAACAATTGTTCTTAATATTCTACATTTTTTTTTGTTTACATTTGCAACATAAACACCTTCAAATATTTCCTGGCTTCTCAATGCACCTTTCTTGGTTATTATCTTTTTAATTTATCTCAACTCTTTGTGACATTCTTAAAGCCAGGCTTTCTTTGTTGTTCTTATTCTACCAATGTTTTCAGTCCTCTTTTTGATTGTTTTATGACATCTTTTCAACTTTCTTGCAATTTCTAACATATTGTTCCCATCACTTTACAATATTTTGTTTCTGTTTAGATCTTGTGACCCTATGGCAATCAATTCATATCTGAAAGTAAAGGTAAATATCAATAACTATATTTTATAGATTCATTTACAATATAAGGATAACCCTTGAGTTGCATAATAAAATCTCAGCCACCAAATTATTTTTAAATATTTTTAATATAAAAAAAATAAAAAAGATTCACATTGCATATTTATAATAAATATATCCTGAAAATTTCACCAACTTTAATACAAATTTTATTGTGAATGATTGAATCTATTACTAATAACAAAATGTTGTGCACAAAAAATCAGATCCCATTTCACTATACCAAAATGTCTCGGTAGAAAGAACTTGGCAATCTGTTTTTGGCAAGGCATATATTACTTCAGTAGAGATTATGGAAAATTCTGTGAATGTATATTCAGAACAGGTGTTAAATTTGTAGAACAGGAAAAACAAAACAAAAAAAATCTTTGAACTGCCCATTGGTACAAAGTGAAATATTAGTTGTATATATTGATTGAATTTGGTTTGCCTGTGTGCTGAATAAAAGAAGCCTGACACCAGGAATTTAAAATTTGTTTTTATGTATTGGAGCAAAGACAGTCTAGTATACTTTGTATGTATTATCCAGAAAAGAATCTGTGAAAAATGTGTGAAGTTCACCAATAATTTTGAAACTGAATTCAATACATTAATTTATTATAAGTTGATAAAAATTTGAACCAAGATTGATCGTCTTGAGCAGGAAAATAAGGAAGATGACATTTGAACAGAGAGTGATAGATCTGAATGTGTTGAGACTATTTAATTGCCTCTCCAAGATAATCAAAGTGAGATTGTTAATCAGGGTGCCTGATATGAGTGTACTTAAAATAATCCTATTCAGGAAGGCAGTGACAATCGATATTCAAGTAATTATAATAAATCCAAATAAATCCAGATATATTGGAGATTTTGTTGCTGGGATTATCATTGATGATAGTGTGAAGTACACTATGGACTATTATTAAAATCTTTCATTAATTTACCCAAAATATATGAGGAAACCACTATTTAAAATCTGAGGAAGTACTATTAAAATCATTAGCAAGGGAGCATGCAGAATAAAATGAATGCTCTCAGGAAGAATAACAAAATTGTCTTCTTACCAAAAAAAGTGGTAACAGCAGTGGCATGTTATTTGACTATTACAATTAAACCAGATATAAATGTCAAGGAACACTGTGCATTTTGTAAAGAGGGACATTTCAAAATTAATGGCATTGATTATATTCAGACATAGTAGATGACATCCATCTGCAATTGACAATCAACATTTGAAAACACTATTTGTACAAAAGCTATGTTAAAGTGTCAGAGAAATGTCTCAAATAATGAATGTCAGTATCTCAAAAATATCAAACCATCTGAAAAAGAAAATTGACAAAAGGTGAAGAAACTTGATAAATCAATTTCACATGAACTCAGTGAAAGTCAAAGAGTTTGACATTTTGAATTGTGTTCAATAGTGCATTTGTGAAATTCAAATGATCCATTTCTTGATCAAATAATGATGAGAAATGGATCCTTTATGTCAATCGTATATGATCAGTGCAATAGTTTGATCATGATAAGGGGGCCCAAACAATTTCCCTAAACTGAAATTGCACCAACAGAAGATTATGGAGACTGATGGTCTGCTATTAGTGTCATCCATTACATCCTTTGGGAATCGAACCAGGGCATCATTGCCAATGTTTTCTGCCAGCAGTTGGATGAAATGTACATTTAGTTAAGCAAAATGCAACTGGCATTTGTTAATTAATGAGGCCCAATTCTACTTCATGCCAGGATAACACTGCAGAAACTGACTGACTTGAGATAATGGCACTTTGCTACATCCACCATATTCCACTGATCTTTCACCTACTGACTACCACTTTTTCAAGTATCTTGACAATTTTTTAAACCAAAAGACATTATGTTGCAAAGAAGATGAAGAAACTGCATTCAAAGATTTCTTGGTATCCAAACCATTAGAGTTGTAAAGGCATAAATAACCTCTTAACTAGGTAGTGATCGCAGAAATGTATAGTTGTTCAAGGTTCCTATTTTGACTGATTTAAACACTGTTTAAAATACATTAACTAAGGTATAAAAGTTGATTCTAGAATTAAACATTGAGGTCAACAGCAAGTGGCAAGTCTGTTTCATGCTTGAACACAATCTTCAATGGCCTGAAGATTGTGTTTAAGCATGAAACAGACTGTTGCAGCTCAGTGTTGACCTCAGTATCCACTTTCATATTTACATACTCTATCCCTGATATTGAGCACTTTTACCCATAAATATAGCATTCCTAAAAACTATATTTTTATTCCTTATATATATATATATATATATATATATATATATATATATAAAGGGTCTTGTACATAAAATGTACTTTGTTATGTAGGTAAAGATAAGTTTAACAAAATACTAGCAACAGATTTTCTTTTTTCCCCCCCTCAGAAATGTTTTATTCCTTTTTAAATATAAACATTTATAAGAATTTAAACAAACAACTACTACAGGAAATAGTGTGAAAAGAATTTAAAATTTAATAAACTGTTAAAACAGTATACAGTCAAATTTTAAAATTTTTTATGCCATTAGAAAGAGTAATTTGCAAAACACCAGAATATCTCAGCAGAGCAGATATTTCAACAAATGAAATGAGTTTTGGTAAAAGAAAAAAAATGCCTTTTTATAGACACATAACATTTTTCACAAAAAAATATTTTCTTCAAATAACCAGAATGATTTTTAACTTTAGAAAATTATATTAAAAAAATTTAAGCTAAAATGATTTTTACCCATTCCTTGCACTCATATACTGCATTTAAACCATAAAAACTGGTCCAATCTCTGACCATCTCTTGATGGCAAATCTAATATTTAGAATTTACAGTACTCAAATTTTGAATCATGACATCTCTTGATCCTTGACTTAAATTTATTTTGATTTAGCAAGTAGCAAATACCATTTCATGATAAAGAGGAAATAGTGATACACTGTTTTATTTAAATCTGTTTAATTTTTATTACATCATTTTGGCCACTGCATCCCTTGCCAGCCTTTGCCAGGTGTTTGTTGCAGGAATATCAAACACTATCTTTTATTTGATCTCTAAAGATTATTATTAAACTCATCACATCCAGTAATGGGCGAATTTTAGAACTTATAATGATTAATTTTCTTTAGGATGCTAATCTATCCCTATTCTATGCCATTGTTTGTGTGTGTATTTGCTTGATCTGACCCATGCAAAACGGTGAATATTCTAGTAATTTCAGCCCACAACCTACTGAACACTTTGAATTTCTTTAGTCAAAATGTTTATATATGACGTAAGAATACACACACACACATATAGATAGATGATTAATAAGGAACAAACTTTTATAAAATTTAACATGTTTTGCTATTTGTTAAGGTTCATCAAAATTTCTTTTTGAAAGCTAAATAAATAGCAAAACATCATAATTTTTTGTATATTGTTCATTATTATTGTATTTATTATAGCTGCCATATTTTATTTATTTTAAGAAAAAGATATAACAAATTTTAATTATGTAACATCTTTTAAGCAACATATGATATTTGGGTAAAGCTGCAAAAACTTGAAGTAGGTAAGATAAACTTTTTAACTTTTTATTTGTTTACTATATATATATATATATATATATATATATATATATATATATATATATATATATATATATATTTGTCCTGGTTTGGATGATATGTGCATAATGTGTACTGATTCTTTCAATTTTCTTATTCCACAATATTATTCTATTATTTTTTTTTGAGTTCACAGTGTCTGAGTTGGTGTGTTACCTTTACTGTCTGAACATGATTAGTTGTATGTGATGACAAATCCTCATATTTAGCAAGTAGCTGATGGTCTTGTTCATGCTCTTCATCTGGTATATAAACACATCCTACCAGTTTACTGGTGAAAGCATGTGCCTCAACTCATAATACCAATTTATCAGTACAATAATCTGGAATCTAATACTCATACTATCATTATATAATTATAAATATCAGCTCCAATTTTAGAGCCTCTGTAATAGTCTAAATATTCAATGTAATACTAACTCTGCTCTGTCTCCTTAGAAAGAGGCTAATAAATCTGATACCTGTACCCATTGTTTATCTATTTCTGTGAATAATTCAATATGTTTGTGAACCTATATGAAAATGTTTAAATTCTCTCAGATATGATTATTGTCACTATTATCCTTTTTTTGCAAAACCGATTTACCTTATGACAGGAATGGCATACTGAAAAGGATTACACAGCCAAATCTGTACTCAAATTAAAGCTGCTGTCCATATGAGCAATTTTGTACTGGCCATTTACTATTCTTCACTACCAGGGTAGTTCTGAAATAGTGAAATTGCCTAGGGATAGATTATCAGCAAATGCTCAAGTGTCAGAGTTCAACAGGTTAACTCTGAGCAGAAATTCTTACACCTGAGGAAGGCCAAAGAGTGTAGTGGCTGA
>OZ010587.1:39071220-39073720 GCA_963932145.1 Acanthosepion lycidas
CTTACCCCAGGACGTCCAGGGGCCCCACCATGTTGTATAAGGTAGGCTTTTAGAGCTCGCAATAATTTCTTGTCCATAGTGTGTTCACTGAAGTTATGTAACACAAAGCCACCCTAGAGAGAAGAAAAGAAGATTAACATTTAATACTTTTATTCAATGAGTGGTTAATTTAACCATAGAAAAAAAGATAATATTTTAGATGCTAAGTATCCTCATCCTAAAAAAACGGAAATAAAGCATACACACAAATACAAATATGTCCATGAAAAGCAGCTTTAGTCTGCAACAGACATTCACACTTTTTTCAAGAAATCAAAATCAAACTTTTTCTTCCATCATTATTTATATATATATATATATATATATATATATATATGTATGTATGTATAAGTATATATTTGCGCCTTTTTTAAGTTTATTTTAATAAAAAAAATTACTGATACAAATAATACATTGAAAATTTGTTTATACAACTGAATTCATTGTTTTGCTGACTGTTGTCTCTTATTTTTTAACACCTGAATTTTAAAATAGCTCAGCTGAACTGTTGTGTTACAATAGCATCAATATTACAAAGGAATTCAATTGTTTCAACAAATCTTGGAACAATAATGACTTCTCAAAATTACAAACATTAAAAATAATTTTTAACAATTGTTTTATTGTCATGTTTCTGAGGCACACCATTGTCATTATGCAATAAATTATTCATTAATGGTACTTTGCATGTATGTGTGCAGATATGTAGAAAAAATAGGAAAGAACATGTTAGGTAAATAATCCAGAGTTCTTTAGTATTTTTGTCTTTATTTTTAAAAAACAGTGCTCCATACAGAAGTAGAGCTTAAATTATAATTATTTAAAAAAAATATGATTCCTTCACTACATAAGAGTTCTCATGTTTCAAAAACGAGAGCCAAAAACCTCAATATAATTATTAAAATTAAATTGAGTTAAAGTATCAGGCCCTGTTTCATCCTCAAGCAAAAATTTAGGAATAACCAATCTTGAAATTTATGCATCTTTATAAGCATGTTCATTCACAAAATTAATTACTATGGAAACAGCTGGGGTGATCATTTTGGTAAGGGGTCTAAGAGATAATCCACATATCAGTCACTTTCAGAAAGAGGTCAAGCTGAGGTAGGGTGGAGGCATCCATTTCAAAGCGAATCATGGCGTACATCATCTGGTCAGTCACAGTGAAAGATTACTTTTGGCCCAACAGTATGTCATTAAGTGTCTAGAGAATTTTGTTTTATTTTATTTATTTATTGATTTGTTTATTTATTTATTTTTCTACAGGGATGTTTTGTACTTAAACACATTGCACTGAACTACAATTTGTTTTTTTGATGACTTCATAAAGGGTTTTTCTATCTTGTGATGGGGTCAAGCTTTTAAACATTTTATTAGACTATGAAATTTAATTTTTTTTTATGGTAATTATTTAATGCGAAAATTTGTTTATGTTGACAGAAAACCGTTAACTCATGTCTATGGTTTAATAAATTTTCATTATTTAGAAACTTAATAATGTTTGGTTTTTCATGTAGGCATAAAGGGCATGGGTCATCCCATCTTTTACAAGTTCTTGTTCTATTTATTATTTTCCATTTTATTTTTAGTGATTTATTCATTTCTTTTTAATGCCAAAAATATTTGGATAGAGATGTCTGATTTCTATTTCTATTTCTAATATTATTGAAGGAACTTTTGGGTTGTCTCCATCTAATTTTAAATTCATTCTTCCAATGTATATCCTATCAATGGATGAGATAGTGCATAGGTATACCACAGATTTTGTGCGGCATTTATTTTCTAAAAAGCAGTCTTCAGAGGTTCTACAATCACATAATTGTTTATTATTTTTGTCTAATTTTAGTTTAGAATTTTTTTTATTAAAGATCTTGCTAAGTCTGCTATTAGTAGGAAAGTCTTGATCAATTAAAACTATATAGAGTGTTTTTCAATTAAAGCTATATATATATATATATATATATATATATATATATATATATATATATATACAATATATATATATATATATATAAAAAAGGAAGAAGTTATAATAGTTCTGAGAGAAAAGTATGTATATTAAAAAGAAGATAGAAGCCACAACCATTTTGGGGTGGAACGTGGATTTAAAAAAAAAATACTATGTTTTATTTTCCATAATTTTGCTATACGGAGTTCCTGTCTCGCGACCATCATCAGGTAAAAGGTGGAGATTTCCACATATTATTAAAAATAATGAATTTTTTTCTTTATGTTTTTCGATGTTAAACATTCTAGATATGAGATATTTTCTTTTTTGTGTTAGTCATACAAACGTCTTTCTTTAACTGGCAAGGGAAAAGTTCTGCATGAAGAGTTATAAAATAAGTTTAGTTTGAGAAATGATTGAGTAGTTAATAAACCTCTCCATGAATGTTATGAACATTGTTTTTAATAACTTCAAGTTATACAAGGTCTTTTTTTAATTTGCTAGTGCTTTCAG
>OZ010587.1:39083720-39198720 GCA_963932145.1 Acanthosepion lycidas
GCCACTTTCTGACCGATATGTATCCACAATAAAATTTATTTAGAGAGTATTTGAGAAAAGGCAGACCTTCATACTTTTCAATTGCATTTATGATGATATTGAAAATTGACTGATATACCTTTGCGTTCAAACAGAAGTATTTCATATCAAATTTCTATTTGGTAAATAGAATGTATACCATTTTTCTTTCTCTATTTCGTTGTAGTTGGCTCCATTTCGTTTGCCTGATTCATTAGGAAAAATCTTCAATTTTACTGGCAGTTTTAAAGTTTTTAAGCATATATTAAAATTTTTATTATATTTAAAAAGTTGTTTCCCTTAGAGCAATTGAAAGTACAACCGTTTTACTTTGTCAAAGTGAAGTCTTTCCAAGAGTATTTGAATATTTATCTCCCTTTGATTCAGTTTACCTAATGTTGACATTAAAGTTAAATTGAAATTTCCTAAATTACTGAAGAATTATGCCATTTCAGGAATGAGTTTAGACCGCGGCAACACGGCAAAATGCCGCGATGCCTGTATTTAATTCTAAGGTATCCTTAAAAAACAAATCACGTCATGGCCATTTTTGCCTTTAACTACAAAAAAAAAAAAAAAATTTATTAAAATTAAGAACGAAAAATGTTACGTCTTTATTAATAAGCTCGTCGTGGGGACTTCCAAAGAAAAAAAATTGACTAGAGCCCTATGCAGATATATTTTCAAAGAAAAGAGTTAGATGAAAGGCCTTTCAACAAAAATGTTAACAAGTTTATTTCAATCTTGCAACATTTACGTCTGCCGGAAATTAAAATTAAATGAACATCATATAACAGATATACACACATTATGTAGTAATAATACATTTCATTTTAAAACAACAATACATAGACTGGTCCCCTCAAATAGGAAAGAAAACTACATGTATGCCAAAAAGTCAGGGACCAGTTTGGCATTGTACTTATATTGGAAACAGGACCCCCCCCCCCACTATCTAAAATAATAGAAAATTGTTTTTCAATTCTGAATAAATTGCCTGAGTAGAGGATTTTTTTGTGAATGCTAGGCAATAAAATTAGTTGTGAAAATATAATATTTATAAGAAATTACTAATTAATATTCATGTCAAAAAGTAAGGATCGTTTTGTTGACATTTTTTTTCAATAGTTAATTTGATTTTATGCTGAAAAAGCTTTATATTTGTTTTGTTTTGTTTTGCTTATCTCACTGCATAGTAGTAGTTGTAGTACAGTTCTCCATGCCCTGAATAGCAACCGGGTTTGCTAGGCATAGCCACCACCCAGTGTTTGCCAGGTGTTTTCTATTTAAACTTGTCTTTTTAATTTGCATACAATACTACACCTCCTTGAATCGGAGAGATTGTATACCCTTTTTTTCCTTTTACTATTCCTGATTATTTTCGTATTGTGTTGTCCTTCCTCTTGTCTTTCTTGTTTTCTCTTTAATCATGATCTCAGTCATTTGATTCTTTATACTCATTTGTCTTTTCTGCCTCACTTTCTTTCATTTCATGCTCCGTTCCAGTTTTGTAACTTTCTGTCTCTTCTTGTTCTTAATCTTCCCTTTCTATGTCATCCAGTTCATTTCTGCTTCTGAAATGATCTGCATGTGCCAGTATATGTTGTCCCTTTTTCTCAGCTGTGTTGTGTCCTTTTTATATCAGGAAATTTGCATCTTCTGGATTAGCCTCTTTATTCTTTCTATACCATACCTTTTCTTTCATTGCAAAGGACATAGTTATGGGGTATCTGACTTGTCTGCCTATTAATGCCGAAGGGCTCAGTTTTCTTCCTGCATGAGGAATGGATCTGTAACTGAGGAGTATTTTCGGTATATATGCTTCTAAGTGATGAGAATGCTTTTAATCCCATTTTTACCGTTTTTACCATTCTTTCCACAATGCCATTAGATTGTGGTTGGTATGGTGGTGTCTTGTATAGGATGCATCCAATCTGTTTTAACCATGCACATAAGTTCTTATCACAAAATTTGGGTGCATTGTCAGTGACTATTGTCATTCTCCATTCCTTGAGAATATAGTTCTTTGTACTTGTTTTATTGTGGTGGCTTTTTTATCTTTTACTCCGACAACCTCTGGCCATCCTGAATATGAGTCCACTAATACTAAGAACAATGCCTTATCTTTGATATGTGCATGATCCATGTGGACCATAACCCATGGCTCTGCTTCCTTGGGCCAAGTATGAATTTTGGCTTGCTTGAAGTTTTTTTATTTCCACACATTTTGGGCATCTCTTAATGTATTCCTCTACATCTTTTGAATATCTTGGTCACCAGGCTTGTAACTTTAGTCTTCTTTGTGTTGCTGTTATACCAAAATGCACATCATCATGAACTCCTTTTAAGATGTCCCTTCTCAGTATTTGTAGAGCTACTATTATATCCCCATTGCATATTATGACATTTTCTATGGTTAGTTTCTGCTTCAGTTTTTTAAAGGATTGCTCTGCCATTGAACAATTTCTCCATATATTATTTTTTATTCTCTTTACTATTCTGCTTATTGGGTCTTGCTTTGTTTCTATTTTGAGTCTATTTAGAGGAAGAACATCTGTTTTTACCCAGTATTATTATTTTATCTTCAGTATTTTCCTGTTTTTCTTGTTTCATTCTTGATAAAGCATCTACGTGAGGGATAGTGTTCCCTTTTATGTATACTATGTTAAAATCAAATGCCATGATTAATAAAAATCATGGCATTTGATTTTGACATAGTATAGCCCATCCTAAAATTCTTGATGATATGACTTTTGGCAGTTTTTTCTTGGGTTAAATATGAATCCTAATGGTTTGCAGTTCGATTTTAATAAGAATTTTTTTCCCATCAAAACATTTTGTGCCCTTTCCATGCTCCATACAATTGCTAGTGTTTCTTTTTCAATATTTGAGTAGTTAATTTCTGTTGACGTTAACCTTCTTGATATGTACATGATTGGGTGTTCTTCTTGTGATAGAATAGAAGCAATCGCCTATTTACGTGCATCTGTGGTCAACGTTAATTCTTTTTGCGGATCAAAATCTTTTATCATTGGTTTGTTCCTCAATATTTTCTTTAGTGTTTCAAAAGTGATAGTTTGCTTTTGTGTCCAGTTAGATTGTTTTTTGTTTTTTTTTTGCGTAATTTTGCAAATGGCTTTTGTATTTGGATATGTATTTACCATAAAAATTTATTAGCCCCCAAAAGGATTCTAACTCATTTTTATTTGTTATTTCTGTTATTTTTTTTGTTAGTCTATTTTTGGGTGATATACCTTCTTTTGATATTTGATATCCTAAAGATGATACCTTCTTACAGTCAAAATTACACTTGCCTTTGTTTACAGTCATGCCTGCCTTTTTTAATGTCACTAAAATTTGCTCTGTTTTATATTTTTTAAATCTTCTTTAGTTCTTGCCCTACACATATATCGTCCTGGTATATTATTATATTTTTAATTTTTCCTAATAATAATATTTGAAAAATATTGAAGTCTTTAGTCCAAACAGTAGATGAGTTCATCTTAGTAAGTCCGTAGGGGTGTTTATCACAGTAATTTCCTTAAATTTCTCATCAATTTCTATTTGGTTGTATGTTGCCTTGAAATGAATTTTTGCAAAGTGTTCCATTTTTGCTAACTCATGTTTCACAGTTTCGATATTTGGCAAAGGAAAAGAATCTGAACATATCTGATGATTTACACCTATTTTATAAACATCACACATCCTTAAATCTTCATCAGGTTTCTTTATTGTTACTATCGGTGACACCCAATTGCTACCATGTTCAGTTATTCTTTCTAATATGCCTTGTTGTAGCATTTTTAATTTAATTTGGCTACTACCAAAGGTAGGATATGAATTTTCTTGATTCTATATATTTTGGGTGATAATTTTTTTAGTTAAACGCTTGCTTTATAGCCTTTCAATAATCCTATTTCCTTTTCTTCTGCTTCCATGGAATTGATTAATTTCACTGAATCTACTTTTAATACATCAATTTCTAGTAATCCATGTTCTTTTTCACATTCTATAACTGTAATGGGAATTATTTCAAAATGCTTGTCGGTTTCAAAATTGCCTTGAAATGTACCCATTATTTTTATAGTCGTTCCATCAAATTGCTTTAATTGGAAGTTGCTTTGTTTTAATTTAGGTCATCCTAATTTTACCCAGAAATGTTTTGGTATCAATGTGACTTCACTGCTTGTATCAACTTTCATGTTAAATATTTGGCCATTTATCCTTATTTTTTTCTCTAATTTTTTTTTGTATATTCATTGTAAATATTTTAGCTTCTTAGGAGGGAGTTTATACCATGCGTACTCTTTCTATTTTCTTTTTATATTTGCATACCTTCTGAAAATGATCTCTTTTTTTGCTATTTGAGCATATTTTTCCTAGAGCTGGACATTTGTACTTGTCTCTCTCGTGATTTTTTTCCACAATATCTACATTTAATTATGGATTTGGTCATGCCCATCCTGTACATCTTGAATTCTTTTTTTAGTTGATTAAATTCTCTAATCAACTCTAATTGCCATAAAAACTCGATGCTAGCTTCCAAACTCATGCTACTACTCTGTAGACATTCCAGTATTTTCATTTGTGGTTTTGGTCTTGCAAGCCTTCAATTATTCTGAAAATGATTAATTCATCTTCTATAGTCATTTCCCATGCTCCCAATTTTTCAAATTCACAATACTTGACTCGTTCATTCAATCTATTAATAAGTATTGTATAATGAACTCATTGGGTGCTTGTCTTGTCTCTAAAAACTTGGTTCTTTCAGTGATGACCAATCTTTTCTTTGGTCTTATGTCCTTTTTTTATAATTTTAATAATTTCTTCAAATGTCATTTCTTCTAATTCACTCGGGTAACACATTGTCAAAATTTTCTTCACCAATTCACACCCTGGCTGCAAAACTTCTTATTCATGTTTCTATGTGTTCTGGGTCGTACAGCAAATTTAACAAACCTATAGGCAATGTCACATTGTTATATTTTGCATATCTCTCTGCATAGTAGTAGTTGTAGTACAGTTCTCCGTGTCCTGAATAGCAATGGCATAGCACCCCCGGTGTTCACCAGTGTTCTCTATTTATATTTGGCTATCTAATTTGCATATGATACAATATTTTTATACAGTAATACAACACTGTTCTTTCCACAACATATTCTAAGCTATTATGTTGTAATGTTTGGTTTCTTTTTTGAAAATGTTCCACTACAATGTATCATTGCTAATAATTCTAGTCATCATAATCTGTCATAATTTGCCAATAAAAATATTTGATTTTAAAGCTTTTTGTTTATTTTCATCAATTTTTTAAAGATTTTACATTCAAATTACTTTTACAAATAAAAAACAAATTTTGCAAATTCTAAATAATTGCTGCAGTGCCCTCATTTTTAAGGGGTCCATCAAGGCAATTTTTGCCTGACCCTATCTTAGGCTAAAAACTCATCCCTACCATTTTATAGAGAGTAATAAGTAAAATGAACGATGTGATCAAGCAAAGTGAAGCAAACATAAAAAAGAAGAAAATGTAAATAGACAAGTACAGTTCAAAGAATCCAGACAGTCTATAGTGGTGTGGGGCTTAGGGGTTAAAATGAACAGTTGATTTACCCATGCCAAAAAGATTAATGCAAGGTGGTAATGACAAGGAAACACATGGGTAATTTTAACAAGATAAGGAATTTATTTACGAATTTACGCACTGGAAGTTGTGTCAGTAGCTCATTTCAGGAAAATAAATCATAACTCTTTAAAGTCCATAGTTTTAATGAATTGTCATGAAGAGGAAATGTTCATACAACAGAGCAAATGATCTGACACAAAATATTCAAAAATGTTTAAAACAAAGGTAAGAAAGTTTGTTGTTCACAGAACAGATATACAGTTGCATACATTCGAAAGTAGACAAAGAGAGATAGTTTGAAATACTTAGCTTTCTTGGATTGTTGAAATACAGTTCTTTGAAGTGCTATGTGGTTGGTTAAAAGATGTTAATATAATTGGACAGTAATTTGATACTGGCGAAAACTTCCACACTGTGAACAGAAACTAAACCTTTCACATAACTTCAGATATGTTTCTCTATTTAATTTTTCTCTTCATTTTATATCAAAAAGAATTTTGCATTCTTCTTGGCTCGACAGATAATTTCTGTGGAGACAAGATTTTCATTGGTCCAAAGAAAATTTCACAAGGCTCACAAATTCCTTTCTGTCTTTTCCTCAGTCCTCCAAATTTGAAGTGGGCAAAAGGAGTTATTATTATTTCACACTCACTACAACTATATCTTCTTGGAATCTATAAAAACTAGTTTCACGAGTTTGTCAGTGTTAGAGTTTTTGCTTTTTTTCATTTTTAGATGAAGTATTTTCTCTATTTTCTTAATACTTTCACTTCATCTCATTATTGCTGTCTTTTATCACTGCATTCATACACTTGCTTATTTTGAGAGCAGACATCATAAAAAATTGCAAATGAAGGAAAAACTTAATAATAATAATAATAATAATGATAATAAAAAAGTAATCCTAGAAAGTAATAAAATAAAGAGAAGAAAGAGTGGCTGAATGAGATTTGTGATCCACAATTTCCATGGCCAAGGTGGTTTATGAAAAACTGTGGTTTGGAAAGTGATTTTAAATCTTGTTGGAAATGACTTCTTTACTGCTCTTTGTTCAAGCAGTCAAAAAGTACATTGGACCAAACTACTATTACAAAAAGCAACAATAAAATAGAATAAAATTAGTAATAAAATAATAAAGAAACATTCTTCTTATATCTCAATGAGGTATAACTATAATGAAAATTGAAGTTGCAGCAGAAGAGTGCATCAAGAAATTTGAGATCATGCCTTTTATAAGGAGAGGCTATAAGATGTGGGGACCTGAATTTAAACTGTCTTGCTAATTTTAGTTCAATTTGGCAAACTTCAGACATAACTTACCACAAGGAAGACAGCTGCATATGAAGTGAGGGCTGCATTCATAGAAGGAAATGAAGTTCTGTAAAAGAAAGGAAAAAAACTTGAATTTGCCTATGTAAGAATAATCCATGTAAGGAGTCTTAATAATTGAGTGGGACAGAAGTTTTCTAGATATACTTGAAACAAGAAGGGTCTTAATAAAAGAGTAAGGGGGGGGGTCATAAAATCATTTAAACAGTCAAAAAGTCTGAAATTAATAAACTTAAGTTCAGAGAGGGTAGTTTGAAAATTTACAAATGTTCTGTTTGGTTCTTAAGAGTAATCTCCAGTAGTTCCTGCCTGTTTTGTAAGTCAATATTTACTTCTTTTTTTCTTTTCTTTTTTTTACCTCATAACAAATACTAACCATGTGGGAAAAAATATTAAATAAGCCATCCCAACAGTATTATCTTTTAAAGTCTAATAAAACAATGTCCTTTGAATCAAGTAAGAAAGTGCCATATTCAGTGCTATAGAAGACCTCTGGCTTTAAAAAAAAAAAACAAACAAAAAAACTCAAAAATATTTGCCAGACTTTATGTGTGTAGACAAAATGACTTGCTCTATTTTGCATAGAGTTGAGTGACTACTATTAATTCAATCATCACTCGGTACAGAAGTAGAACTTCTATGTCACAGACTAAAAGACATCATAACAATATGCAAACCTAAGACATCTAGTAAGTTAATGTTTACACATTGTACCTAACTACATAAAACAAAATATTAAATGTAAATAGGAGAGGGGCATTATATGTCATCAGTATTGTCAAAAGTCTTTGAGTATTCTTATTAATGAAATACTTACCTTGCATTTCTAAGATGCAGTGTATTTTTAACCAAGCACAACTCATCACCTCCACTTTGATTTTGCAGGGCACATTTTGATCTGTTAATCTGACAGATATCAAGAAAATTGGGTCGCAATCGACCAGTCATAAGTTTTATGACATCAGCAAATACCATCAGAGCCATGGCACCAAATAAAAAGACTCCTGATACAAGAAAGAAACATTTTTTAGAAATATAAAATGCCATTTGGTTTTAATATTGTGTGAGATTTGGTTTATAATATTTATCTTTATTTAAAAATATTGATAATAACTTGTTTGTAGGGAATATCAGGTTTTATTATACACAAAAAATTGCTATATAATTTTTTTATTTATAAATAAATTCAAAAGATATTGGCCCTAGAAGCATATTTGTTTAATATATTATATATACAGCCCTGGATTAATCATTAGGCAAACTAAACATGTGCTTAGGGCACCAAGTAGTAAAGGGTCACTACAAAAATTTGAGTTAGGTATTATGAGAGAAGCGGGGCATGGGGCACCAAATTTTTTGTGAAAATTGCACAGTAACTGTTGCACAAAACAATTTTTAGAACTAGTTTCTAAGTTACAGTATACTTTGTGAATGAAACACTATGCAACATAAAATTTCAAATCACTTCTATCTATGGGCTTTTAAATTTTTGGGATAGCTGTCACTGTGCATAAATATTAAGTTCTAGGTGATTCTAGAATTAGAACTGTTTATGTTTCACCTATTCTGGTTACACCCTTCTTTTTTAAAAAAAAAAAATTATAAAAAAAGATATTCAAAATAATGTCATGAAACCATTTTCTACAGTAAAAAATCTCATTGAAATAAATTTTGATGTTTAAAATGGCAAATAAATTTATTTTTTCAAATAACATTTTTAACATTTTCCAAATTAGTTTTCAAAGAAAATATTATTTGAATTTACTTTCATTAAATTGAAAAAATCAAACGCATGTTTATATAAAAAACATTTTATGCATATAAAACTATAAAAAAAAAGCCTTGCTTCTTTTGTTCACAAATTTTTCAGACACCAACATGAAACATGTTCAGTTAAGTGGTGTACAAAAAAGAAAACTAGCCAAACAGCAAGAACAAAATGTTTAATTAGTAACAGCCAAGACTAGAAAATTAACTAATTATTTTGTTCCAGTGCAACAATGTGATCTTCCAGATACAGATCAAAACCAAGCCCTGTCTGAGAAAGAAGACATTTCCACAGTTCATTTGCTTGGTATTAGCCCTTCATTTACTTCAAGATCAGAATATCATGATGACTCCAATGACAATGAAAAATCACAACTTTCACAAGCTGGTGCATATAGCATATTTGCTACTGATCTACCTGTTAACCTTCTTGATAAGTCTACTGCAAGCTTTTCTACAAGTCCTAATGTTGAAATAGTACCTGAAAATGAAATTTGTGATGACACAATTCAGTCTACAGAAGATAAGAAGTAAATAAAGGAAAAGATCCAGGTCTATGAATTGATTTCTCAGCTGATGATATATGGCTTATTGAGTTAATTGTGGGCCCACTGACTGTCAGCACCATGATGATCCTTTTGCCAAATCTTGCTGGACTTTTGCTAGTGGAAAACCAACAAGATACTGTTCACAAAAACTCTTCTATAGAACAAAAGCAAATGGTAGGCAATAGAAAAGTGAATGGTTATTGTATTCACCATCCACAGGATCAGTGTACTACTTTGTTTGTAAGCTTATTGTGAAGGATCCACACATTTGGCAGACAAAGATGGCTTCAGTGATTGAAGAAATAACATTATAGTTGATTTAACTTGTAGACAAGGCTTGGGTTTACGACAAAAGCTAGAAGACCAAATTAATAAAGAGTACAATTACTGGGAAAATGTTTTCAGGTGTGCAATAGCTGTTATTTGTACATTAGCTGAATGGGGCCTGGCTTTTAGAGGGACAAGTGAAAAATTTGGATCCCTACAAAATGGAAATTATTTAGGGTTGCTGGAATTGATCAGTCAGTTTGTTGCATTTTTAGCAGCACATATTACGAAATCTGGAAATCCTGGAAAAGAAAACCTTTCTTACTTATCCAAAACTATCTGTGAAGAACTCATTCAAATTATGGCTCACAAGGTCCACATGCTCATTATGGATGAAGGTTATTTCAGCTTGTCAGTAGACTCAACACTTGATCTATCGCATATAGATCAGTTAAGTGTTGTACTTTGATACTTAATAGATGGGGAGCCGATTGAGCAGTTTTTGACTTTCTTAAAGCTACAAAGTCACACTAATGAAGATATGGCTAAGCAAGTGTTGCAGTACTTATGCAAAGTTTGCAACCTTAATTTTTCAAAATGCAGGGGTCAGTCCAACGACAATGTAGCTAACAAAAATCTGGGTGTTACAAGGGCATGCAGCAAAAATTTTTTAGAGGAAAATAAGTTTGCAATATATATGTGCCCTGTGCTGCCCATTCACTAAATATGGTAGGCAGAAGTGCTGTTCACCATTGTCCAGAAGCAGTTAATTTCTTCTTCATAGTGCAACTGATATATACATTTTTCTCATCCTCAACCAACAGATGGAAAATTCTCAAAGGGTTCCTTGGGGATGAAAAGATGTTAAAATCCCTTTCTGATACCAGATGGGAATCACATGTTGTTGCAACTGAAATCATTCTAGTCTTTCCCTCAGATTTTAGAAGCTTTAGAATGTTTACAAGAAGACCATTCACAGAAGTGAGACACCAGAAGAGAAACAGAAAACATTGCAAATAAGATGCAAGAATTAGAATTTGTTTTCATGCTTATCTTTTGGGAAGAAATCTTGCAACATTTTCCTAGAGTCAGTCAAGCTCTACAAAATGAACACGTGAACTTGAAAACGCATGTGCAGATTTGTATTCTTCAACCATTTGCATACTTCTAGAAATGAATTTGAAAGATTTGAAGAAGCTGCAAAAGAAATACTACCAGACGTGGATTATAAGGCAACTGATACTCGCAAGCATAAAAGAAAGAAAGTGATCAATGATGGGGATGCACCAGAAGTATCCCTGAATGCCAGAGACAAGTTTTGTATATCAACTTTCTACATCATTATTGATAAACTTGAAGCAGAGATGAGATGGAGAGGACAGATGTATAATGATATAGCAGACCGATTCTCTTGCTTGATTGATATACCAGAAACATCAAGTTCTTCATCCAATGAAGAGAGAATAGAGTATTCTGAGTGTTGTGAAAAACTAACCAATGCCTATCTAGAGGACTTGAACAAGTAGGGAGGACAAAGAATGATGATAGATGATGATCAGTTCCCATCATTGATGTTTTTAAAAAAAATTCTACTGTTTTGACTTGAATATTACTTGCAACAATTTTTATTGCATTTCATTATATTTTCATTATACATCTGTTTTAATGATTGACTACAAGTTAATGGATTAATATTTGAAGAAGCTGACAGTCATTAATCTGCTGTCTTTGGAAGTGATTTTTGGGTAATATGGTCAATAGATGTGTCTTGCAGAATCTGAATGAACATTGTGTTCCATGAATAAACACTTTCACTAAAATCTTCTTATCTTTGATCAATATTGTTAAAAAATATCTTGTCTAAAAATTTATAAAAATTCATTGTATTTATTTCGAACTATCATCAACTTTGAAACAATCTAAAATTTGACTGCATGCTATCATTTGAGATCAAAACATTACTTCACCTCCCCCTGTTGTCTTCTAAGCTGTATTAATTGATCATTTCTATAAAGGACCAATTACTTCATTGGTAATATTTATTGATTTAAAAACCTATTTTTAGAATTTTAATATAACCCAAACATATGAAACTGCTTTTTATATATTCTCTTTTTTCTTGAAAATTGACAACACATGTATTACATGCTATTCTTGGAATTAAACAATGTAATAAATAGTGTTTAACATTTTTGTTGTCAATTCTGAAGGAAAATTTTTTTTAAAATTCAGATGATAATAAACTATTTTAATGATTTTATTTGGCAAGAGAAAATAAAAGAAATACCTTGAAAATGCATTTATTTAAAATTTATAATTACCATTACTCATAGTTATGTGTTTATTTAAATATTCTTTGTTCTTTTGTTCAAACATTTTTATAAAAATTTGTTTTGATAGTTATTGTTTTATAATATGGTAAATGATAAATATTTAATTGTGCTTGGTTCATATATTTTTTATAAACTTGTAAGTATAAAATTATGCTTGTAAATGAACAATCTAATAAAATAGTGCTTAATTCTTTTTTTGTTAATTCTTGAGAAAAATTGTTTGGGTTTTATTAAAATTTAAAAAATAGCTTTTTAAAACAATTAAAATTGCTGAGGGACTATACAGTAATAGTGGTGCCAAGAGAAAAACTATCCTTTGGACACACCATTTCTTGATTTATGAATGTTAAACTTTGCCATAAAAAATATTGTAGAAGACAATGCCTCTTTGTATTTGGTGACAGTACTTATTTGTGTATTAATATATATAAAGAAAATATATGGAGAGACTTTTCTATATTAGCACAAATAAATCAAGGAAATATAAAGATTTGAAATGGGTTTATATTATAAATTTATATACATATAATATTTTAACTTTTAAAAGATTTTGAAAATACAAAATTAAATATTATAATTTACAACATGACAAAAAAAGTTAGTAACATTTGTTATCTGTATGCATAAAACAATCTCCTGAATGTTTTGATATCTACTAAAATAATTATGAATAAACAATTGCAATACATGTCTGAAGTTAGATAGAAGATTTGAATAACATTTTGATATATGACGTGAATAGACAATGTAACTTGTCATGCAATTCTTTTTTCTAAATCAAACAGTGCAATCATTTTTTGAGAAATTAACGTTAATACTTTTTCCATATTATATCAGATTTTAATATTTATCCATTAAAATATTACATAGAATATTCAGTACTTTGCAAAAGCCACTTATTCTCCAATAACACCTTCAATTTCAGATTAAACAAATGGCTTACCAATGAATCGAAATATCCTTCGAATGATTTGTGGAACTCGACAGGCACCACATAAAATACTAATAGATCTCTGGGGTTCAGTACCAAAAGCCCACATTCCAATTTCACTAATGAGGATCTGATAAAAGAAAAAAAAATCATACTTTAAATTGTTTTTAGATTAGAATTCAAACCTACAAGCACTTACAATGATACAAGAATATTCCTTAACGCTACAGCTGTTTACCTCATGTAGAAACAATCAATGTTATAGAACGTTTATAGAACCTTTCAAATAGAACCTTTCCTTTCATCTATTTATTTCTGTTGTTCTAATTATTACTGGTGATCTTCTAAGAGATTGAACACTGTATGCTACTTTTGTAAAAAAAAACAAAAAACCCTTGAGTTTCACTTAATATTCAATATCTGTTTTCCCCTTCCTCTTGTTTGTTGAATTTTCTACAGGTGAATTTGTCCCATGAAGAGACCAACAAGTAATACTATTCAAACAATATAAAATACTTTACAAAATATTGCAATATATGAAATAGAAACAATTATGGAAAATAACATCTTTAGGGATGGTGAAGAAATTACTTTGACTTCAGACACAAATGCAATACTTCAATCATAATAATAGAAACATTTTTATGCATTGACAAAGGCAATGCCTATTTTGGGCTTCAACCTGTCACAGATACATATGTATTCAAATAACAGTGCTTACTTTTTCCTTTTTGTTCACCAAAGGTCATTTAGTATTGAAAACTTCATAATGAACATAACTATTCTTTTATTGCTTTTAAGATGATTAACTCTTACCTTTATCCCTGAAGATCTACTTATTTAAAAAAAAAAATGACCAACAGCTTGTTGGTCACTTCTTACACAGATCCAAAGCATGCCTGTACAAACAGATCAATTAAAAGATCTATGACAATGAACTTTTCCTATCACAATCATTATTTCCAGTCTGAGCCTTTCCACCCACATAGAATCAAATATTCCTACTACAATTAATTATTTCTCTAGATAATCACTGAAGACTGTAAATGCTTGACAATTCAAAGTTAATCAGGAATAAAACTCAACTTGTGCTAAAACTAATTGAAGCTTTGTCAACTGATGAGTTCTTGTATTGGAAATAAGACATGCTGGGAATTTTGCAGCAATAAGGAGTTGGGGTTGTAGGATGATAAAGAGGCAAAAAGAAACAATGTTTAATAGTTTCTGTTCTTGTTAAATTATGCATGACTTGCATAGTGATCAGATTGTGAAGAGACAAAGCACAACAAGCACAAAATGCATACTGAGATTTATTTTTTGTAAAAATACTTTAAAAAAAAGAAAAATATTAAAAAAAGAAAAGGGTCAAATGTATCATTAAAAATCCCTGGCTCTTCTTTTTTTTAATAGCTTTATTATTGCTGTTGTTTTATTTCCTATATAGATTTTTGTTTCTGGATTTAATGGCATCAAAAAATAGAATTTTATGAAATGAAATGTACAGATTGCTAAAGGGTAAATGATAAAAATTGCAGATAGTAGAGAGGATATGCTGGAACCTAAAAATATGATATCTTATTTCAATAAGTGAGCAAAGTCATGAGTATTAACAGAAAAGCAAAAAGTGTAAGTGGAGAAAAGAAAAAAAGAATCAATGGGGAAGGGAAGCAAGAATAATAATGAAAGAAAGTAGAGGGAGTAAAAGCAGTATTTTGAAGTGAAGGGAAAGAAAAATACTAAGAAGAGTGGAGGAAAAATAGAAGAGAGAAATAAGAGGAGAGGAAGAAAGAAAGGAGAGGATGGAAAGAAGGAGAAAATAAAGATAGGAGGAGGAAAGGAAAAAGGATAAGGAAGAGGGATTGTGGTAGATGTGAGAGCTAAACAAAGAAAACTAAAAAGAAATGGGAAATAGAAATCCAAACACTTGGAAGGAAATAAATGAAAGAGAAAAAAAGAAAGAAAGAAAGAGAAAAAAAAGAAAAAGAAAAAAAAAGAAAGAGAAAAAGAAAGAAAAAGAAAGAGAAAAAAAAGAAAGAAAGAAAAATCTGGTTTGTTAATGTGATTATTAAAATGTCAATCTGGGCAGCTGCATAGATACAATCAATTTCTCATTAATGTACCCAATAACATTTATCTTATGAGTCAGGAGAAATTGGAATGAACTAGAGGTGGGGAGGGGGGGATCACAATGATGCTATCATCATCATCATCATTATTGTTGTTACTCCAACAATAACATTTTTCATAAATATATCGCAAGGTAAAATCATTATTATTATTTCTACCTTTGTAGAAAGAGCTATTTTAAGCAAAATGTTAATTGGTTAATATTATTTGTATCTATTATATGAGTGATTGCAATCTATAGCAGAGAACAGGTTTATTGCTGGCTTGATGATTTATTGTAAGTCAGAAGTTCAGGTATTTTCAAGGTGCTAACATTGGTAAGATGAAAAACAGTCACATGCATAATACAAATACTGAACAATTCTCAGCTCAATCCAAAGAGATTAAAAAAACAAAAATTCTGATATTTAGTCATTTAATCAGATTTTGAAAAGTGTGAGAACTTTTGAGCACCCCTTTGTATATTTATAACTGACACATGAATAATTACACCTGGTAGGCAGCTGATTGAACTTTATAAAGTAATTTTTCAACATTATTTGAAAATATTTAAAAATCTTTTGAGAACATTCTTATGAGAGTAGAAAGATCTTTACAAAAATTGACAAAATTTCTCTAAAATTTCATAGAAGAAAAAATAAAAAATAAAATGGATATATATATACATATATATATATATATATATATATATATATATATATATATATATATATAGATTGTTACAAACCCCATCTAAATTTATTATAAAAACTATATCATCGCTTATATTTTAGAAGCACTGTAAAATAAAGAGCCCAGTACTTGCAGAAATGTATAGATAGTAAGCCCAAAGAGATAGGTAGACTTAGTGGCGACAAAGATTAACCAGAATGTACCCTTCCTTTCTCTTTTGGCCAACATGTTGACAGCATAATTTACATGGATAGATTCCAGACAGGAAAAGTTGAAACATTATAAACTAAACTTTCTCTGTCCCGGCAGATGACAGAGGGGATCAATGACGTCATTTCACCGACAATGGAAAAAAATTTGTATTTGAAAATTGACCACGTGACAAGGAAAGAAAAGAAACAAATAGAGAAACGAAAAAAGTCAGTCTTGTCCAGGCCTTAGGGCCGGACAGACGTGTTTGCGAAAAATACAAGAGTTTTGTCCAGGCCTAAGGGCCGAATGGACATGTTTGCGAAAATATCAGAAAGAGAATCCATCTTTGAATGGAATTGGTGAATCCATTTGCTCATGAAAGCAAAAGTTTTGGTTAGCTATGCAGAAGTCCCTCTTCAAACCTCGAACCTGAATGCAAGCGTGTGGAACGCGAAAGAAATGTTGACCTTTGGGGAAATAAACGATGATGTATACGGAATTTCGCTACATCGGGATGAAAGAGAGATAGAAGACATCTTTGATTTGTCCGTCACCCAAGTCTCGAGACCAGTCACTAATAGAAAAAGAAAAGGAAAAAAAGGAAGAAAAGATCTCAAAGGAGAATGCTGCCACACCGAGATGAAGGAGAGAGAGAAGGATAGCAGTTTCAACTTAATCGTCGGCCAAGCCCCTAGATAGGACGAAAAGAGAAAGAGAGGAAATAAGAAAAGACCTCAAAAGTAGATGCTTATATTAGGTTGGTGTAAAAATAATGATGTAATAATGTCGTTTTTTGACGTATTTTTTAACGTCAAAAAACGACATTATTACGTCATTATTTTTGCACCAACCTAATAAAAAGAAATAGAAAAGGAAAAAGAGAAAAGAAAAGAAGAAGTAGATAGGCATTAGTGGAAAAGAACTTTTATTATGAGATAAGTTTGTTGTTTTTCTTGTGCTTTGTTTTTGTTTAAATGTACTTCTTTTTCATGTTTGTACTTTCATGCAAGTCTGGCATGAGATCCTTTTATTATATGTTTCTTTCTACTTCTCTTAAAATTTTGAGGTTATGTAAATTCGTGCAAGTATGGCACAAGACCATATGTTGATTTGTGTTTTACCTCCCTAAGAGGATGTTCCCCTACCACTATTTTGTCTACAATGTTTAAATGTTTATTCTTGACACATTGTCATCTTTGTTTTGGCAGTTTTTCTTTTTCTTCTTCATGTTTTTACGTTTGTTAATAAATCTATATTTCCCTGTCTCCATTGTTGTTTGTTGCCTATCATGTTTGTTCCTTAATCGGTTCCCACTCAGCCGTGTCTGATCATTCGGAAAGAGACACTTGGGAAAGAAATATATTTTACGAAAATTGAGTAAATGCAAATGTTAAAAAAAAAAGACAAAAAATAACACAGATTATGATCCTCCGCTATCAATAGGGTTGGAGGAAGGGGGAGGTTCGTAAGAATATATATATATATATATATATATATATATATATATATATATATATATATCATATTTATGATATATATCATATTGAAAATGTATGTAGTTGGAAGTTTTTGTTGCCTTTATTATATGTAATCCAATGTAACACATAGCAGCATTCTACACATGTTGAATAAACATCAAAATATGCATTATATGTAATGGGACTGAAAGGTACAATAGAATTATTGCCTGTCAAGATGAAAATAATAATCACTTATTGAAATATACATTAAATTTAGTGCATTACAAGATACAATCTACACTTGACTGGAAATCATTTCTTTATAATTAACTTTTATAATTTGATTCAAGTTGACAATACCTAACTTCCCTATCCAGATAGCACATACATTAACTATGCTAATATATAGTAGAATTTGTAAAAGATTTCCAAGCAACAGCTACTGAGTTTCTTCCCCAATGAGTGTTCCATTAATCTAGAATAGTCAAATCTCATGTTACTTATTTATTCATTTAATTATTCAATGTTTTTAAATAATTAAGAAACATACCACAAATGGTGGAACACAGACGCTCAAAGAATAAATGGCTTCATCAGAGACTTCAGCTTGAAATGCAAAGTCTAAGAATGGACTTTCCTTTGCTGAGTGAGACAGTTCAGGGTCCAAACAAGAGAAGTTGCTGCGCCGCATAGGGAATACATTGGTCCACCTGGAGAAAAAGAAAAGTTATTGTATCTTTAGAAATTTTCCATTTTTTTTATTTTTTTACTTCATTTATTTATTTTTTTGGATTCAAAGTTTTCATAATAACTTATTTATTTTTTTGTATATGTATTTGCATCACAAGCATTTGTGCCTGTAATCAGAGTGTAGTATATGTACATATGGAAATCTTACATTATAAAATAGAAGATATAAATTATGCAGATTATGTTTTTCAAAAATTTTAAACAACAGTAGCTGTTTTCCTCTAAGGAAACATTTGGCATTCATTGACTCAGCATCCAGTTCTGTTTTTGGTTGTAATTTATAAAATCTTTCTCTTAAAAATTTTTTCAGGGAAACAGATTTCTCAAGTCCAGTAGCTGTTATCATGCTTTCCAATGTTGATGGGTGTTTCCTTATTAACCTTTTATTTGAATTAGTATGGAATGTTAACATCTTGATTATGCTATTGTTTTTTCTTTGAGTTACATGTGCTATCCATTTTAGTTGCTGCTGCTGTTGGTAGTCATCAAATGATGTGATTTCTGTTATTTGATACAGTTATTTTTTTGTGAATCTGTAGCAACAGTCCACAATAACAGATTTAGGTAGAAATAAATTTCTTTTTTTAATGTTAGGAAAAATAAGAGATGCCTATAATTGTTTCCCATGCAAACAAAAGCAATACTACTACTACTATCAATAGGTGAAATCATATCACTGGTTATAATATGATCAACAGCAATCGGGAACACAGAAACTCAGTAGCCCATATTGTGTGTGTGTGTGTGTGAATCCCCATCATGGCCTCCCTTTCTGTTTGCTTTAGCATGATGGCAGTTTGGATAGAGGAAAAACAGATAAAGACACACTGTTATATATATAAAAAATTCAGATACAATTAAAAAATATATCTGTAAAAAGACAATATGAATAAAACAAAAGGAAAATTTATCTTAGATGAAGCGTTTAAGCCTCTGATGAACTAACTTATTTTAACCAATGTTTCATCCTTTGATGGACTTTATCAATGTCTTTGCCTTGATAAAGTCCATCAGAAGATTAAATGCATAGTTTAAGATGTTTTCCTTTTGTCCTATTTTCATTTATATATATAAAGAAATATAGTCTTAAGGTGTGCTATATTTATGGAATAAAGTGCTCAATATCAGAGATAGAGCGTGTGTAAATATAAAAGTGAACATAGAAGTCAACACTTAGAGGTGACAGTCTGTTTCATGCTATATTTAATCGTCAGGCCACGTGTGCTGTTATTTTTCTCGGCTATTTATATATATACGGGTTAGTGGTGCATTGTGGGTATTCTGTTATGGCGGTTATTTCACCGGAATTCGACATAGATATAAAAACTAACCTAAACGAAGTAGATTTTCTAGATGTTACCTTCAACCTAAGAGAAGGCACACATAAACCATATAGAAAACCTAATGACAAACCACTCTACATACACACATCTTCCAACCATCCACCTTCTATAATCAAACAGATACCAAAATCGATTAACCGCAGGCTGTCTGACAATTCCTCCAATGAATCCCTATTTAACAAAGCTAAGAAAGACTATGAAACAGCCCTAAAAGATAGCGGATTCCCAGCAATACTCACATACTCACCACAGAATACAAAAAAGGCCAACAGAAGAAGAAATATCATATGGTTCAACCCACCGTACAGCAAGAACGTAAAAACAAACGTAGGGAAAATATTCTTCAAACTCTTACACAAACACTTCCCAGAATCAAGCACCTTACACAAGATATTCAACAAAAACACAGTAAAAATCAGCTACAGCTGCACCGAGAGCATGGCACAAATAATAAAAAAGCACAATAGGAAAATTATCAACAAACCACACGAACAAATTAAACCCACGTGCAACTGCAGAATAAAGAACAAATGTCCCTTAAACGGAAATTGTTTACAAAACAACGTAATATACCAAGCCACGATAAAATCACCAGATAATGAAGAAAAAGTATACATAGGAGTAACTGAAGGACCCTGGAAACAAAGAAATTATACACACAAAACATCTTTCACAAATAGTAAATATGCAAACAGTACAATGCTTTCTAAGTATATCTGGGAAATTAAAAACAAAACGCACATCACACCAAAAATATCTTGGAAGATAAGGAAAAAATCATCAGCCTACAATAACCAATCAAAAACTTGCAAACTTTGCTCGGAGGAAAAAATAGCTATCATTACTTTTCCCGACCAAAATAAATTATTAAACAAAAGATCCGAACTCATCTCAAAATGCAGACATGAAAATAAATTTTTACTACGTAACCTAAAAAATTAAAAACGGAAAAAATAAAATAAAAACAAATAAATATACTAATAAGCAAAAATAACAAAATAACAAAAAAAAAAAAAAATAGAAATAAAACATAAAAAAATACTATGTTACTTAAAAATCGAAAACCGAAAAGAGAAAATATACAAGTAAAATAAATTAACCTAAATTCATCCAAGTAAATAAATAAACAAACCAATCCCAAATAAAGATAATCAATTAAAAATTGTTCCTGCCAAAATAATACTTAGAATGAACTACAACAATCAACCCCAAAACTGAGCAAACAACTTTAATTAAATTCCCAAACCAAAACAAAACTGTTAAATAAGTGATATAAACAAATTTTTACTACGTTAATAAATAAATAAATAAAAATAAAAACAAGCAATATAATTTGACCTAAATAGATAAACAAACGACTTCCGGTGAAATAACCGCCATAACAGAATACCCACAATGCACCACTAACCCGTATATATATATAAATAGCCGAGAAAAATAACAGCACACGTGGCCTGACGATTGCATATAGCATGAAACAGACTGTCGCCTCTAAGTGTTGACTTCTATGTTCACTTTTATATTTATATATATATATATATATATGAGAAAGAGAAATTAGTTTTACTTAGCTTTTTATTACAGTTTACTTACAAGATTGTTTCATAAAGTTCCTTTCTAAATTTATTTTAAAAATATCAGATAAGGAAGCTTAAATTTTAGGGTTTACAAATCAAATATCCTTGATCATGTAAATTTGAAATAATTAAAAAGATAAAAAGTTTTTATGCAATATTGTCACACTAATATTTTCTTTCTTTTTAATGCACTTCTACAGGAAAATTTGCAAAGTATTTAATATCTAAAACTTTGAAGCAGATAAAGACCACTATCAAAAATGGTCTTCTCGTTATAAAGTCTCCAGATGGACTCCCCAAAGTAACTTGCAATAGTTTAATCACTGTATCTTATAACTCAAGGATTCATTTATGTTTCATACCATACAAACATATTTACAGAAGACATACTTTTAACATTCTTATTAAAAAACAAAAAAAAAAACATTAATCATATAGTAACAAGTTATTTTAATGATCCATGAAATGTGAACTTCTTTCATGGGTGACATTTTAACCAATTGGCCAAAGAATCCTATGACTAAATGGAATACAAATTATATTCATATATTGTCATCTCTCTACTCCAATCCTTTCCAGTGTTTAATTTGTCAAATTATTTGAATTTGGTGTTAAAACATTTTCTGTGTATTCCAAAATGACAAAAATAAAAAAAAGGCTATTTTTACAAGTCATTGGTTGTAAGTTGTGTTGACTTTTAATTGCACCTTGTGTCAAAGCTATCAAGATAAGAAAACACTTACCTCAAGAAATAGGCCAAGGTAGCTATTATTCCAAGGATTATCAGTTCCAGCACAAAAGTGATGACAATGAGAACATTGGGCCTTGACCTTCGGGAAGAATCTGTGCTAAGGTCAGAATCCGTATCTTGTCTGCCGCTCTCTTCCATGTCGCTGTTGTTACTGTTTGACAGGAGCTTTGGATATGGCATCTTATTTCACATCTGCAAAAAAGAAAAAGAGAAAATAAAAAGTTCTAAAATCAAAGTAATATGCTTCATTCATTTGCATTAAAACCTTTAATGAATTTATATCCTGACTTGCCATGGTTGAGATGATTTGACTCGAATGGGAAAGTAATATAATTATGGAAGAGTAGTTTGCCTAAGTAATCACTCAACCATTCTCTGTCAGTCATTGTGACATGCCAGTGATGAGACTCTTTGTAAACATTATTAATTTCTGACTCACATTTCTTTCATTTTAAGTTTAGTCACAGCAAGAACCACATTTTGACCCATTATATCTACATGTAATAAATCAAAGACAAACACTGTCCACTAAGTTCATTCATTTAGCATCAACAATTTATATTTCTTATGAACCACACATATTGGATTTGCATGTATCTATCTGTATTATCTATTTGTATGCACTTTTTTTTTTCTTTCTTTCTTTGTTCTGACCCATTTTATTTATCTTGTGACCCACTGAGGGTTTGGGATGCACAGTTTGAAAATCCCTTCTAGGACAACACAATAAAATATAAAATGAAAGAAACTTAGTTTACTGGAAAGAGATGAACTCAGGCAAAAGATGTAGATAAATTAAAATTTCTTTTGAGAAAAGGATAAATTATTTGATACTAGTTTCTCAGGTGAAGAAAAAAAAAAAGTAATGAAAAAAAACGTTTTCTTTTTCTACAAAATTATTTACAAGCACAATTGGTTGTTATTTTTTTAATGTGTAGCAAAGTAAATAAAGTTTTATATTGGAATAATTTCAGACTAAAGACAAACTTGCTAAATTATTGTTTCAAAGGGAAAAGAGGGAAGGAAAAGAAAAAGAAATGGAAATTAGGCATAAAACAAGAAAGGAGATGGATAGAGAGATGAAAGAAAGAAGATGGATTGAGAGATGAAAAAAGGAGATGGATAGAGAAATGAAAGAAAGAAGATGGATTGAGAGATGAAAGAAAGGAGATGGATAGAGAAATGAAAAAAGGAGATGGATTGAGAGATGAAAGAAAGGAGATGGATAGAGAAATGAAAGAAAGAAGATGGATTGAGAGATGAAAGAAAGGAGATGGATAGAGAAATGAAAGAAAGAAGATGGATTGAGAGATGAAAGAAAGGAGATGGATAGAGAAATGAAAGAAAGAAGATGGATTGAGAGATGAAAGAAAGGAGATGGATCGAGAGATGAAAGAAAGAAGATGGATTGAGAGATGAAAGAAAGGAGATGGATAGAGAAATGAAAGAAAGAAGATGGATTGAGAGATGAAAGAAAGGAGATGGATAGAGAAATGAAAGAAAGAAGATGGATTGAGAGATGAAAGAAAGGAGATGGATAGAGAAATGAAAGAAAGAAGATGGATTGAGAGATGAAAGAAAGGAGATGGATAGAGAAATGAAAAAAGGAGATGGATAGAGAGATGAAAGAAAGGAGATGGATAGAGAGATGAAAGAGAGAAGATGGATAGAGAGATGAAGAAAGAAGATGGATAGAGAGATGAAAAAAGGAGATGGATAGAGAGATGAAAGAAAGAAGATGGATAGAGAGATGAAAGAAAGAAGATGGATTGAGAGATGAAAGAAAGGAGATGGATAGAGAGATGAAAGAAAGGAAATGAATAGAGAGATGAAGAAAGAAGATGGATAGAGAAATGAAAGAAAGAAGATGGATTGAGAGATGAAAGAAAGGAGATGGATAGAGAAATGAAAGAAAGAAGATGGATTGAGAGATGAAAGAAAGGAGATGGATAGAGAAATGAAAGAAAGAAGATGGATTGAGAGATGAAAGAAAGGAGATGGATAGAGAAATGAAAAAAGGAGATGGATAGAGAGATGAAAGAAAGGAGATGGATAGAGAGATGAAAGAGAGAAGATGGATAGAGAGATGAAGAAAGAAGATGGATAGAGAGATGAAAAAAGGAGATGGATAGAGAGATGAAAGAAAGAAGATGGATAGAGAGATGAAAGAAAGAAGATGGATAGAGAGATGAAAGAAAGAAGATGGATTGAGAGATGAAAGAAAGGAGATGGATAGAGAGATGAAAGAGAGAAGATGGATAGAGAGATGAAGAAAGGAGATGGATAGAGAGATGAAAAAAGGAGATGGATAGAGAGATGAAAGAAAGAAGATGGATAGAGAGATGAAGAAAGGAGATGGATAGAGAGATGAAAAAAGATGGATAGAGAGATGAAAGAAAGAAGATGGATAGAGAGATGAAAGAAAGAAGATGGATAGAGAGATGAAAAAAGGAGATGGATAGAGAGATGAAAGAAAGAAGATGGATAGAGAGATGAAAGAAAGAAGATGGATAGAGAGATGAAGAAAGAAGATGGATAGAGAGATGAAAGAAAGGAGATGGATAGAGAGATGAAAGAAAGAAGATGGATAGAGAGATGAAGAAAGAAGATGGATAGAGAGATGAAAAAAGGAGATGGATAGAGAGATGAAAGAAAGAAGATGGATAGAGAGATGAAAGAAAGAAGATGGATAGAGAGATGAAAGAAAGAAGATGGATTGAGAGATGAAAGAAAGGAGATGGATAGAGAGATGAAAGAGAGAAGATGGATAGAGAGATGAAGAAAGGAGATGGATAGAGAGATGAAAAAAGGAGATGGATAGAGAGATGAAAGAAAGAAGATGGATAGAGAGATGAAGAAAGGAGATGGATAGAGAGATGAAAGAAAGAAGATGGATAGAGAGATGAAAGAAAGAAGATGGATTGAGAGATGAAAGAAAGGAGATGGATAGAGAGATGAAAGAAAGGAGATGGATAGAGAGATGAAAGAGAGAAGATGGATAGAGAGATGAAGAAAGAAGATGGATAGAGAGATGAAAAAAGGAGATGGATAGAGAGATGAAAGAAAGAAGATGGATAGAGAGATGAAAGAAAGAAGATGGATTGAGAGATGAAAGAAAGGAGATGGATAGAGAGATGAAAGAAAGGAAATGAATAGAGAGATGAAGAAAGAAGATGGATAGAGAAATGAAAGAAAGAAGATGGATTGAGAGATGAAAGAAAGGAGATGGATAGAGAAATGAAAGAAAGAAGATGGATTGAGAGATGAAAGAAAGGAGATGGATAGAGAAATGAAAGAAAGAAGATGGATTGAGAGATGAAAGAAAGGAGATGGATAGAGAAATGAAAAAAGGAGATGGATAGAGAGATGAAAGAAAGGAGATGGATAGAGAGATGAAAGAGAGAAGATGGATAGAGAGATGAAGAAAGAAGATGGATAGAGAGATGAAAGAAAGAAGATGGATAGAGAGATGAAAGAAAGAAGATGGATAGAGAGATGAAAGAAAGAAGATGGATTGAGAGATGAAAGAAAGGAGATGGATAGAGAGATGAAAGAGAGAAGATGGATAGAGAGATGAAGAAAGGAGATGGATAGAGAGATGAAAAAAGGAGATGGATAGAGAGATGAAAGAAAGAAGATGGATAGAGAGATGAAGAAAGGAGATGGATAGAGAGATGAAAAAAGGAGATGGATAGAGAGATGAAAGAAAGAAGATGGATAGAGAGATGAAAGAAAGAAGATGGATAGAGAGATGAAAAAAGGAGATGGATAGAGAGATGAAAGAAAGAAGATGGATAGAGAGATGAAAGAAAGAAGATGGATAGAGAGATGAAGAAAGAAGATGGATAGAGAGATGAAAGAAAGGAGATGGATAGAGAGATGAAAGAAAGGAGATGGATAGAGAGATGAAAGAAAGAAGATGGATAGAGAGATGAAAGAAAGAAGATGGATAGAGAGATGAAGAAAGAAGATGGATAGAGAGATGAAAAAAGGAGATGGATAGAGAGATGAAAGAAAGAAGATGGATAGAGAGATGAAAGAAAGAAGATGGATAGAGAGATGAAAGAAAGAAGATGGATTGAGAGATGAAAGAAAGGAGATGGATAGAGAGATGAAAGAGAGAAGATGGATAGAGAGATGAAGAAAGGAGATGGATAGAGAGATGAAAAAAGGAGATGGATAGAGAGATGAAAGAAAGAAGATGGATAGAGAGATGAAGAAAGGAGATGGATAGAGAGATGAAAGAAAGAAGATGGATAGAGAGATGAAAGAAAGAAGATGGATTGAGAGATGAAAGAAAGGAGATGGATAGAGAGATGAAAAAAGGAGATGGATAGAGAGATGAAAGAAAGGAGATGGATAGAGAGATGAAAGAAAGGAGATGGATAGAGAGATGAAAGAGAGAAGATGGATAGAGAGATGAAAGAGAGAAGATGGATAGAGAGATGAAAAAAGGAGATGGATAGAGAGATGAAAGAAAGAAAGAAGATGGATAGAGAGATGAAAGAAAGAAGATGGATAGAGAGATGAAAGAAAGAAGATGGATAGAGAGATGAAAAAAGGAGATGGATAGAGAGATGAAAGAAAGAAGATGGATAGAGAGATGAAGAAAGAAGATGGATAGAGAGATGAAAGAAAGAAGATAGGACAAAGTGTTTACATTGATACAACTACACTTATACATAAAGGAGATGGGATGCTGAGATTTTATACATTTAAATTAAAATTGAGCAAGCGTGATAACAGAAAGTCTGCCAATAAAGGTGAAATGGACACAAATTTACTGTGGGTGATCTAGCAATTAAAGAACTTTCTATACACTTTCATCTTACTAAATTGTTTTCTTGTTTAATTAAAGTAGCATTTTTTTAAATCAAAATTATGATTATACTCATTACAGTGAGCAACTGATGCATTTAGTGTTTTGTTTTGTAAAAGATCCCCTTAGTATTCATATAATCCTTTATTTAAATTCCTTGAGGTTTCTCCTATGTATTCTTTGTGGCAATTATTACAGACGATAGAGTAAATTCCTCTTTCAAATTTTCAAAGCTCATTATTTTGTTTTGTATTAATTAAGTCTTTTATTGTTTCAGAAGTAGTTGTAACAAATTTTATGTTAAGCTTAGATAAATTCTTTTCAGTTGTAATTGAAGTAGAGTCGGTAGGTAGAATATATTTTGATTTCTTGGGTTTGTCAGAATGAACCACTTTTCTATTTTGAAATATTTTATGAGCCTTTTCTTTCATACTGAATATGAAATAATTAGGGTATTGGAGGAGTTTAAAAGTATTTTCAATGTATTTCTCCTCTTCACATAAATAGTAAGGACTACAAATTCTGAGTGTACTTAAATATTTTGATAAATATAAATAATATTTTTTAATTTTAAAAATTATACTTGGCAATTACAATAAGCGGTATTTATGTATGTAAGAAAAAAAGAAAATTAAATTTTGTTTTTGAGTGGTGAATATCGATTTTTTAAAATTTTTAATTAGGGGGAGATTACTTGTTCTTATTAAAAAAAAAAAAAAACAAATTTATATTCAATAGTAATTTACATTAAAAATAAAGTATAATTTACTGACATGTATTGACCTTTCAAAAAGCACTCCTCATCTAATTACTCACATGTTGTTCTAAAGGAGGTCAAAAAAAAAAAAAAAAATCACCAAACTCTTAAAATTGCAACATAAGTGGCAGAACTGAAAAAGTGATTATCCATCTGAATTATATATATATATCAACTCATATTGTTTTCATATTATAGAACAGGTATTTATAGAACTGGATTGAACTCATTTTTCATGCAAGTGGAAGATGTTTATCATAAAAAACAAAAAATTGTTTAAACTGTTTGGTATCATAACATCTCATTAGCTTGATGGGCTTATATAAGTCAAGAAAACTAAAGATTTACTTCAATGACTTCAAATGTCCATAATTTTTAAAGAAATTGATTCAATATAAACATTTATAAAAGAGAATTATGCCTTCAAAAAGAGCATCTGAAAGAAACTGATACATTTATTCCTCACCCAAACAATACACAAACATACAGTGTGTGTGTGTGTGTATGTCTCTCTCTCTCTTATATATATTCATACATGTTTCATTAAATAATATAGACAAGTGTTGTCTATTTATTTTATGTAAATTCTTTTCATAACGTCTGATAAGCTTAATAACATTATCATTAAACAAAGAAAGAAAATCACAATATTGATGCATATTTTTTAATCCAATCTAAGCTTTCGGTTTACATAACATAAGCCATTATCAAAGATGACAATTACAGTACAATATATTAAGCAATACACGGACAACAATGTGATGAAAGTCTGTTTCTGTTTACATGGATGATTATCAAGCAATGATAAACACGTGCATATAAGATGCTGGAAGTGAAAATCACGTAGCAGCTCATGACGTCACACATGACCACGCGAGAGTGAATTTGAGAAGTATTAAGTATGGAAAGCCGTTGGTATACACCAATGGCTTCTGTTACCAATTATGGACATTTAAGGATATTTGTGAAGATTACATAGTTTATTTTGTTTAGGTTAGGTTTCAACTGTTATATATATATATATATATATATATATATATATATATGCCTAAACCAGTTCCCCCATCAGAATTTTCTTGTGAGGTTAAGGGCTAGACACAGCAGGATTAAAAGCAAAACATCTCAAAAAGTGGATGAATTCTTTATGGAATCAACAGTCATATGGTACATGTAGAAACATCTAGACTGTTTATCCAAGCATGCAGTAAGCACTAGGAGTGTTGAACCCTTTAAAGTCTTCAACTAGAAGAAAAAGTCTTATGTAACACCTGCAACTTGATGTTGACCAGTTCTTCTTTTTAGGTACAGACTGTTCTTTCTCAGTGAGAAATTTTAAGAAAATACATGCCATCACTCCACTAAGAGGTGATCCTATTGATAATCCAAATTTTTGCTTACAAAAATTATTTTTAAATGTGAAATACCATTAATTGATGATGAGACAGCAGAATTTTATTATTTTAGCTGTTGGTAGGAAGAGGTTCTAGAGAAAATGGAAACAAAAAGGAAACTTATATTTAACATCAGTGTTTACACTGATGTTAAATATAAGTTTAAATATAAGAAGACGTCTGCTGGACATGCTTCTGAGCAATACTGAAGAAGCAGATGGCCGCCTCCTTCTTACTTGTATTTATACACTCCAAGGGCAGATAACTCCATTAACATCTATACATGCCCCTCCACTCCCATGACCATGGGATGAATTAACGTGGTCACCTTTGGATGCATCCAAGAATCTGTGTGATTTTCCTCCTTGGTGCTTGTTTTCTGCGACATGAGAGTTGTCTTAACGGTGGGGGACCAACCCTCCTGTGTCGCTTTTTGCCACACTCGTGGTGTCATCCATTTCCATTTCTATTTCATCAGGTTGGCTTGGTATTATGACATTGATATCCCGTTCAATCTCCATCGGCTCCTCTAGAGGTTGTTCCTGTAGTAGCTCTGGATTTGTAGACGGATCTAAGGTTCCTTGTGTGGCGGGAGGTGGGCCATCCACGACTGGGTAGATTTTGCGGAGAAATCGACGGTTGTGATAGTGTTATCTGACTGCTTCCATCCACTCGCACCTGGTACTGTCGGTTACCATGTGTCTCTACGACCCTCCCCGTCTTTGTCCATCGACAGGGGGTATTTACCATCCTGATTCTGGATCGAGTCTCGGACTTGAAGTTCCCGAAGTGGGCGGCAATGCTGGTTGTAGAACTGTTCATTTCGCATGTGCCTCTTAGCCACTGCCAACTCCCTTAGTTCACCTATAAGGAAATAGTGTTTCTGTGTTTGGTATTTATCCCTTAGGACTGGAAGATGTCCTTAATGATTCGGCCGTAGAGCATTATGGCCAGGGACATGTCAAGGAATGTTGTGATGGATCAGCAATGCCCGAGCAGCTCGATCATGGCATGGGCGTCCGCAGTTGTCCGTATTGTCAACAAGTATTCGTCTTGCTGTTTTAATGGCTAACTCTGCATGCACATTGCTTTGAGGGTAATAGGCTGATGAAGTGTGTTTCTGTATACCCCAGTTTTTCAAAAAGGAGTTATACTCCTGGGATTCAAACGGGGGTTCTCTGTCCGAAGATATTTCCGTGGGTGCTCCATATGTGCAGAACCAGGTCCTCATAGTGTTGCACATGCTTTTGGCCTTCCCGATGACATTAAGGCCACTTCCACCCATCCCATATACCAGTCAGCATATAACCATGTAACTCTTGCCCTGTATGTCCGCGAAGTCCACGACAATTTGTTGAAATGGAAATTCCGTATCTGCTGGTAATGGTGGGATTGTGTTGCAAGTGCAGCACTGGGATCTGGTTTGCCTGATGCAGGCATCTAGACCCGGCCAAAACAATCATTACGTTCGCCAGCATACCATTTATACCTTGATGCACGGAATGGAGTGATTCCAGTACCCCTGCTCAAAGTTGTCGGGGTATCAGAATTTTATTGGCTTTGACTGTTACTCTTTCCAAACAGTATAATTCCTCGTGCATGGGCCAGAAAACCCAAACTATGGGTGGGAGGTCATTGCGTAATTTGGGGAAGCCGTTTTGGATTATGTGTGCTATGGTCCAGCATTCTTCATCAGTGGCCACCACAGCAACAATCCTTTCCTATGTAATAGCTTTCAGCTTGTGGTCACTTCCGTACATCGGCGTGAAGGTGGCTTTGACTGCAGTGTCGATAATTTGGACAGGGTTTTCTTGTGGGGTACCTGCTGGATATTGGGAGGCATAGTCAGGTGCTAAATTGAGTTTTCCAGGGCAGTGTTTTATCTGGAATCTGTATATCATCGTCCTCTCTTTGAAGTTGAACAGGCAGGGGTTTTTAATATTTTCCAGGGACTGGTCCGAAAATATTTATACCAGTAGTAAATGATCTGCTGTCACTAGCAAATCCGGGCACCCAAGTATAAACATTTTGGTGCATACTGTGATTCAGTCTCATTGGTGAAACGTGAACCAGTCAGAATAATCTTCCAGTGACCATCCTCGTGACTCATGTTCAACTTGCCGGGGCATCTACAGTATTTCTGAAATAAGAAATAAGAGATCCCTGTTTTACTGTAGTCAGTTGCCAGTCCTGTTGCTCTGTTCATTTTGAACGTCCAAACACCCTTTTCAATTTTCTCCACTATCACTCGCTTCGACTCTTGGAATAGGCGTTCAAGTGTCTCATCCCAATAGAACTTTTTGTTCTTTGCCTTTAATAGTTCCTGGAAGGGAGCCATAATTTCCGCTTGTAAAAATACATACGACACCTGATTCACGAGTCCAAACCAGGACCTGACGCCGGTGATAGTCGTAGGTGTAGGGAAGTGGAGAATAGCTTCTGTTATCCTTTTTGTGGGCTTAACCCCATTGTTGGTGACCAGAAATCCCACAAATTCCCCCTCCATTTCGTCAAAATGAAACTTGTCCAAGTTAAATACAATCCCCTTGTCTATGCAGTGACTAATGTACTCAACCGTGTGCAAGAATGAGGATTCTATCGAATCATCCCATAGTAGGCTGTCATCTATGCACCAGGTTTTTCGAGTCCTGTCTATGGTGATGTCATCTAACCGACAGGTATATCCGTCCCCTGATCCGTGGAATCCTTGAGGGGCCTGGCAGTATCTGTATTGGCCCCACTCAGTGATGAATGTGGTAGCATTTTGCGCAGCTGGGGATAGCGGTAGATTGTGGTATCCTTTCCATGCATCAAGAACTGTTTTTCTAGTGGGTGCAGGTATCATAGGTACTTGGTTAAATGGGGATGATGTGTTATGTGTTTCCCTCATAGTGGCATTGATTAGCTTTTGTAAGTCTACCGTCCACCTTGGAGATCCGTCCTTTTTCAGTGTAACAACCATCCTTGAACACCAGGTAGTTGGGGTGCCTACTGGCACTGGTTCTATTATACCTTCTACTTCCACTGAGGGGGGTAGCTCTGGAAAGTTCCTTTGAAACCGTTTCCCATTCCACTTGAAGTGGAACATTCATTGACCACATGCTGTTGTGCCTGTTGCTCTTGCAGCTGAATTGATCATTTGGATTCCACATCTGCTGCAGGGTTTGATATATCGCAGAGTCGACTGGGTCTCGGTCTCCTGGTGTGGCTATTTCTAGTCCAACCTTTGCACATTGGATGATGCAAGAGGGTGAGTAGCATCATGGAAGTGAGGGGTTGACTTGTATGTCATATCAAGGCAAACCAATCAGTTGAATTTCTGCTCCAAGGTGACGAGGGAGGCTGCCTGTGCCAATAACCTACTTCAGTGCTCTGGATTGGAGAGCCCTGCTATCATGCTTCTGAGCAATACTGAAAAAGCAAATGGCCGCCTCCTTCTCACTTGTATTAGGTTGGTGCAAAAATAATATTGTTTTCTCAGATAGTAACATATGTGAGAAAACGACATTATTTTTGCACCAACCTAATATTTATACACTCCAAGGGCAGATAACTCCGTGAACATCTATACAATTAGGAAGAGGCAGTTGAAGTTTATAGGACACATATTGAGGAAAAAGGTCTTGATATTCACAGGACAGAGTGAAGGCAAGAGGAAAACAATACATAACATAGTTAGCTTGACTAAATGAATGGGATAATAGGGTTTGGAAGAAATAACAAATAAAAAGAAAATTTATTATGAGCAACAAATGATAAGAAATTGTGGAAAGCCACAATCATCTACAACCTGAAGAGAAACAGTACATAAAGATGATGGAGTGTTTTATCTTTGATTGTGTTAGATTTTTTTTTTTTAAAGAGATTTAAGCATTTTTTAACTGTAACGTTTGTAAAGTGATTTTATATCTAGATTGGCTATGAGTTTGTCAGTCATTAGTTTTTTTTAACTAGGTTGCCTGAATTTTTTATATGTAATGGACTGATTGTTCCAAGGAGAAGAGTTAAAATTTTTGTTATGGCTTTTGCCAGTTTTTGGGGAGTGCTATCAATACCTGAAATAATGGGGTGCATTGGGATGCCTGTCTTGTGAGTTTTATGAAGAATATAAAGGGTATTATTATCAGATGATATTCTATTACTCTATACCATGATTTGTCTTCATTTTTAATTAATTTCCTAATCGGCTGATTAAACTTTTGTATTTCAGTATTTATTTTCCGTTTTTTTATTTTTTCATATGAGTCAGTATTGTTTAGTAGTGAATTAATTTCTTCATCATATGAGTTCTTATTCATGATAACAATCTGACCTTCCATGTCGATGAAGGTAATGTAGCAAAAATAAAGAAATCTACATTACATATATATATATATATATATATATATATATATATATATATATAGAGAGAGAGAGAGAGAGCACTTTGCTATGCCTTTACTATAAATATTTTCATGGTAATTGTTCTGATGAGCTTTCATCTTGGTACCAAAACTTTATGAATATAAGTGTAGTACTAGATTGTTGGCAAGGTCTCAACATTTTACAGTTGAAATGGTTCATAAAGTTTTGGTACCAAGTTCTATGCTGATAGTTTCTTTTTTTCTCTTCTTGCTTATGGATGGAAATCTATTCCAACTTCTTACTTTTCAGTTAACTCTGATCATCAAAATTTAAATTCAATATCAATCATTATCTTGTGTCTTCCTAATTCCTGTTGAGAACACTAATTCTCTCTTAATAATGTTTTATTTTTCTCATATTCTCTCACACTTAGTGACCCCCTTTCACCCTAGTCACTTTATTACCTTGCTTGGGATGATTATACACACACACATAGATATATAGCAAAAATAGCTTGCTGACAAATTTTGTCATGTTGGAAGGGAACAAGTAAATAAATACAAGATAACTTTTGGTATTAACACCTCTGAAAAAAAAAAGGAAAAACAGTAAAAAAAATACAATCAAAACAGTGATTAAAACAAAAAGTATGAAGATAAGTCAAGACATATTTGAAGTTGTTTGTGTTTATCAATTTTTATAACAGATTATTTTTCTTTAAATACAATATAATTGCTTAAAGTGTATTTAAATGTGTTTGTACATGCCTTCATTAGGAAGCGTATGCACTGTAAAAGTATGTTTGTATACACATGTAAATATGCTAAAGTAAAAGTGTGCTTGAGTAGCAGAACCTTGTGTATGTGTGTGTGTGTATCTTGTATTTCCTGTGCATATTTAGATTTGCATGTATGTGTGCCTTTGAATAATTATGCTTGCTTGAATTCATTATATATAGGGTTTTTCCCCTTAGTTGAAATATAAAATCTAAAATCTAAAAGGCCACTACATTAAATGTTAGACTAACAATGACTGGCCTGTAGAGTTAAGTAGAAGTCAATGTTTTTCAAAGTCATCCATATTCAAACAGGAAATTGGACAAAACCAAGAAAGGAAAAAATCTTCACATGCACAAGACAATAGAATCCAAGTTCATTAAACCAAAAGTTTTACTCATTAAAAAAAATAGTAATAAAAATCTCCAGACCCAGATAAAAACCATCCTTAAAATAGTTCTTTCTATGCTTCATTGCTTTTGAATATGTTCTCAGTCCCAATAATTGATTTCTTTTCTTCTTTAATATTTAGCACACTGCATCATTTATAAATATTACTCCTCCTTTTACTGTGTATGGAATTCCCTCAAAATATAGTTTTTTATGTATTAGTTCTATATATTTGAAATTGCAATAATCTGGCTCTCAATTTCAGTCAAGTTTCTTTTAGGTATTGCCATAGAAGGATATTACATAACTAAGAAATTCAAATTCAACTTGAATTGGGAAGACGAACATTTTGCTTGGCGAAAATAGTCACCTTACAATTAGAAATCCATCTACGAAGTTTGTCTGGAACAGATGCAGCTATTTTTGAATATTAGAAGAATCAGTTACACTGGTTAGGTGTAACTTGGCAACTAATCAAAGGAGAGCTTAAATGTATATGTGCAAATAGACACTCTCCTATAGAGTTACTGAGTCAATAGTGAGAATCCATTGAGTTAATTTGTGTACTGTGTGGTTGTCATATTCATAATGACCATGCAAGTAGATGCTTCACATCTTGTGCAAGGATTTTTGGTAAAACATTGCACTACCCAGATATGGCAGATACCCACCACCATCCAGTCTTGCCTCACTGTAGCTTCTGACTTTTCCTATAATGGATTTGTAGATGTTTTGAAATGTGAAAGGAATGCTGGGATAGGTGGTTCAGGTTGCAACAAGAGTAATTTAAAGGAGACTAAGGAAACAATACCCTAAGTAGGCTATTTTTTCAATAATATTTTGATATTAATGAAAAAAATAGCCTACTTAGCCTAGTGAATACTTTCCAGAGAGATCTCACATATATGCATTTGACAAAAGCCATCAATCAAATGGAAAAAAGTTGGTCCACTGTTTTCATAGACAAAATATTCAACTTCTACTTCCACCAACAATGTATGACAATACCAAACAACATTCTTGATTCTCTTTTATAGTGGGATTAAGCTTTCTTCAAGAGCTAATTCCTTGAAGTATGACCAGATGAAGATGGAAAAACACAGGAGCAAATTTCTGGAGAATATCACAGAATCTTATTCTTTCCTTACAATCTTTCAATAAAAGAAAAATATTGCAAGTATTCAGAGATTGTGATTGCAATACACATGTAATAATTTAGTAAACAACTAAAACAAGATTGTCATTTTGGTGCTCCATATAAATGTATAAACAAAATAAACCAGCTTTGATACAATGCTTCATCTTAGAAATTGAAAAATAATATTACTAATATTATTAATGTGTGTATTTATATATACCCTAAGAAGGTTACCAGTTCAGAGGCGGCTATTCTTAAGAATTTTAGCCCACAGTTATTACTGATCAAAGTGTGGCATAGGGGATTGCTACACAAACTCTCCATTTATGGAATCTCTGGAAGAGTTTTCTGAATTATAAGTCCTTCCTAACATGAAGATCATTAATGGCCAATGAGATCAATGTAGACTCCCGTATCAGTTCTATATTTTTTCTGTTTTATATCAATGATCTGCCTAAGAAAATACTCGGGTCTTTAGCAAATATCTATGCAGATAATATAAAAATCTAGATGACGAAAGCCTAGCAGCTGATCTTTCCTCTGACCTATCTCTAACAATTTAATGAGAGAAAAACTGGCTGGTCACATTCAATACCTCAAAGATCAAAATAATAATGTTCCATCATCACCAAGCAGAGCTGAATTTCTGCCTATCATAATGAACACATTTTCTCTCTTGCCTTCAATGACTATTAGGTCTTAAGATCTCAAGTGGAACTCATATCTATGATCCATCATTAGAGGTGCTGGAAAAATAGTTAGGTATTTACTGGAGCAGCACAAGGAAGTGAGACCTCCTGCTATGATTTACAAGAGCCAGACTAAAATGGAGTTCTGCTGCTGCTGTATCTGGGTTAGAGCTGACCAGTCTTCACTTTCCTGTTCAAAAGCATCTATGTGGCCTTGTAGGTGGTGAATTATTTTCCACCCTAGAACCCCTTACCTACAGACAAAACATTGCAAACTTCTTGCTACTCTATTGCTATTTCCATGGAAAATGTTCTGATGAACTACATTCCTTAGTTCCACCAGTTAAGACCCCACCATGCAACATACACTTAGTTCCCCATTCACTTCAAATTCCATTAATAAGAAGGAAGTTCCACCTGGAGAGCTTCTTTCCATGAACTGCTATCTTGTGGAAATAATGCCCAAGAGGATGCTTTCCCAACCACTATAGTCTTAACCTTGTCATCTTTTGGGTTAACCATTTATCTTTTCTACATATTCTCAAACTGCACTTCATACCTCTTACTCATACAACAACCGCCTTCAGTAACCCTCTACTTTTAGTGGATATTGGGCCTTATATAGGGTGAACATTAGTTATATATATATATGGTATGTTTAGGCAGTAAGTACTTATTCAAACAGGTTTGATTTTAAAAAATCATACAGCCTGCCTGTTTAATTTTTTATTGTATTTTCGAATAAGGAGTTAAGTATTGTTCTCAAAATTGTGGACAAACTGTTCAAAGTTCATATTGTTAAGTACTTTTGACCATCTCAGTCATTTTCAAGGACCAATGTGGTGCCTCTGTGGTAATTAGAATTCATATATATATATATATATATATATATATATATATGATAAAATATAGTTTTAAGGTATGGTATATTTATAGGTTAAAGTGCTCAATATCAGGGATAGAGTGTATGTAACTATAAGAGTGGACATTGAAGTCAACACCCAGAGGTGACAGTCTGTTTCATGCTAAACTTTATATATATATATATATATATATATATATATATATATATAGAGAGAGAGAGAGAGAGAGAGAGAGTGAGAGAGACATATAAGGTAATTAGGAAAAATAAGGAATAAATACATATATGCTTAGATTTAAATGACTACAATATTCTCCAGTTAAATTTGCAAGGGAAAAAGGATACTTAATTTCTAATCTGATTTGCTTACTGATGAGTGTAGAATCGTCTGAATATTATGATAAGCAGGTAGTACAATTAAGATGAAAATATACTAAACAATAATAAACTTATGCTTTATTCCTATTTTTAGAGACAAGTCAAGCATAGGTCTGGGAATACATTCAGTTGTCATCTGTAATGATGTAGTCAGAGTATTATTTAAATAAGTATCAATAATTCAATGAGTAAATTCCCAATGTACATTATTTAGAGTTTTGAACAAAAATATAAAAAAATAAACAAAAACAAATCAAGTAGGATTATTTTCATAATGTTTGCACAACAAAATCCAAGGTTAAGATGATTTTTACTGAGATATTTTGCAGAATCACATACAAGGGTTTAAAAAAAAAAAGAAAAAAAAAGGAAGTACTTGCATATTGAGGATTTCCTGCTCCACACAACACGTTTCAACTTGTATGTTATCATATGACAAGGATAGTCTTTTTCTAGACAAAGATGGAGAAAATAACTCCATTTTTTTAATGAAAAGACCCATATTAACTCCCTCACAAATGTCACTAATCTAAAAATATAAGCAGAAACTTTTTGTTTTAAACATATTAAGTTTAGATGATACAAGTTTAAACTGTTTGAAATTTCTTTTAGTAAATTAGAATTTCAAAATCTTGTATGCTGTAAAAAAATCTTTCATATACTGTAAAAAGAAAATGAATACTAAATTTGATTCAACCCAAAATGATACAGATGTAATTGATGTTATATTTAAAATCATAACAAAATAATGGATATGACAACAGTAGAATAATATATTTAAGTGAGATATTTCTTTGATTTATGTATAATGAACTGTATAAGGGAGCATAGTTCTTGGAATTTTAAGACATTTAAAAATAATAAAAGTTATGATGCCTTTTTGAGATAGATTTTAATAACCAACCAATTTCTCTTTAAAACCTGCAGATGTGGAGGATTCTACATTAAACCTGACCTTTTGTCATACCTAGAATGGAAGCAAATAAAATGAACAAATATTTTCCAACCAAAAATAATGTCAAAATTACATGAATAGAAACCTTCCCACACCCATGCCAAAAATATAAAATGATGCTTAAAACTTATATTATTGTAACAAAGTCAGGTAAAAGAACAAGTACACATATATGAAGTGGGTATTGAAAAGTTCTTAGCTCTACCAAAAAAAATTCTGATGTTTGCCCATATATTGATAAGTGTGTTTACCGAAGAACTTCTCAGCACCTGTGTGTGTGTGTGTGTGTGTGTGTAGATATATATATATATATATATATATATATATATATATATATATATATATATATATATAGCATAATGAGAAGCCACATATACTTTCTTAATATGTATATATAGAAAAAGTTGCAAATTAAAAAAATAATAATGTTTTATTTTGTGAAAGTATTAATTTATATATATATATATATAACAGAGAGAGAGAGAGATGTATGGTTGTGTGTACTGATCCAATGTACACATGCCAAAAAATCTGAATGCATAAAAAATATATTTCAACATGTAACTTCATATGAAAAAGAGAAAAAGTGAGGAACATATAATAAAACAATATTTCATCTTATATACGTATTGTGTGGGGTGTCTACATACATAGTATTACACTTTGATATTTTCAAGCAATCAACTTACAACAAGATTTCAGCATTAGCAATAAATAAAATAAAAATAATGTTGTCATACATAATCAAAAAAGAGTTGGTAAATCCAAGTGAACTAAAGAAATTCCTTTGTGAATGATGAGAAAAATTGATATCAATAATTTACGGGACTCAAAAAGAAAACTTTTGTAAGATTTGAATTCATCCAGAAAATGAAACAAAATAAAAATGAAAACAAATCATATAAATCCAAATGTTGAGAGATGCACTTCAACTATCAGAGGGCTGTCCCATTCTACTTCTTTGTTAAGAGAAAAACATGTGAAAACAGGAGCTTAGAATGATGATAAGGGGAATGGTGAGAGATAAATAGCATAAAGGAAGAAAAAGCAGAGGTGGGGAGAATGTATATAGATAGAGGGAGTAAGAGAGGAATGTAAAGTGATAGAAAGATGTAAAGAGAGGAATGGAAAAGGACTTAGAGTAGGAGAAAGAATTGCTTAAAAGGATAAGTGCTTATAGAGAGAAAAAGTAGGAAATAGGTTCAGGATCATAATTCATTCATAACTTTTTAGAACAGAGGCAAGAAATTCCCCTATATGCAAATATGGATTCTCTGAAAAAGTTCTTTTTCTTTAAAAAGACACAAAATGAAATTGTCTTTTCAAGAACTAAGCAGTTTATTGTGAAAGTGAACTAACTATATGTAAAGCTACTGACAGGCAACAAGTAATTTTATTCACAGGAAATAATTGAAATTAAATGAATAGTGAAAAGATTTCACTGAAAAATAATGGGATGGTCAAATGTAAATGGTCCATCTCTTGTCATGAACATACACACATAATATATACACACATGCACATTATATAAATATCAAGAATGAGAAATAAATAGAGATTGGGAAGGGCACTGACTGAAATCATCAAATATAGAAGAATGGGTGAGTGTAATACAGAAAGCAACAAAAACATTAATTTGGTAACACTTCAAAATTCAGTCATTTCAAAATCAAATTTTAAGTGATGATTTTTTTCTCAATTTAGGCATAAACTTGACTTGATTATCTTTTTCTGACCTTATAAATATGCTATCTTTATATAATGTTGCCCACCACCTTCTTCTATATGTAGTCCCTTCAGAACATGGGCGATCATGGCTCTCCACAACTTCCTATCTTTTGTAGCTCTTACTAATGTTTGTTTTTTACCATCCCTACCAACACCTGTTCCACCATCCATTCACACAAGCTTGCCAGGTAGTTGTCTCACTGCCTACTCCTGTCACTCTTGCCTTCAATATATCATGTGAGTGTCAAATTCTCCAAGTTGTCCTTCCTCATTATGTGTACCAGAAATTTCAGCTGTCTCTTTCTGATTCTGAGTATAAAAGTCCATTTTATTTTCATTTTCATTAAGAATTTGTTGCTTATGCACTATGGTATTCTCAGCATCCTTCTATAGAACCACATCTCTGTGAGACAAATGTCCATCATTCACTACCATATTGGAAAATTCATATTACGCAGCATTTCATCTTGCTTTTATTTGTTTCAAATGAAATTTTCCTGTTTCTTAGTAATTTCATTAACTTTTGGAAGACATCTTTTGCTGTTCCAATGTGCAATTCAGATTTTCATCATTTTCCATCCTTTGTTAAAACACTTTCCAGATTTTATATTTTCTTAAAAAAGTAACAATAAATTTCAGAAAGATGGTTGATTGTTTATTTGATACTTTATTTTAAAACATAGTTGAGCCAAGAATATTTTTACACCCTCATGTATTAGAAGAGATATTTTACAAACCCATATATTAGAAAAGCTATTTTCATTGATGTTTATTATAGCACTTAAAATTCACTTTAATATCTTCTCTTAGACTGGTTTTGATAGCTGACAAGTTTCATGTGGTCAGTTTTCCTCTTTTGATAGAGGACCCACTGTTTAAATAAATTTCCTTTCTCTTCCTCAACTAGTATGCACTAGTCTTGGTCAGTCATGTGATCTTTAACAGCCAATCAGCAAAGCCCTGTTTTTACAGAAAGATAATGTAGACTGTGGAGAGAAAAGATGCATATTAGACTTGAGCTGAGATCATCCTTTGTAACATGACATGCTGCTGACTCATGCATAATTGCTTTTTGCAACATCCACAAGTTTTCCTTTTCTGGGTCAGAGAGAAGGCATATAACACATTTTTATACTTTGCATATTCTCTTTTAAGAGAATAAAGACTATTTAGATTCTTACAACTTTTCTCACATAATTTTTATTTTATATTTATTATACATGTTTAGGTTATTATTTGATTTGACAACCAAATAAAGAATTTATGTGAAATGACAGATTTGGTTTTAACACATTAAAAATGTATGCATTCAATACAATATCTTCTTTATTAATAAAATTTTTATGCTTATTTATCAAAGATGCCTATTTTCTACATGAGATTGATCGAAAAACTTACCTATAGTCATAAATAATCTTTATACTTGCTTGGTATTCCCTTTGATGTCAAACTTCACTTACCAGACTTTTTAGATTCTCGATATTTGATTAATGTTTGATAAAAATCAGAGAAAGTCCTATTATCCAACAAATGAAAGAAGGAATACTATAAAAATAGAAAGTCATTTTTCTTTACAAACATGAGAAATGAAACAATCTTTATTTTCACATTTTCTGGAAGTAAAAAACAAATATGTATTTAAAAAATAAATTACCCATCCTAATGTCTATTCCAAGGTAACTGATATCATTTTTTTCCAACCACTGTGCTTTTGATAATCAATTATTTGTCCTTTCTTATATAAAAAAAGCCCCCCCCCCCATTTATTTTTTCCAGTAATATCCACTGTGAATTAAATAAATGACTCCAACAAGACTTGTGTGTAGAGAAAGAATTTATTTAGTGACCTTCCAATACCACGTGGTGGTAACCAACTATCCCTACCCCTGCATTTCTGCCTCAATCATACCTCACTCATGGAGAAGGTATAAGGGGAACAACTTCACGTTGATTAACAATTCTTCCCCTTTTTTCTTTTCTTTCAGATGACCATCTGAAAAAGAGATTAAAAAAAAATTTTGAATTTATTAAACAGATAATTCCTTGGGCTCTGATATAAAACCAAGGATTTTAAATGATGGTACTCCTTTCTTTGTCAAGGAGTCTGCAACTTGTTCATCAGTTGGTATCCAAGAGAACTCTGCAATTTCCTTTCTGTCCAACATTTCTCTCAAAATGGCTATCTCAATGCGAAGTCTCTTGTCCAAAATCTGTGTTGATGAATGTACTGAGTCATATAGACAGGAATTGTCAGTTTTGCATATGATCTTAATGTTCTCAGTTTCATCTTTTAGTTGCAGTAGTTCCAATAATAGTTTTCTGTAAAACAGGCAGGCTTCTGACATGTCAACCATGGCTAGAGTTTCAGCAGCCAGTGTACTTTTGACCACCCTTCTAATGTGCTTGGATTGCCATGCAATGGGCATATATTTATTATTATTTCCTACCAAAAAAGGAGTATATAGCGTCCTTGTGATCCGCCATCTGTCAAATTAGCAAAAGAAGCATCACTATATGCAACAATTTTTAAATGCTTAAGGTTTCCTAAGTCAGGGATGTCTATCTGGGATTTTTCTTTTTTTGCTTTCTTCTACTCTATTGGCTTGTTTTATGCATTCTTCATTTTGTTGTTTTAGAATGGAGCTTAATGCACTAACATCATAACTTAGATCAGGTCTGGTTTGGGTGGCCAGCCAGTTAAGTTGACCAATAACTTGCCTGATTTCAGTAATTTCTGTTGTGGAAATTGTGTTTTTAAGGTTCCTGCCTGCTTCTACTGGAATATATTTTAATTTCTTTACATACTCATTCTGTCCAAGTTTGATATTCTCATTATTTTTTTTTTATATCTAATCCTATGTATTGGAACTCAGCAGTTTCTTCAGTTTTAACTGCGAATACATGACGAAGCCTGTCTATAACTCTGCTTTGAAAGATCTCTGACCCGGCAAAGCAAAAATCATCAACATGAGCAGCAATTATACCTTGCAGTTTGTTTCTGAAATGCCATGTAAATATTGCTTGATCATATTTTGAAGCTATTGCTCCTGACTACATTAATTCTTCCTTGAATCTTAAGTACCAGGACCTAGAAGCATCAGTCAAGCCATATAAACATTTTGAGAGTTTCCAGATATGGCCCTGAGGTACATTGGCTTCTTTAGGAGGATCCAGATAAACCAGTCGATCCAACTGCTTGCTCTGCAGGAATGCTGTCTTTATGTCCATTGATTTACACATCCACTGGTTAGCTGCCATTATTGCCAGTGCTATGCATAAACCTTCTTTAGAGCATGTCGGAGAATCATTCCTTATGTTGTTAATATCTCTATCCTGGAAGCCTCTTGCCATAAGTCTGGCTTTATAGGTTTACTTGCCATTGGAATTTTTATTTGTGTAAATCCATCATGTTGAAATTTTTGGTTGACCTTGGTCAGGTACTTGGATGTACACTTTATTTTCAACCCAGCTTTGGAGCTATTTCTTTCTTGCCTCTTCCAGTTCCAGGTCATTATTAGGAGGAGGAAATCATTATACTTTCCTCGTCACAAGAAGTGTGTTCATGTTCAGTTTCCTCAACCTCACTTGCTTGCCACTCTGATACCCCATGCTCAAAGTCTAGACAAAAATGTTCACCCTGTTCCATAACCACATTCATCAAATGCTTGTTTTTGCCTGTTGCTTTGCCTGCCCTACTAATGGCATTTAATTTTTTCCATTCTGGGTCTGTATCATTGGCAAGCTTGCATTTAATAGTTTGTCCTGGTTTAGGAAGCTCAATTTTCTTTGGAGTAAAGTCCTGCTTCTACAGTCTGATGTTGCTCGACATTGTTGTTTGTGGGTCCCAAATCTTCATTCATATCAAACTCTTCAGAAATTGGTACTTCTGGAGATTCTTCAAGCCTTTTCTGTGAGGTACTAAGTTCCTTAAAGCTGTCCTTGGAAGAACTTCGATATGTCTCAGGGTAGGGTGCTAAGCGAGATGGATGTACCCTTACATATGTGCCACCATGTTTGACAATCACCTGCTTATGTTCCCACCCTATAACAGTTCCTGGACCAAGCCATCTATCACACAGGTTTCTTTTATAAAGGACGGCATTGCCATTTTTGTAGGATTGTGCTACACCTGTTCTAACTTGGTGATGAAGTGCACATCTTAGTTTCTCCGAGGACTCACATGCTATGAATTGTTTCCTGGCAGCATGCATAGCATTTAGGTTATCTGCAACTTCACTGGTGGAAACACCATCTAATGCAGGAAGTTTGTCATTTAGAAAAACAGGTAGGTTGTGATTTTTGCCAAAAACAAGTTGATTGGGACTTTATCCGTGAACACTGTCCATGCAAGTGCTACCTCGAAACTACAGTTGGTATCTTCTATGGTTTTCTTTACCATTTTTCCCAATATCCCATTGTGTCTCTCATTTAACCCATTGCTCCAAGGACTTCAGCAGCAGTGGAACGTACCACAATGTTTAAATTTTGCGCATATCTGTAAATGACTGGTTATTAAACTCTCTGCCATTGTCAGTGAGAATAAATCCCGGAGTTCCAAAATACGCAACCCAGTGCTTGAAGATGGCATTAATGATGTCAGAACTTACTAGGAATCCTGATTCCAACATGGTATCTTGTACCATGGTCAATACAATACAATTGGTCAATTTCAAGGTGCAGTACCTTGTTGCCGTTAATTTCTTTGATATCCATGGCAATGCTCTCATTGAAATAGGTTCCTAATGAGAATCCAACAATGGGTCTAGGTTCAGCACTTTTGTACCTCATGCAAATTTCAGATGAATTAGGAAGTTCTTGTAGAATTTTAATAAATTCAGAATCTCTCATTCCAGTATTTCTTACTAAATCACATAGCTTTTTGCTGATGGGATGACTGAATTGTCTATGCAACTTTGTGGCAATTTTAATTTTCTCTAGTCTATTTTTACTAGAAATTTCTTTAATAAATAAAATTTGCTTGAACTTACCTTGGTCTGGTAGAGGTCTGCTAATAGGGATGTGGTAGTGACCAGATGAAGTACACTGCATTGGGACTTTTCTCCCCAGCATGATAACAGTGTCATTCTCAAAATTGAGGCATGTCCTGGCTCTTTTCATGGAATTTTTGCTTAACAAAAGTGGTATGTCAGAGTCCACAACATCAGTTACGATACTGACTTCAACGCTGGCAACGACACACGGTAGAGTGACTGTGTAGATGGATTTGAGTTTGTTTCCATCACCAAACTTATATGTTCTCACTCTGTCTCGAACTTTTATATATATTTTTTTGTTTTTCTGGTATGGTTTCAACAAAACACCCATACCATTTCTTTCCACAAACAGTCCCAGAGGCACCAGAATCCAAGACGGCCGAGCCTAGTGTTTCACCCAAAAACGTGTTAGCGCCATCTTCCCCTTTTTGCTGACTCATCAGCATGAGGTTAGAGACGAGTATGTTTTCCTTTTCTTCCTTTTTATACAAAGTATCTTCTGCGTATGGACATTCGCGAGCCCAGTGGAATTTGCATCCATATGTGAAACATATAGTGGTGTTTCCTTCAGGTCCTAGTGGGTTTAGATTTTTATCAGTGGAGTGTGTTGAATTTCTGTTACGACCCCTCCTGCCATTACCTCACCGACCAGAAAAACGAGTAGTTCAATTTGAACAACAATTGTAAAATGTCCCACTAGATTGCTCCTCCTGGTTATCCATGCTGAAGGCAACATCCATTTCATTTTTCACTACGACTGGAGGAGTGGTGTGTGATGAAGCATCGCAATATTGTCTATGCAGAATCTTCTTTAATTGTTTAGACATTTTGTTAAGACTAAATTCCTTAACCATGGCTTTCACCAGTTGTTTATTCTCTGGGGTGAGATTTGCGCTTTTTAATGCCCTATATGTGAGAACCGGTTTAGGCAGCAATATTTTGTGTTCCTTTAATTTTGCAACGTGACGATCAAAGCAGATGAGAAAATCATCAATTGAATCAGTGCTCTGTCGTGTGTATCACTCAAAGGATTCATACGCTGTAAAAGCCGTCTGGTTTGCGTCTTCCAAGAAAAGTGTGTCCAGTTTTTGGTATAACTTTTCCATGCCATCATCAGCATTTAGGGTGACAATGTCCAATTCTAGTACAGCTTCCCTGGCCTTTCCTTCCAAGGATAGAAGTACCACTGGGGCTCGTCTATGTATCTCTAAGCTGGTGGCAAGTCCCCACACTTGCATTTCTTTTTTCCAAGTATTGTACTTGTCCGTGTTTAAGGCAGGTGGGGAAATAAACTTCGGAGCCATTTTTTTTTTTTTTTTTTTGATCTAAATGCTCTGCTACCAATGTGAATTAAATAAATGACTCCAACAAGACGTGTGTAGAGAAAGAATTTATTTAGCGATCTTCCAACACCATGTGGTGGTAACCAACTATCCCTACCCCTGCATTTCTGCCTCAATCGTACTTCACTTATGGAGAAGGTATAAAGGGAACAACTTCATGTTGATTAACATCCACCATTGCTGCAAAACAACAATAAAAAAGGTGGGAAATATGGCTGGTTATTCAATCTTATGCCAGTCCTCATGCAGTGCATGTGCAAAGGGTGATTTCCCTCTAATACTTCCCTTGATAATCAAAGAAATTCACACTAGTCTGACTTATACAACACTAGCAGTAGAGCCCGCCGTTGCCCAGGGATGTAACAGTAAGAGATAGATCAAGTATCGACCATCATAAAAAAAAAATAACTGACAAAGATTATTGTTTAAGGTTGACGGACACGCATGTCTTAGTTTGTTTTTTTTTACAAATTGGTCAAACCCAAACTCAAACAAAAACATTGTTTTCAATCGTTATGAATCTACCGATTGAATAGAATTTTATTATAAACAATTGTCTTGTAAATGGAATTTTTAAAGAATTCTGAATGTAAAAATAAAGAAAAAATGTGCAAGACAATAAGAAACACTACTTGCCCCCCCCCCCCCCAAGTGAAGTTTTGTTGAAATCGGTTGAAAAATGTAGGAAATCCGATCCCATATATAAATGAGCAGACACACACACACAAACAACCTGGGTTTTATAAGTATAACTCGATATGAGTTGTCCCCCTTTAATTGATGCCTCTTAATCGTGTTTTCAAATTGATTATGTGCAAAAACAGTTGTGTTTTTCCAATTTTTGGCACTGTAGCAGGGGATCCACCGGTAAAGATTCAACCATTGCCAAAGACAGATGTCCCATGGACTCAATTGCATATCGACTATGAAGGGCCCATTAATGGATCTTATTACCTGATCATTGTGGACAGTTTCACTAAGTGGCCAGAAATTGTTAAGTGCAGACATCCAACTGAAACAAATACAATAAACACACTGGATGAAATTTTTAGTCGCTTTGGACTCCCTAAAACTTTAGTCAGCAACAACGGAACGCAGTTTACGGGAAGAGAATTCAAGGAATTCTGTAGATCATTGTCCATTGATCACGTGACAACACCAGTATATCATCCAAGATCAAATAGACAGGCGGAAAAAATTCATGGACACCTTTAAACGAGCGTTGAAGAAAAACCAAGGCGTGGACATGAATGAAAGAAGTATTCAGAAATTTTTGGCAGTATATAGAATCACGCCAAATATGAATACGACGTCAGGGTTATCGCCAGCAGATTTAATGTTTGCAAAAAAATTACGCTCCGTGTTCGACAGGCTGTTGCCTAGTCCGACGAAGAAAACTGCTAAAAAAGAAAACCAGATGACTAAAGTGTATAAGCCAGGTGACAAATTTTTTCTCAAGAACTTTAGGGCTGGAAAAATGTATTGGAAAGAAGAAATGATAACCAAAAGAATTGGACAGGTCATATATGACATAAAAGGGGAAAAAATTTGGTGCAAAAGACATTGGAATCAATTGAGACCCAGACACACTACAGAGGTCACGGAAAATACCAAAGAGATTCCAATGTAAGTCCTGTATGACGCATTTGAAATTCCCGTTCCAGTAAGTCAACATTTGCTAATGTAGGTTTCCCTGACCTCAAGGCCAGAGGTACCAGTGTGTCAAACGCCACCACTGCAAGGAGGGTTGAGGCGAAAAAGACCTAGGAAAAAAATCAATCGATTAAGTCCAGACCCTAAAAAGAGAAAATATTGACGCTAAATTCCATGGGAAAATTTAGCTCAGGGGGAGGTGATGTAATGAATATGCATACGCCTGGGTTCCCCCTCACAGTAATATGATTGGCTGGTGTCAGCCACAAATACAGACTGATGTGGAGGCACATGAGGGTGCCTATTGTCTTCACCTATTGCCTACGCCTATTGCCCACCACTACGATGAGGACTAGTCCATTATGGTTACCTGCTAGATTGTTCGAAGTAGCAAAGTGGTTTTGGACTACTGTAACCGAGTAGGACAAATATATCCCTTTCCAGGACATATCAATATATATAAAAGTGATGGGACAATACCAATATTTTTACTAATTCTGATACAATTCCCTATACTATTCTAAATTTCTGATTTTGATACAATTCCCAATTCCAATACCAACAATGATTAAAATTCATTATTTCCAGGCCTTGATTTAGGAAACTTAATGAACAAAGTATATTAATTAATAAAATATTTAGTACAAAAATAATACAAAAGTTTATGAAATAAAATTAGATATCTTTTTTATTTAAAAAATCGGGTAAGAGTTTAAACAATAAAAAGAACAATTTCTTTACATAAATTATTTAAATACCTAGCTACAGTTGACATATTGCTTGGCTTATCATCAGAAATTTTTTAATATTTCCAAACTACATTTTTCTGCTTAGCATTGGATACACTTGCCATAATTGTGGTCTGAAAATAATAAACATTGGTTAAAAAGTTAAATCTTTCACTGATACATAAAAATTTTTCTAGTTTTCTAATGTGTATAATTCATAAAGATTCAACTAATAATGGTTTGCTATTAATTGTCCATCTTTTAAGTTTTAACAATCAAAGGCCCCATCTAAATATTATGTAATCTCCTTAAAATTTTATATGTGGTATTTTTCAGTGAATGGAATAAATTTAGGGGTGATAATTCAATTTAAGCATGCACTTCAAAAATAAAGGCACCCTAATAAATACATTTTTGCAACAATAATACTCTTAGCAGAAAGACATCATCCTATGTATTGTGGTTTAACTCATGCAAATATTTTGAAAATGTACAAGGAGTACCTAATCCTGCAGGACAGTGAATAAAACATAAATGCAAATTTTAAATAAAAGTTTGTTTACTTTTTGAAGTAAATAAAGATGAAAATCAATTTTGAAAGCAATAAAATTTTTAAAAATGCATGAATTTCATGGAAACAAATTTAAATTTCAAAACAAGAATGTTTTCCTTTTTTTAAGTCTTGGTTATTGAAAAGATGATTTATTTATGTTTATGTAGTATGATACATAAACAAAAATGAATCTTCATTTCAATAACTGAGACTAAAAATGATTTTATCAATTAAAACTATTATAAAAACAAATTGTTATAATTTAACTACCTCACCACAAGGACAATTTGTAACACAAGGTCATTTTTTTATATGAAGAAATCAAATGTAACATTGACTGGAATTCCATACATTCATTTTTTTCTTTTTTATAAATTAAAAAAAAAAAAAAAAATTTTAAATAAAAATTTTATTTTGAACTGAAACAGACTGTAAACTAGCGAATTTTATGGAAAATTCAACAACTGAATAGAAACTTGCACATTTCATTTTTTTAATTTTTTTATGCAAGCAAAATAAATTTACATCATGCTTAACTTAGGTAATTTAAAATCAATAAATATATATTTTTTAGCAATAGAAAATCAAGTTTTAAACAAAAATAAAACCCAAAGAATAGTTTTTTGAATTGGAAATTAGGTTAAAATTTCCCCAATACTGATACCCCCAAAAGTTCTGATATTTCCAATTCTCAATTCCACTTAATCATCTCATCACCAATATATATATATATATATATATATATATATATATATATATGTGTGTGTGTGAACACTGAGGTTCAAGAATGAAACAGACTGTTGCCACTCGGTACTGATCTCAGTGTCCACTTTTATATTTATACATGCTCTATACTTGATGTTGAGCATACTCATAAATATAGCATACTTTAAAACATATATATATATATATATATATATATACACACACACACATTTCTGTGTGTGTATGTATAAGCTATGTCAACTTTGGTATTGAATCCTCAGTTTATTTTTTTTATATTTTAGGCTTATTTAGGCTTTTTATTCTATTTGTGTGTGTTTTGGTATATTTTTAAGTTTAAATTTGTTAACAGAAAGAATATCACAAATCTACAAGCCAAAAATTTAAAAATAAATTTCTCATCAAATATCTATTGTAAACAATTTGAGGATATTAAAAGAAATGAAGAGAAGAAACTAAACTTATATTCAAGCAACGAAGAAGATTAAACCAACATTTCTCTTCATCAGAACTGAGTCAAAAATATCTTATCTTAAGTCAGCTGCTGGACTTGACAAAATCAACAATGAATTCCTAAAAAATTGATGATATTTCCCTCAATTACTTACTTGAGATATATAACAATATATGGATCAGTTGCAATATTCCCAGTCTCTGGAAACAAGCCACCATGATTCCAATTCCAAAGACTAAGAAAGATCTGGAAAATCCTTCAAACTACTGTACTTACTAGCTCTCTTTGCAAAACTCTTGAACAGATGATTAATAATAGACCTACCGGGTATGTTTAAGCTAATAACATAATTACAAACTTTCAGTTTTAGAAAAAGCAGAAGTGCTTTTTTCCAGCTGATTCACCTGGAAATGTCTCTCAAAAGAAAACTGCCAGTCTTTATTAATAGCTTTTTAACAGAGCATCTTTTCAATATCCAAGTTAGCACTACCCTTTACTACTCTTTCTGAGCAATATGACCAAGAAATGGGTATACCACAGGGGAATATCTTATCAGTTACACTCTTTAATATTAAAATAAATGATATTAAATGCCTGAATCGAGGAATTGACTGTGCATTGTATGCTGAGGATTTCTTGATCTGCTATAGTTAAAAAAAATATCCATACAATTGAGCACCAACTACAAAAATTTAATAAATAGGCTAAAGAAAATGGATTTAGATCCTCCAAAACAAAAACTCAGTTTGTACATTTCTGTAAACTCCTAAAATTCTACAACCCTGATATAAAACTTAATGTTTCTAATATTTCTATAGTGGACCAAGATAAATTCTTCGGCATTATATTCAAAAGAAGGTTATCTTTTATACCTCACATTAAATATCTTCAAACTAAATATAATAAGGCAATCCAAACTCAGAGTGGTTGCCAACACAGAGACTGGGGAGCTTATAGATAGATAGATTCTATTGAAAATATATTAATCACTTGTTAAGATCCACACTGGACTATAGTTGTTTCATTTATGATGCTGTAAGGAAGTCATACATGAAGGAGCTTGATAGAATTCACCATCAGGGACTACAATTGATCCTCTGATCTTTTAGAATGAAATGAACATTGACTGTACACTGAAATCTACAACATGTCTCTGACACTAAGACAGCAGAAATTATTTCTACAATACTATTCCAAACACTGAATTCCTGTCTGAATAACTCTGCATTCAACAGTGTTTCCTAACCCAAATATAAAGATCTATTCCACAAAAAGAAAAACAAAATAAAAAAGAGCTATCAAACATGGAAAACATTAATGAATTACAAATATACACTACCCTAATCTTTGAATTTACTACTATGGAAAAATCACCTTGACTAACAAAACAACCAATAGTTTTACTAAACCTCACCAAACATAGTAGAATTAATACCAGTCCATCTACCTTTTTCAAAAAAATTGTTGGGTGCTCCTGTAAAATTTTTACAGGAGCACCCAAACTACAAGCACATATATATTGATGGCTCAAAAAACATTGGCTGAACATTTGATTTTATCATTCTTGATGACATAACAATAAAAACAATGCCTACCAGACAAATCAACTCATTTTCATGCTGACATTATAGCCATAGACTTAACTTTAGACATCATAATAGAGAATGAACCAGACAACTTCAAAATTTTCTCAGATTCACTTTACACATTTACATCTCTGGGAAACAAAAATGCAAACGATCTTCTAATAGTTAAATTATTAAACAGGATCAATCCCCCCCCCTGTAAGGGAAAAAAAACAAAAACAATTTGTCTTCTATTGTATCAATAAATTGGTTAAGTGCCATATGTGATACACATTTGTGTGATTATATCTCTTTTAATTAATAACTAACTGGACAGAAGACTTTCCTGCAGTAGGTTGCCATTTCTTTATGCAGTAGACTGGTTGCCAACTAAAGTTATAGGATCCAATCTGGCTTCTTATTCAACCAATAGATGTGGGGAGGAGGCGCATTCATATCTTTCCCAAGGGTATTTGCACGTAAGTGAATGTAATGACCTCGACTGGAATTAAAAGTCAGCTCTCCTATTTCTATTATACAAATTTCAAAGCAATTATAAACTCATACATTCTAAACAAATGGCAAGAGTTATGGAACTACCACACAAACAACAAACTTTTCAAAATGAAACTCATTCTAGGAAAATGGTATCATGGTCTCAAACTTTCTCAGAAGAAAGAAGTCATCTTATCAAGAATCAGTATAGGACACACATATATCATTCACTCATTTCTACCAAAATGAACATCCTCCTGAACATATAACATGTCATGAGGCATGTACAGTAAAACACATATTAATTGATTGTGTTGATCTTGCACCTATACATCAACAATTTTATGACATGACTAATCTAGAGAACCTCTTCAAGAAGATAAAAATAGAGACTATTTAAGCCTACTTGAAGGAGAGGTTGGTCTATAACAAAATTTATAGCACTAAATAACTCCATTCTAAAGGTAAAACTGGAGAGTGATAGAACCAACAACCCAAAGGATTGTTTAGAAGTCATATAGTTAAGAAAAAAAATCTTTTTGTCATTAAATATCCAACAGAGTTGATATGTTGTTAAAACAATAATCAATCAATCAAATATTTTTAAAGACAAACTCTCCCTCTATATATATAAGTTTCATATTAGTAAATTAACCCTTAAAGAAAAATATGTACAGATTCAAATATTACAGCTTATAAACTTAGCAGGTTTACGGAATTTCTTAAAAGAGTTTAATAAAAATTAAAATATTTTAGCAAATTAAACACATTAACAAGATTTGACTGAATTATTTTTGAAAATAAAGAAAGCAAAATAAATTTTTGATTCTGAAATAGAGTGTGTGTGTGTGTGTGTATATTTATATATGGGTACGTAGCTGAGTGGTTAGAACATTCGCTTTTTGACCATGTGATTCATGTTCGAACCTCCCCATAGTCAATTTGTCAGGAAGTAGATTTCTTGATGTTATCAGAATGAATTGAGATTGATCCCATTGTGCAACACCTCACAAAAGTGCCTGCAAAACCATACTACAGCTTGACCCAAACTTTGTGAGTGAAATTAGGTAGATGGAACTCTTGAGGGCCGTCAGTAGCTGTGCTAGCACAATGCCACAAGTCATCATGGCTGAGGGCTTGAGCATGCCAACCTTATTCAAATTGTTGGTCACACTATATAACACTTTCTCTCCCAGAAACTGTAACTAAGATCTGCTCAGCATAGTTGCAGTATAAACCACAGATGGGCTCTGTGGGTGTTGAGCAAACACAAAAATGCCAGAGCGAGTGTCTGTAATTGGGATTGGCTAGCCACCCTAGTAGATGGGTATCCTCGAATACAAGTGACCAGCTATTATATATATATATATATATATATATATATACGTACGCACGCAGTTTTTAGCAACTTCCACTAAACATCCTTGTTTGTTTTCCTTCAACATCATGAATGTACCCTCCCCCCCCCCGGTGCCAAATGCAAGACTCAAAGAATCACTTCATCTTCCATGAAATCTAACAAACCTTGATATTTTTGTCTCTAACATGAATTACCCATTTATCAAGTGTCCATAGGACATGATAACAAATTATGTTAAACAAACCACTTGAATGAATAAGAAACAATATAATCCACTTAGAATGTAATTAATGAAAATATTGATACAGCAAAATATCATCACCTAATAGTTAGTGTCCTATGTTGGGAAAAGGTGAGAAAATAAAAAGTTGCAGTTTCTTTTAATCATTATCATCATTTTTGTTGTCTAAAAAGCTGAATAAAATTAAAAAGGATATTTTAGGGCAATGAGACAATATGACTAATCTCTTAAATAATGGTGTGTATGCGTGTGTGCATAAACTAAAGGAGAAAAAAAACTAACAGATGGGTTATGGTTAAATTTGGCACCTCCCCATTTTTGGACCCCAGTAGTGCCATAAGATCATAAGTATTAGGTTGGTGCAAAAATAATGACGTAATAATGTCGTTTTTTGTCTTATTTTTTAATGTCAAAAACGACATTATTACGTCATTATTTTTGCACCAACCTAATATATTGACATTAATCTAAAGTGTTACTGAAAAGAAAAACATTAAGATGCATCTGACAAATAAAATGGTTATCACCACCATAACAGATTTAACTACTAATACTTTTCATTTGTTATGACCATCATTCAGTTTGAGAACATTTTTTTTTTAAATTACAAGTGGAAATATGTTGATACTGTGCTAAAGTATTTTGGAAATTATAAATAGACTTTGAAGGATCTATAATACAGGTAATGTGTTAAATTTTAAAAATATATAATTAACCAATATTATTCAGTCTAAATTATTTAAAAATTATCCTCCAAATATAATTTAAATAAAGCATGCATAACAAAGCAATTTTTAATTTTATAAAAATGTTTTACAAGAAAAATACTTTTCATCCCACATAATCTATTTTTATTTAAATGCATAAAATTTCCAGTCAATCTAATTTTCAACATGACAAAAACCATATAAACATTGAATATCCAAATTATATTGAATATATTCTAAAAACAGAAAATCAAATGAATATTTTTTAAAATTCTATCTAAGTTTAGATGGATATCTTCATTCAAAAAGTAGATGTATCAATGAAAATTCAAAGTGGATGAATATTACCATTTCTAATGAATTCAAGAATTGTTCAAAATTATTGAGCTCATTCTATCTGTTACTTTTGTTCTTACCACAGTGTCCTTTCCAATTCATTCTACAGCCTTCATTAAGTGTACAATCAGAAAAGAAACAGAAGCAGGGGTGAGGGGGGTCTTTTTCTACAGAAAATTGACCCATTTCTGATAAAAAAAACAATATGGAGTATACCTCTACAGAAAGATGTTGTATGGATTAGTAACAAATAAAAACACAAGAAATGAGTAGTAATTTAAACAACATTTTGAATGTTAATGACAATTCTTGAAATTACTGCCAGTACTTTCTAATAGTGTAAATTACAAAATGCTTGTTTTTATGTTTGTTTTTTATTGTGAGCTTTGTTTTTCTTTTATTCCTAAAGCACAAAGAAATTGAATCATAGACTTTGATAATTTAGGTGACCTACCCATTTTTAATTATTTTTTAAATTATTTCTAGAAGTAAAGCCCTCAGAATGTTTTTAACCTTCTATTTTAAAATCTTACTTGATTTCAACAGTAAACTTTTTTTAATTCTATTTTAGTCCAAGTTATGCTTAACAGGTCAACTAGTGTAAAATCAAACATTTCTTTTGTACTGAGAGATATTCATCTTAAATGTACTCTTTTTAAATATCTTGAATTTGTTGCAACTATCTAGGCAGGTAAGATGAGTATGGAAGAGGGGTTTTCTCAAGTAAACTTTTGTGACATGCCAGTAATAAGACATTTTTTCAAGATATATGATAATTTAAAGTAGATATCAATAAAGAATTATCTTTCTGTCATATAAATCTGTAAAGAAAAGAAATATTTTTTAACCTGAGGAAATATAGTAAAAAAAAAAAAAAAAAAAAAAAAGAAGAAAAAATGAAATGTGAGTGGCAAACAGAGGCTCAATGTTACCAGATAAAGCAAAGAAGGAGAGGGATATAATGCTGGAGACTTAATAATAAGATTAATGAGAGAATAAATGTGACAGAACAAAGAAAAAGGAACTTAATTGAGCAGATCAACTGAAAGATCAGAAAAGAGAAAAAGAAGAGAACATTCAACCAATCACTGAGATTTTAATTCCATGTACTTTCTTCATATTTTCCTAATAGTTGTTTTGTACCTTAAAATGAGATATGTTTCTATATTTCATGTTTCCCTTATAGTTCTAATTTAGCATTTCAAAATGTGTACTTTCATTCATGGCTCAGCCCTTTCGACCCCTTAACTGTAACTTCTCTACTCCTACAAGTTACTTTTTCATGATTCACACCAGTGAAAGCAACAAGTTAGTCTGTTTTTTTTTCTTTTCTGGCTAACTCAGTAGTATGGTAAAGTAACACCAAGAAGTTTAATGCATAAATATGTTAAAAATGTTAAAAAATGCATAATTTCTACAGCATAGAATGTCTTGGTCCAGTAGACACTAATTTCAGTTTGTAAATAAACAAGGATGTCTACTCAAGCATGTGCAATTACTAAAATAGCATTCACAGTAATAAGAAATATATACAATACCAATTTGTGACTGGTAGGGATAATTCCAAGGCGGATATTAATCCTAAGAGAGCTCCATGTAAATAACAGAGCATTATAATAACAATAAATCAAGAAAAAATCTTAAGGATCCATTTCAGTTATAATTTATTTCATGAATAATATTATATTTGTCTCTTCAGACTGAAAGTTCTTAATAAATGGAGACAATTCCCCTGAACTGATATACTAGATTAACAGGAGGAAAGGAAAGCAAGAGAGAAGAAAAGGATAGAGGAAGAAAGAAAAATAACAGATTTTCAAATATAAAATTCTTTTTAAAACATAAAAGAAGAGAGTGAAGGAAGAGAAAAGGAAGAAGGAAGAAATAAATGATAGGATAGTAGTAAAACTAAAATAGAATGACATGGCCAAGAATTTTTTCCTTAAAGGCTTGAACAAGTTTGTACATCGGATGATGTGGTGTTTGATCAAATGTGAAAGAGTTACAGCAAATTGTCTGACAGAGCCTGTTATTTTGGGCAGCAGTAATCATCACAAATTCAAATTAGTTAGTCTAATAAAGATAACGCTAATAATAATAATAACATCCAACATAAATAAATTAATTAAAATAAAGTAAAATAAAAAAAATAAAAAGATTTTTCAATAAAAAATAATAGATTAAAAAATAAATCAATATATAGATAAATATAAAGAACAAATTTAGAATATAAACTTAGGATAAACATAATAAAGATACACCTTTTAAAAATAGTAAAATTATTAATTTAAAATTATAGATCATGTATACATTGGCAAGAAAATCATACAACATATATAGCCACATATAAAAAAAAACATAAAAGCAAAAGGAGTCTAGGCTGAGAAAAGGATTCCATTTGGGTTTTGCTAATGCTTCCATGCTATCCCGCTTTGATATGTGTTTTTTGCTTCATACACACATTGCATCAAAATGTTCAAAATATATCTAAAAATATAGGCAAAAATGATAAACAAATGCATATACAAACTGCCTAATCAGTTTTCAAAGTGTTAAAGTTATAGCACCTCTTCATAATGTCCCTGAATAATTACCAACACCCCCACCACCATCCCGAGTATCTATAGTGCCTCCAATGACTATCACTGCTCCGAACCAACAGCTATAAAAATATTTTTTAAGTTTCTTTTAAAATCTTTCAAAAATCTTATTTAGTAGTTGGTACATTGTAGAAGAGAAAGGAAACTGGATTACTGCAATTAAAATTGTTGAAAAATAATAAAAATAAAATTTCAGAGAAAATTAATGAATAATAATAGGCTTTTCTCTGTTGAAATAAATTTAATTCATTTTTAGATTATCAATATTGAAAATTTTTCAGTGATTTTTTCCTGTTTATGAAATATTTTTAATGTATGGTAAAAGAATTTCTCTAATGTATTCAGAAAACTCATTTTCTATGACATTCAAAGAAAAAAGATCAATACTGTTGGAAGTTTTCAAAAATAACAAAACCTTATAGTATTATTTAAATAGTAACTTCCTTATGTTCCATGTTTTGTGATGTTAAAAATACCAAACTGGTAGCAGCTTTCAATAGCCTCTAGGTTCTTAACACTTGTTTCAAATAGTACATTGCCAGTTGAAGTACATTGATGATAAATATATTAAATCAATATTTATAAGATTATGTTATTGATTGTAAAATAGAGTCAGTATTCATTAAAGTATTGATCAGTGGATGTACGAGAGAATTGGGTGTGGAATGGGATTAACACCAAAGATAACATTCTCAGTTTAAAGTGATGCTCATTCAGACCAAGTTGTCATATTATTGGAAATATTTATCCTTGAATTTTATTTCTGACAACTTCCAGAAAGAGTTGTTCCCTAAAGAGAAAATTATCAAAGGGTACATGCAATTCAGATGCAAATACACATGCTAAACAGTATGTCAATTAGAATAAAGACATTTTAGTACAAGGCCACATTTAATGAGTACTCAACAAAAACATTAACTCACTGTCAATGGCGTGAAAGATCAAAACCAAATTCACAGATAATGCAGTGAGAGTCAAACTCACTGCCAGTTACTGGTAAAATCTGCATGGGAAATTGGTTCATTGTTCCCTCAGTGAAACACTGAACTATGGGGTTGAACATGAGTTGTCAGATGTGTTTTGCTGTTGTGAGATAGAAATTATATTGCAACAGAAAGTTCTTCATTCAAAGTAGCAGCATTGTATTAGAACAGAAAATGGTTGCCTTCCATGTAAGAAGGACACCTTCATTTATATCTTCAAGTAATGAAATTATTGCAGTACTGTTATTATAAATAAATATTATAAATAAGTTTTATAGACTTTTTGTTAATATTCCACTTAAAGAATAATGAGTATTTTACTGTTAATTTTTTTTTCATTTGATCTATTAAGTAACCACTCCAAAAACTTACCTGTTATTGTTGACGTAAAATCTGTGATACAGTGAAACATTGCTGTCTGCGAATGACATAATTTAGCTCTTGAAAATATATTTTCAATTGAGCAGTGTTGAATGACAAGCTAATTCTAAAAACAATGGTCACCTGCGTAAATGCAAAGCTCTTCAGTAAAATGAATGGAGCACTTTGGCTGCTTGGCGTTTACATTTGTAAAAAACAATATGCTAGATTTGGCTGATCTGTTCTGTCGAGTGAAGATGGCTCAGTGGTAGAACTCTGACTGACACCAAATTGGATGGGTTTCTATCTGGGCTTGAGGCATTCGGTTGTCTAGTCACACTGAGGAGCTGTGATACAGCGAAACAGTGCTGTCTGCGAATGACATATATATAATTGATAGTAATGTGATAATTGCCAAAACTGTTATTATCTCCTTTTTTACAAAATAGGATTATCATTTTTTTAAATCAAATTTTTGAAGTACAAGTATTATTTTATATACACTAAGTCAATTTCTATAAATCACCCATTCATCCTTGCATGGAGTATTGCTGCCATATATGGTCTGGTGCCCCTTATGTTTGTCTCAAGTTTCTTGATAAAATTCAGAGACAGATATACAACGTAACTGGCCCTGATCTGGCATCTCGTCTGCAATTGCTCTCTCACAGACGTGTTGTCACCTCGCTGTCTTTTTTACAAGTACTTTCATGGTAACTGCTCCAAGGAGCTGCTTTCGCTGGTTCCCAAACTTCATGAATTTAAGTGTTCTACTAGGCTGGCATCTTGCTCACACCTTTTCACTGTGGAAACTGCTAAATGTAGCTGTCTCTTCTACTCCAATAGCTTCATGTCTCGCACCTCTCACCTGTGGAACTCCCTCCCCTCTTCCTGTTTCCCTGATAACTATAATCTCCAACTATTCAAATGTAATTTCAATCAACATCTCCAGATGCTCTGATCTATCCCCTATCCTTCTCTTCATCCTTTCCTCTATCACTCCTATTTGCTCTAGCTCCAACTCTCTGTAACCACTTGCATGCTAGTGGCTTCCCGCCTTGCTTGGGGGGAAACACTTATAAAAAAAAAAAAAAAAAAAAAAAATTGCTGTGTTAATCCATCATATAATTCTTCTCACACATCTTTTAAAAGTTATGTTGCTATATATTATATAAGAATAAAGTGTCACTGCCAACACTTGATTTTGAACATAGATTGCCATTAAGCAAACACAGGTGATCCCATTGTTAAGTAGACCACGTGACCATAGAGTGAACGCATATATGGAAGGTAGCGTGTGTCTAATTGATCTGCATTTTTAGTCTATCCTCTATTACTATTCGGATCATTATTTCTACTCTATCCTCTATTACTATACGGACCACTATTCTCTTTCCTCTACACTATTCTCTATTTGGATCAATATGGTGATTACTTTTCAAGCAAGTACTATCAAGCAAGTACTGTTAATGCAAATGCTATCTGAAAGCGTCTGACTCCAGCATTGTTCAATGGCATACTATAGTTGTATCTGCAATTACAAAGATTCTGCTACAACTGGCATCATAAAAGTGACAAATATTTGTTGACATTACAAAAGCATCAATCGAGTGTTTGTTGACATCACAAAAGTGGCTCAAGGATTCACAAGGATTCCTTGAACTTACATGAGGATTCATTCAGCAGAGCACAGCAAAATGGAAGAAGTAAAAGCTATCATGGTTCAAATTTTGGTACTACAGAAGCAACAACAAGAACAACAAACTGAACAGCAATTACAATTACAACAACAGAAGTTTTTTGAGTTGTTTACCAAAACAATGGAAGGAAAAACTTCAGATTCATTCACTCCAGATACTGTTGCTAATTCAATCAGCAAATTTGTGTACGATCCAGACAAAGGGATAACTTTTCCAGCTTATTATAGAAGATACAAAGGGATTCAAAAGGGATTGTTCATACTGGAATGATGAAAAGAAAGTTTGGTTATTATTAAGGAAATTGTCCTCTGCTGAACATAAAAAATATGTGAATTATATTTGCCAAAAAACCCAGGAGAGATCAATTTTGATGAAACTGTTGTAATACTATCAAAAATTTTTGGTGATAGGAGCTCATTATTTAATACACAATGACAATGTCTTAACTTACTGAAATCTGACGATGAAGATATTGTCACTTACACTGGAGTTGTGAATCAAGAATGTGCGAAGTTCAAGTTAAATGAATTAACTCCAGATTTATTTAAATATCTGATATTCATACAGGGTTTAAATCCAGGATACTTGCTAAATTAGAAATGGATTCCCAATTAATTCTCCAGAAAATAGCGGAAGAATATCAGTGTATTGTGAATTTGAAACTTGATACTGCAAGAAAAAAGACAATTTACAAGTACATAGTGTCTGATCATCTAAGAGAAAAAACAACAAATGTTTTTCAACTACTAACAGAACAGGAAAAAAGACTATAAACCCCACACAATACCTAATACTTGCCATGGTTGTGGAGGTAAGCAATTCAAAAGTGACTGTTTTTTCAAGAACAAAATATGTTATGAATGTGGGAGTTTAGGACACAAAAGTACATGTTGCAGATAAAAAAAAATTTGAGAAAAAAGAAAACGTAGTGAACATGATAAATACATGGAGTAATGATAAGAAGCCTAAAAGGGAAATTAACAAGACATCTCAAAAGAGGAAATTTATTTTTGTGCAAATTAATAATGCAAAAATAAAATTGCAACTAGATACACTATCTGATATCATTATCATAAATGAACAGATATGGAGAAAAATGCGTAAACCCAGTTTATTAACTTCTGATAAAGTTGCGCATGGAGTCTCAGGAAAGTGATTGAACTTTTTGGTTGAATTCAGCTATAATGTTCCTTTTGTGGAAAAAACCAAAAAAGTGGTGGTGTTTGTATTAAAGAATACTGCTAATTTATTTGGAACAGACTGAATTGCATTGTTTGATCTATGGGACCTTCCAATTAACTCTTTTTGCAACAAGGTAAATGTTGTTACAACCAGTACTAATACAGCAACTGAAAAATTGAAAAATGAACTGAAAAAGAATTTTCCAGAAGTTTTCTCAGAAGGTCTAGGGACATGAATGAAAGCAAAAGCTAAGTTTGAGTTAAAAGAGAATGTAACACCAACATTTAAGCCAAAAAGAAGTGTACATTTTGCAGCCTTAGATTCAATTACTAATGAATTGGACAAACTAGAAAAATTAGGTGTGATACCAAAAATAGACTATTCAAAATGGGCATCACCAATAGTCTACGTTAAAGAAAGAAATAATAAAATCCGCATATGTGCTGATTTTTCAATGGGTTAAATAAAAGTTTGAAACAACAACCCATTACCAAGTCCAGAAGAAATTTTTGCCAAATTGAATGGAGGTAAATTTTTTTCTGAATTGGACCTGTCAGACGCTTACCTACAAGTACTACTAGACGAGGAGTATTCAATACTATTAACAATTAACACTCATAGAGGGTTATACAAATTCAACTGACTTCCTTTCAGTATAAAGGTAGCATCAAGCATATTCGAATAGATAATGGATGCCATGTTTGACAGTTTGCATTGTGCTCAAGCATATTTGGATGATGTACTTATTAAAAGTAAGACCTAAAAGCAACATATGGAAGACATAAAAAAAGTATTTTTGAGAGAATCAAAGAACATGGTTTTAAGATTAGTAAAGGAAAATGCGAATTGTTTATATCCAGACTTAAATATCTAGGACAAATTATTGATGAAAATGGTAGATGAACGGATCCTTCAAGGGCGAGCATGATAAAGGGTATGCCTGCTTTAACAAATGTAACAAAGTTACAAGCATTTTTAGGGTTTGCTAATTACTATCATATATATATATATATATATATATATATATATATATATATATATATATATATATATATATATATACCTAATATGCATGAATTAAGACCACAAAGGTGAGAACATAAGCAACACCATAATCAGTTAAAATGGAGATTCACTGATTTAGTAAGTTCACAAAAAAAGGTACCGATGGAAAATCGGTACCCCTTGTATTGTATGACATGTTTGACATACCCATGCCACCAGAAATTAATGAACTAAGGAGGTACAGTAAAAGAAAAAGAACAGCAACAGAAGATTTGAATATTGAACCAAAGCTGAAGAAATATAGACTCCAGAGGAAGTCATCTCAAGGGGGGGGGGTTATATAGGAATAAAGTGTCACTGCTGACACTTGAGTTTGAACATAGATCGCCAGTGAGCAAATACAGGCAATCCCATTATTAAGTAGACTACATGACCATAGAGGAAACACATATGGAAGGTAGCCTGTGTCTAATTGATCTGCATTTCTAGCCTATCCTCTATTAGTATTTGGATTGTTATTTCTACCTTATCCTTTATTACTATACAGACCACTATTCTCTTTTCTATTCGAATCAATATAGCAGTCACTTTTTGAGTGAGTATTATCAAGCAAGTACTATTAGTGCAAGTACTATTCGAAGGCATCTGACACCACAAACATTACAACAGTGTCAACCGAGTGTTTGTTGACAGTGTGTGTGTGTGTGTGTGTGTGTGTGTGTGTGTACACACACACACACACATAAATGATAGAATAAGTTGTTTTTTTAAATAGTAAAGTCTATTTAATTTTTTCCCAGTAGATAAAATAATCTTAGCTGGATAAGCAATAAATATATTGCAATTCCTGAGCTGACCAAGCATAGAAATGAATACAATATGAGAACCAGTAATAATGAGTGCCAGAGAAAAGCAATAATAACAACAACGAAAATTGCAATTTGAGCTCTGGTAAAAAAACATGCAATGATAACAGCAAAAATTGAAATATGAGCACTGGTAAAAAATGGTTGCTGAAGACATTAGGTTTATAAGTCCCAGAAATTTATACACAGAACTCAAAGAGTTGTGACTTCAATACCTGGTTAAGACAGTGGAGTACGTGGAGAGGGGAATTAACAGGAGCTAACTGATAACTGACATCCATTAGACATGGCACGTGGAACTAGAACAGTCTACCCCAGCAAGTGAAATAAAGGATTCAGTTTGACATTCCAACCACCTGATGAAGGCCGGAGCATACAACGACCGAAATGTTGTGATAAATATGGCAACAAAGATGAAGACAATAGTCCGAATAATGTAAATAGTGTATATAATGCCTCATCTCAGAAATATAGACAAATACTATTTTAAATTTATATTTTTCTGCCACTATCTCCAGCCCTTTATTTGTTTGTAAGAAAAGGGCTGAAATGATTACACCTTGTTTATTCTAGTGGTAAACACACAGAAATTTCAATTTAGTCATATTTGGCAAAGAGTCAATGCTTCAGGAATTAGCAGAATTAGAATTGGAAGTAGAAACTGATTAATGGATGAAGATCAAAAGAATATAAAAGAAAACCACAAAACAAAGATTATTCAATCAATGTTTTTAGTTTATACTCATTTGAACTGTTTTTTAAACATCATACTTTTCAATAAAATTCCATTCCTAGATATGTCAAGGTATTTGTTTTTCTCCTTTTCATCTCACCAGAAATCTATTCCTTTATTGTCTGTTTAGGTAAGCACAATGCCATTAGGTTAATTTCAGAGAAAGAATGCAAGGTTGAAGAGAAGCAGAGTTATGGTAGATTAGAAGAGCTTATTGGAGAAAGCAGAAAGAGAGAAAGGGAGGAAAAAAAAAGAAAGAAAGGGTGAGAGACAACCCATAAGGCTCAAAACAGAAAGAGAGAGAGAGAGAGATCAACTGTTGAAAATAAGAATGGTTAAGAGAGTTTTGTGAAAAAAGGGTTGAGAGAGAGAAATATAGAAAAAGAAATGCTTTAATACAAAGAGTTAACTGATGGGAGAAAATGAAAACAAAATGGAAGCAAAAAAGAGGGAAAGAAAAACTAATTAAGCAATTAAAAACTGATAAAAAAACAGAAATTAAGCTGGAGATAATATATAAAGGTGGACAAGCCAACAAAGAAACAGAAAAAGAAACAATGACAATATCCTTCAGTTTCAATATCAGGACTGTATTCTTAATTTTTATTGGTCAACTCATATGACATCACCAAATTTTGATCATTTATCTCTGTAAACATCATGCTGAAAAATGAAATCAATTTCTTTTCTCTTTTTCCTTTCCTCTCATTCTAGATTTCATTACTAAGTCAGGTTTATAAGTTTTATACATTTTGTTCTATGGTGGATGAAGCATTTAAGATTTTTTATCTATATGGTGATGGATCGTTCAAATTAAAAAATATCTTCCATATTTTTTATTAAAGTAATCATTGAGAATTTGATTTGAAAAAAATTGCCTTATTTGTTTTGCTTGAGAGACATGTCTTTCACAAAGGCATATTTTAAATTAGTGTTCACTTTAATTTATCCCAATGCTTAATTGATTAGTTTCCAATATATAATACTAAAATTATATCATTACCTGTTAATATTTACTTTTACAAACTGACACAAAATCTAGAAAATTAGAAAAGTACCCAGAACTTAAAAGAATACAGGGTGCAAATTCTAAAATGTAAAGAAAAAAATTACTTGGACTCTAAATTGTCAGTGATTTTATACAGCATTTCAGCTGAACTTTACACCATATGCATCTCATCTCTGTCCAATAGTTTAACCACAAAGCTATTCTTTTTGAGGTAGCAGTTAAAAAACATCATTAGATTTAATTTAGTTAAACTCACCTGTTGAGATTTACAAAGACATCCAAGTATTTTTTTTAAACTGAACAATTTTTCTCTGCATTTCAAACTTTTATTTTCTTTGTTTCCTTTCTTTTCATTTAAAATGATTTGTTGAGCTTCTATGCTTCACAAAATACCAAAAGCTTACATTGAGAAATTGTCAAACCTTAAAAGATTACTGATAAGCAAGAGAAAGAAGAAGTGTATGAGCAACTGAATGAAATAATTGAATCTTCTGAAGGATTCTGCAATCTCTAACCAAAAGATGACAAACAAAAGGCATTTAGCTTTCCTTACCTTGTTCTAGGGGGAACATTGCACACAAGGCATCCACAAGATTAATGATTTATTTTTTGTGGATTTTTCAGTGAGCAAAATAAATTATATACAAGTTACAATTCACAAACTCCAAGGACATTTACTGTTTGTTGGGTGACTGCTAAAAAGTGATGGTTAACAAGCTAATAAAATAAATCACAAAATAAATCCCCAAAAATATAAAATTTAAACATCAGAGTCAATCAGGAAAATTACCACTAAAGCAAAATAAATTCCTAGTCATGTATCCAACCTGACTGCTTCAAAGGACCCACTCAGCAGTACAGAGGCTGTTCATGGTGTACACCAGTGTCTTCCCAGTCAACTGGTCCAACACAAGCTTCAATGCTAGGCCCATACACAACAAACTCTTCCATCTTCTCACAAAAGAGACATTCAACCTTGGTCCATTATGCTGACAATAGAGAAAATTTTATTTTAACATATCTTCTTTTGAAAGAGCTCTTAGAGTCATTGAAAAATGAATGGAACCAATTATCAAACTTATACTTTGAGAAAATTTTGCAACGAATGCCAAAAATATGTGCTGCAGTAATCAAGGCTAAAGATGGATATTTTCATGAGACCAAAATTATCATTTATCATAATAAAATTTCTAATATTAAAATTATTTTTGTTAACCATGTATAATAATTTTCTCATTAAAGTACAAAACAAGTACTTTTTGGGTAAATTTTAAAAATGACTAGGGTTTTCCTCAAACTATTGAACTGTAGTGTGTGTGTATATATATATATATATAAGGTTGGTGTCGTTTTCTCACATAGTAACATATGTGAGAAAACGACATTATTTTTGCACCAACCTAATATATATATATTACACATACATACATACATACATACACACACACACACACGCGCACACAACTGGGTGTTGAAAAAGGAATTAAGAATATTTCTGATGTTTGGTCAGATTTTAGTGAGTTGGTTTAAGAACTTTTTAGCATCCTCTTGTATTTATATATATATATACACACACACAAGTGCATTTATCTCAATTTGTCCAAGATAAGAATTTAGTGCAACTAGGGAAGATTACTCTACAGTAATAAAGATCTTCAAGACGACCTTGCTAACCATTGCTCATGCCAAAATACCCCAAATATTTGTTTACTAAATTTTACTGTCTGACAAGGTCACAAATGAGGATTGAGCTCACAACAATCAGAGAAACAAGTATATTAACTCTGTCCTTTTGGTAATTTGGATCACACTAGTATTTGTTAATATTTTGTTTCAGTCATCTATCAGTCAACTTCCTATTCACAAGTCTCCTTTCAATTAGCAATGTACTGACTGGGATTCACTTCATGACTTTCTTCAAGACAACCCCATGGATTGATATTCTTAACCTTCCTATTGAGAATTGTGCTACAGAAGATTTTCTTGGGTTAAAGCTGGTGTCAATGCTTTTGTACCTTCTCAGAAATACCAGGTGAAAGTACAATCTTCTCCATGGTTCACATGAATCTGTTCAGCCAATGTAGCCCACAGGAATCACTTTTTCCATTTATACCAGTGTGACAGTTTTGTGGCTGCATATAGTAATTGTAAATGTGTGCTCAAAGGGTCTAATTCTTTGTTTGCTGATAGAATGAGGCACTGCATAGCCTCTAACAACTTTGGCTCTTGTGATTACTGGCAGCTCTTAAATAAGAATAAATTTTCTATTCCTCATTTCTTCAATCAATTTGAGATGTTAACATCTGCTGATAAAGCAGAAGGTTTTGCATGTAAATTCTCTACTCTTGACTCATCTAGAGTATTTTTGCCTGACTTTCCAATTAGGACCGAGTCTCTGTTGAATGATATGCATATAACTCCTTCCATGGTTTCTGCTATCATCTTTAATCTGAATTCCTGCAAAGCATGTGGATATGATGGTATCCCTGTAAAAGTCATTAAAAAATGTGCACCTGAACTGACTTAGCTGTTCTCTCTAAACTCTACAATAAATGCTTCACAGCCTCTTGCTTTTCTTCTTGTTGGAAATCCTCTTCTGTACTTCCAGTCTTTAAGAACTCAGATGGACTGTCTGATCCTTCTATCAGTCTATTAGCCTTCTGCCTCCTTTTGGCAATCTACTAAAATCCCTAATCAACTCTGAATTGGTTAAGCATCTCATATTGCAGAACCTTCTTTCAGACAAGCAATATGGATTTTGCTTTTCTATGTCAATTGCTGATGTATTAATAATTATTGCTAAAAGATTCCATCAGGCTTTAGATAAGAATGGTGAAGCTTGGGCTGTTGCTTTGGACATCTTGAAAGTCTTCAACAGGGTTTGGCATACTGGTCTCCACAGTTTTTGAACCAATTTTTCTTATTAAATCATGAAATGAAAACACCCAACTCTTCTAGATCTTTGTGTACTAATGCAGGTGTCCTCAGGGCTCTATCCTTGATTCTATTTTGTTCTTAATTTTCATCAATGACTTTCCTGATGGCATATAGTTGATGCTAACCTCCAAGGGAGTGAATCATTGCTCCTTCTCAGGCTAACATTCTCGGCTGACATGAAGTGGAAAGATTATATTGAATCATTTGCTAGGTCTGTTGCTAGGAAAGTTGGTTTACTGTGTCGTGCTAGACAATTTTTCCTCTCCAGAATCTATCTTGCATAAGTCTACCATATACCCAATGCTTTGATTGTTACTGCAACATATGGTCCAGTGCCCCTGCTATATATTTAGCGATCCAAAGAATATATATTTAAAAGCCAAAGAAGCATCACCAATATTATTGGTCCTGACCTGGCATTTTGGCTTCAGTCACTTTCCCACCACCATAACGTAGTTTCTCTCTGACTTTTCTATAAATACTTTCATGGTTAGTGTTCAGATTATCTATCCACTATGGTTCCTAGACTTTATGAATTTAAGTGCAGTACTAGATTGGCAGCAAGGTCTCATTAATTTATAGTTGAATTGGCTAGACATAACCATAAATTCCTTGCTAACAGTTTCTTTTTTTTTTTTTGCACTTCTTGCTTGAGGAACTCACTTCTGGTTCCATGCTTTCCAGCTAACTTTGATCTTCAAAAATTTAAATGCAATGTCAATCATTATCTACATTTTACTTGATTCATCTTCATTTATTGTTCTTGCTGCTTAATAATGTTTTTATTTTTTATTATTCTTTGATACTAATCCCCTAGTGTTTTAGTGACTTTACTGCCTTATATGAGGTGAACATTTAAAAAAAAAACAAAAAAACCCCAAAAAACCATTGCTCCATGGCAAGAGAATCACATTTAGTTCAATTGATGACCGCAAACCAAACTGTTTTCAATGTTACTTTCAAATAGGATTGAATCAGAACTTTTATAATTAACATATATTCCTATATGGGTAGTAGTTTCAGAGTTCATGCCCTTTCAAAGTATTAATAACAAATAACATTTCACTTAAATGTACAACTTAATTGATAGAAAATTTTTTAGTGATTTTTTCTAACATGTAATAGTAGGTACCTCCACTTTTGGCATAAATTTGATACCTAAGTTTAAAAATTCTTGCAAAAATCAAATAATTGTCGGATTTTAATGAAACTTTCAGGACAAATGAATGAAATTATTTTGGAAATTTTTTTTTTTTTTTTTTTTTTTTTTTAGAAAATCTTGTTAAAAAGATTTTTTTTTAACATGTTTCCACCCACTTACATATTTTCATGAAATTTTGAGAAATTAAATCTTCAAGTGCGGGATTTGTTTTATTAGTTATAAGCAGGACTGTTTGTAGAAAGTAAATCACCAGTTTTTTTTTTGTAAAACAGTACCCTATATCATAGAAAATCTACTCTGAATTATAAAAAAAAAAATGTAAAAAAACTATGACATTAATTAATTAGAAAAGCTTTCACCTGTTTTTATAAATACGTTATACTAAGGACATTATTTTGTGAAGAAATAAAATTTTTTCGATGAATAATGTATTTTTTACAAATTTAAAATTTTTTTTTCATTAACTTCTTAATACTTCAAAAATCATTTAAAATTCTTTATTGCTTTCAAGCACGTAATGCAATGATAACGTTAATGAAAAAGAAAATTTACGAATCGAAATTTGAAAAGCACATAACAGTCGTTTGACCACAAATATTTTTAAAATAATTTTTTAAAAAATTTTATTGAAAAAAAACGTTCATAATTTCTACGTATGGAAATGTATACACGACATAATCCTTAAAAAAAATTAAACAATTATCTAATTAATAAAAAACTTTAAATAATTACCTAATTAAGAAAGTATGAAATAAAAAATAGATATTACATAATTGCTGAATAAAAATGTTAATATTTAAAAAGTACTAGTTAAAAATGAAAAACCGCGTTCGCTTACTTTGCAAAAATTGTCAATTTTGATCATCCATAGTAATCTGTCCTCACCTCGTCACAATCGAGCGTTTTTTAATCGTAATATGCTGCTTTTTTACATGACCTAATGGAGGTACCTATTTAATAGTAATTACTTGAGTCTTTTCTCACTGCACAAAAATCTGAAGCATTCTTTTTAAAATCAAAGAAGTTAAACCAACAATTTTTCAAAACAATGTATCATAATGTAAAGATGCGAAGAAAAAATTGAAATTTATTCTCTAAATAACCAGAAATTACTCCAAGTCCTGACCACATGCTGATACATAGACATTTATGTAAATTTCAGTGTTTTAAAACTGCCTAAATGAAATAGCACTGAAGAGCTGCAAATGGCTAGTACAAAATTTCTCATATAAACAGTCTTATTCTACTTACATCTTAGGCTGTGGAATTCCTTTCAGTGATTAGACACCAGAATGTTCAACAGATTAAAATAAACCTGGCTAAATTTATTGTGATGGCTACCAAGTTAATTTGGCGAACAATAACCTGACTTTTTCAAGGGCTTTTCCAAGCTGTCAAAACTCTAAGCATTCATCTTTAAAATTCTGGTTCTCTGACTTTATTCTCAAATCTCCTCTCTATCACAGCTTCAACAAATTTTTCAAATGATAGATTGGCCATTAAGAAAAGAAGCTTTCTCAAAAGTAAAATGAATTTTCCATTCAATTACATTTTAAACTATCACATTAAATTGTTTCTTGTTCATTGCACTGATACTGAGATGAACAAGCAAGTGATGAAATTTTGCACACCATAAGAACAAACAAGCAAAACAGTATCTCTTAAAGAAATAAACTATGTGTAAGTCACAAAATGACTGGATTTATCAAGCTGAAGTTTGGCATGCATTTTAACCCAAAAAGTGAGATGGGCATATTAGACTCATACTAAATTGTTAAAAAGATGTATTTGATAAATCAATGCCATAATTATCAGTGTTATTTGCCCTTCATTTTAACTAGCTATGACCATAATTTGTATTGTAATCATATTGCCATACATGATTTTAAGAAATAAAATTTAATGACAGTTTACATTCTATTCAAAAACATTTTTACAATGTTTTCCATCATTGCATTGGTTTTCTTGTGCTAATCACAAGAATAAATAAGTAAAAATTAAAAATTTGCTAATGTATTTAAAAATACTATGTCAAGCAGTGAAATCCATTTAGTCTAGTTCAGTTGAATGAACAGAAGTGACATCACAAGAATAAATTAAGAAAAACATTAATGAGTTATCTCCCTTAGCATGAATAGCCGAATGAGAACAGTCTACTAGATTGTGCTTAAAGATTTCAGTTTGAATAAATCAGTGTAGTAGTAGTAGAATAATAATAATAATAATAATAATAATAATAATAATAATAATAATGATGAAGTGGAAATGGTGGATATGAATGTAGCAGAACAATTAAAAACAAAAATATTGGTCAGTGTCAGGAGAGATATTGAGTAGAATGTGCATGGTTTAGCACAACAATAATTTTTTAAAAACCGTCTTTTTATCTGAGGCATATATTTGAATACTGATAACATCCTTCAGTATAAAAGAGAATGCTAAGCTGAGAGAAGTAGTTCAGCTGTAAAAGAAAATCTTGTAGCTTATACAACTGTCAATATTTTTCTTCTTTCTTATTTCAACAAGCTATTTTGGCACCTTAAAAGAATGGCAGACAAATAATTTAACCTCAAACAGATACCCAAATTTGATGACTCAGCAACTAGCCAAACCATAATCAAATAGATAGTACAGGCAAAATTTGCCTATGATCTGTGCAAGGTGGAAAAAGTCAGGCAAATTTTCCCCATTATATTCAAAGGGTGGAGTATTTGCCATTTCTATGGATTTATTCATATTCTATATGGTTTGTAACACAAAATTTCCAACTAGACTCTCTGGATGTAGACTATGCAAAATTGTGGAAGTTTGTGGTATTATTCAGAGGGATGTCTGAGCATAACTTGGCATGTGCATTTGTAGTATGATTGCCAGACTACATCAAGCAGCTCCATCACACTTGATTTAGGATGGATTTGAAAACCATGAATCAATCACTGGCTAGAGCAATATTTAAAAACTGAGAAACTAATTTTGGTGTTTGCTCAACCAGTGCCCATTAAAGCTGAAACAATCTACTAGCAATCAGTAACATCATCTGCTACAGATGCTCTAGCTTTTCAAGAGACTGCTTGCATCAACATGATAGTCACACTTGAGCAACATACAAAGAAGTGTGATGCTTTTGATACAGATTTCTATGCAAGTTTTCTTCTGTGTAATCCAATATATAAATGTTTAGAATCCTCATTATGAAAGGTCATATTAAAACAAATAATGCTTATTAAATTCAGTTTAGTCTGATATAAAAGCAAATGAGTGATAGGAAGATCATGTTGCATCAAATTTTAAAGTAGAGACTTTACTTGCCTTTACTTATATTCTGATATTCTTTTTCACTTTGTTTTGAATGCTGACCACTGGAACCAGTAGAAAATTCACAACTATGTCAGCCACCAAGCAGTCCCTATCCAATGAAAATCCAATTTAAAAACCAACATTCTATAGATGGTAAAATCTTTGACTAATTGTACCAGCAAGAGAAAATGTTTAAATATATTCCACTAAAGTAAAATTGTCAAGATCAAATGACTTATCTAGTTTAACCCAAGATAATTCTTTGCTAACAAGAATCAATGAGTATTACACACACACACAATTCCATGTGTGTGTGTGTAATTCTATTCCGTTTTTTTATTCTTTCTATCTGCTGACTTGTCTCAGCTGCTAAATATTCACTGCATGTTGCACAAATTACATCAACAGGTAACTTGCAAATAAGCAAAGATTTAAATTAAAACTAACTGACCTAACAATGGTGATTATGATTTTTTTTTCTTTTTCCTGCAGAGAGCTCAGTAAAATCTATCACAAGCTATTATCATTATTATTTTTTGACATATAAGGAATTCAAATAAATAGGTTCTGCTAGTTCAATAATTCTCATAAAGATCAAGTATTTTCAGTAGCCTATTATCATGAAGACTTTCAAGAAATAGTTGGAACTTTATTTAATCAAAAAATCAATATAATTATATTGATTCTGAGGAATTCTTTTTCTTTTTCACAATATGTTAACAGATGTTATCTATTTGATATTATACAACAGATATTATCTATTTGATATTATACAACAGATGTTATCTATTTGATATTTAATTTAAATTGTCAAATGAAAAATTCTTTCCTGTGATTAGTTCCCAGTCATTCCATAGTACTTATTAATTGGAGGGGGAGATAGGAATCTTCCCTTAACCAACAACTTGCCATGAATGACAAGATGTCAGACTGTGACAACTCAGTTCAACTTGATACACTAATGGCCTTCTCCTATCATGGGAACAACCAAATTTAGCTCATATCATGGCGGCTATGTTTAAATTGTCATGAGTGCAGTAAATATCATCAGTTTGTGAAAGAAAAAAAAGATAATTAATAGGTCAGCAAAGTTGTCACCTTTAGAGAACAGACTATGCTAATGAGGAAAAATACCATTATTAAACATATTTGATTTACCACACGTTGGAGAAAGAAACACACAGACACTGCTATAAAATAAAATGATAACACTTTGAATGTGTTCCAATTTATTCAAGACTAAACATACAGCTAATACAGTTAGACTACAGTAAATGGTCATATATACAGATCAATACATGTACAACATGTTCCAAAATAAGGAGTGTATCTCTAGTACCCAAATCCCCATATTAATAAACTGTATAGCCTCCTTGGGCATTAAAACAGGCACATACCTTCACATGCATATGATTGTACAGATGTTGATTTCCATTCTTCAGTAAATTATTCTATGGCTTTTGATACAATACAGCAAGAGTTGTAGGTGGGATAACTAAATGAGTAAAGTGTTGTTCCATCCTGTCCCATTCATGTTCAACAGTGGACAGGTCTTGAGATCCTGTCAGTCAGGAAATTTGCAGAGCATCTTGTAAAAAACATGTTGAGTATTACTGGCATTATACTACTGGAACAGAATATCACTTTCTTATTGAAAGAGTCATATTTTTAATTTCACAAGAATTTTATAACTCAAAATTTATTCCTGGTGATTTTTAGTATCATATATAAACTATAAAGACAATATTGTGGACAGAAAAGAAAAAAAAAAGAAAATAATGCATGCATACACAACTACCCCTATACACATCTATTTCTATCTATCTACCTTTAAATAAATATATTCAGTTGGGAAAATCAAAGAAGTATGAAAAACAGTGTTCCTTCCCTACATCAATAGTATGCTTTAAAAGTCTTAAGCTATTTTTGAGTGATTTACACTGTCATCAGGAAAACATTGCAATATGTCTTACTCCATTTCACATTACATAACAAAATCTGTTTGAGAGAGAGAGAGAGAGAGAGAGAGAGAGAGAGAGAGCAATATTCAGTTCTCTTGATGTATAGTAATAGTTACTTTTGACAGCTAAACATCAAAGTAGACGGTTGATTGTTATTGATTAAGAAGATTAATGTTTAATTTCCTCTGATTTGTAAATGATTAACTTGATCAATCAAATAAAAATAATGAATATAACAACTCTTAATTGCATTGACTATCAAATGACTAATAAAACTGTTAGGCAAATCTTCATAAACAAAACATTCCAAGCTTCATATGTTATAAGTTGTCATATGAACAGGCTTTGAAAATGACTATTCATTCAATAACATATTTTTTATTTTTCTCTTTTTCGTTGTTTTAACATATTTTGCTGGTTGATCAATTATCTAAACTTCTGGAAATTGATACGGCATCAGTTAATCTTAAAGATGATTCACCGGTTAATCACATTTTGTTGTAGAATGGTAAAATCACCAGATGAAATGTAATTTAAACAACAAAATTAGAGATAATAGTCCAAAGTCACCAACTGATACCAATGTCACATGTTAGATTTTAAAATTTTAAGATGTTCATTATTTCAGCATTTTTCAGGCTACTATCTTCATTTTTGTTGTTTTTATCATAACATTTCCATACAAAGTATTAGCCAAAAATTTAAAGAACTTTAGGGGCAAAATGGTTTCTTCAAAGAAAGAAAAAATATTAAAAACATTCATTTCCCAGTACAGTGATTTTGAGAGATGTATGAAATTTCTAGCAAGACAAGGAAACACTGGGTGACTTGACAAAAGATCACATTATTCAAATTCTTTGAACCTTGTGATAACACATCAAAAATTCTTCAACCTTTTTCATATATCTGCTGTATTTTTAGCTATTAAAGTTTTCCATATTAAGGATTAACAGAATAATTTTCTGGTAATAGATGCATTTTCCCCTGCTTTGCACAAAACTGCTTTCAGTATAACAAAATATTGGCATTTGATTTTGGAATTTATCGAATTGTAGAGTTTTTGTTGAGGACATGGAACAAAACTAAATGATTTCTAAAACTACCAGATGCAATACACTTAAAAAGAAGATCAGTGAACATGTCACAGCCACTACTGGCCACTCCTAAACAAAACAAATAGGATGACCTTGACCTTCACAACCCTTCTACTCCCAGAATTGAATCAGCAGTTAATTAGCAATTATACAACTATCCCAATGTATTTTGAGTTAGAAACATCTCACTAAGTGAATTAGATATGGAAGTATTAACCAACATATGAACAACTTTTAGACTATTTTTATATTTATCATTTTCTACTCCCAGTAGCTAGGGAGTAAATGAACAAATGTTATTGACATAAAATTAGCCCCTTTTTGACTAAAAGGTGGCTAAGATCAGGGTGTAGTATCTGTGCACTGTCCTTTGATCTCCTTGATGCCCCACTGAGGGATACTCTTTGGTGTGATCCTGCTTTCCACAATTGATCCACCTTGGAAGTTGTTTCATTTCAACGTCTTGACCCTGTTTAGGGAGGAGGTTTCTATCTGTGGGATGGAATATCTCCAATGATTTACCTGAATCATTAAAGCAGATGACCAAGTGGCAACTATTTCAGCTCCTGTTTTGCTATTACATTCCTGCATGGTCACTGACCCGCTTCTCATCGCCAATACATTCCTGTCTGGCCTACTGACCAACTTCCCGTTGTCAGCATATCTTGTCTGACCATTGACACAACTGGAACTACAGCACCTCAACGTCCCATCATCAACACATCCTGTCTGACCATCAACATGACCAGTCCAACTATCAACATGACTAGAACAACTGCATCTCAGCATCTCATCATTGACACAACCAGGATAAACACACCTCAACTTCCTGTTGTTGACACATCCCGTACAACCACACGTCAACTTCCCATCATCAACACGTCCAGTACAACCATACTCCTATTACCTGACCTTGAAGCCCAACCAACCAAAGATCAACTTACCTACCAATGGCTTCACTAAAAATTACCAGTTTACCTGAACCTGACATTTAATCCAACAAATCTTTTCCTGTTCTCTTTGTACAAAAACACATGTCATCTGAATAAACCAAAACTGATGTTTGATAAAATATAAACCTTACCTTTTGTCCCATCATTGTCTCAGCTTTTCACACCTTTCTTCAAACTCAATGAATTCAATATCTAAGATTGCAATTTTTTCAGACTGAACATAGAAATATTAGGACGTTTTAGACTAAAAATAAGAGACCCCACCAAAAAAAAAAAAAAAAATCAAATGACAAAAAGGGACAAAGATTGCTCAACATTCAGAAATATAGTTAGAAAATAATATAATACTGAACATAACATTTATTTTCTTTGACAGTGGAAGAGTTGTTTTAAATAGAGTTTGAGTCTTCTAAGACAAGCATTTGTTATTACTTGAGATTCAGCCTGAAAAACAATGGCACACTGAAAATGGTATTGATTAAGTACTATTTCTAATAGTAATAACAAAATGAACATATCAAAATGTATAAGATAAATTCAGATTTACTAGTGAAGAAGGCACAGTGGATAGCGGCTCAGATTGAGGAATTAGAGAGCCGAATTCAAATTCCATTTGAATCCATTACATTCGCTTACATGCTAATACTCTTGGGAAAGGTATCAATCCTCTTCTTCTCCCCCCAGATATGGGTAATTAGCAGAACAGACCGGGTTGTATAGTCTTGGGTGACAACTGGTCTATCGCAGAAAGAAATGGCAACCTACTGTGGGAAAAAAAATCTGCCTCGTCAGTCATGTATCGAAAGATACATGATCGTCTAAGTGTGTACCATGCATGGCACATAACTGACTGAGTGAAAAAGTGAAAAAAAAAAAAAAAATCAAATTATACTGCAGTAATGGGATAAAACGCTTGCAACTACATTTGATTAAGATAACATTTATTATGCAAAAATTTTCAGTTCCAACAAATAACAGTGGAAAAAAGTATTTTTTTAATGCACAATACTTAAACAATGTCCATAAGTAAATGAGGTAACACCTACTCTACTTACCTTACTTGCTAATGAGTATATGAAGGGGATTTTTTAGGAAGTGGATAAGACTGAGAATTTTTACACACCTCCTCAGACTCTGATAGTGCCACTTGAAGTACAATATAAGAACAGAATGACTAATGAACTAAGTGTTTGTATATGCTGCAACAGTAAGGATGTTAAGATATGGAAGTGGCTACTCAAAGAATAATTTGGGTTTTCAATATTAAAATTTTTACTTGGTATCATCAGAATGATAATGACTTATGCAAGAAAATAAAATGAAAACAACACAATATCTGAACAAATGGAAAACAGGGGTCAAATGAAAAATAGACAGAATGAGATCAGGATTCCCTTGTTTCAGTCACATCAGCAACAGTTGTAGAGGTAGTTGTGTTGTGCATGTATGGACTAAACTATAAAAGTGTGTACAGACCAAAATAGCTTTTTTCCTGCAGCTTTGATATTTGGGCAGCAATTTTTCCTTTAAACAAGATGATATAAGCTCACACTGACATTTTATTTTTGTGCTTTTCTGAGAGGATGTTAAACTAAAGATTCCAGTCAACAAATACGTCATTAAAAAAATAGCCATGTAACACGAATTCTGAAAAATAAAAAAATATTCCACCTATGTTTTTTTCCTGAGGACTGGAGTAATGGTTGAAAGTGCTGGAACCGAGGAAACAAAATAAAAATTACAATTCCCTCTTTGTTCCGTGTGATTTTTATTTTAACTATTCGTTCCCTTGTATGAAAACAAGGGGAAACTATATAAAAAAAAATAAGGAAGCATTCCTTGTCTGTCTTATTCAGTAATGACCAAAACATGTAAGGATCAATATTTTTACATAATTAAATAAATATTGATTGATCTTTGCATGTTCTTCTTCCACGTGCTGCATCCTTTCGAGATGTGAGCAATCATGGATCTCCATAACCACCTATCCTTTGTAGCAATGTTTATGCTTTTTGATAAGCCTACCATCACATCCTGTTCCGCCTTCAAGCTGTTTCATCAATGATGTTTATTCTTGGGGTCACCTGGGAGAGAGCGATCACCTCTCAGCTAGCTTCCAAGCCTCTGTGAAGTACTAATGAGTGACCTTTATTCAAAATGCCAAGTGAGAGAGATAGAATACGATGACCATTATAGTGAATCGAGTCAATGGGACCTGTTTATGCGGGGTTATGGGGAATTTTTGGACGAATCTACAGGCTCAGATTGGCCCACATTAAATTTGGTCTTGTGCCACATCCTACCTCGTGGGAAGGCTGGTAAATATTTCTAGCTGGGATCTGTTGAGTATGACTCGGACTTACACGAGAACTACTGACCTTCCAATAGTAGCACTCACTACTGGATTAACTTGCAATGATCATGCGCATCCATAACTGTTACCTTTATTCTTATTGTATTGGTTTTTACAATAAACCTTTACTTATTTTATCCACCGTGTTTATCAAGTATATATTCCTATTAGCATGGAATATAACATTAAGAAAAATAACTATAAAATAAAACCTTTAAATGGATTTACTTTAAGTGAGAAAAAAAATCATTTATTTCTGAGAGTTGTCTCCCTTGAAGCGACTGATTAAAAAAAACTGCCTTCTTTCTTTATTCTCCAAAGATTTAGTTTTATTATAGTGTGTGTATGTGTGAAAAGAAACAAAAAAATCTATGAGAACAAATCAGGAAAGTGTATCGCATGAACTTTCATATAACAAAAAAGGATGAAGCAATATATAGAGATGCGCTGTAATGGCTGCTTTGATCACTGGCAAAATGTAAGAAAAAGTTATGTGTAGTGAGGCAGGGATGGCATTGAAAAAGCAATGGTGAAAGCTGTATGTTCCATTTGCTGGCAGGCAACGAGCTGTGAAGGTCAAAATTATTTTAATTTTTAAAAAAATTCTTTCACAGCACCAACACGAGAAGTTGTTTTTTTAACTGTTCAACGACTGACATTTGATTGATACTGTGATACACCAGTTTAATTTCCTTATATAATTTTAAAGTTTGAAAGGCAGTTCAGTCGACAAAACCATAACGATTTTAAAATGTGGAAAAGTAATAATAAGAAATCAAAAAGAGAAGATGAATAATGAAAGAGAGAGAAATATAAACCATAGCAAATGAGGACCCAGGGAAGTTAAGAAAATTACAGACAGAGAAATGAGTTAACGAGGGGGAAAGGGTTCAGCAAACCAGAGAGAGAGAGAACGAGAGAAAAATTGAAGGAATTCAAAACATAAGACATTGGATACTTGAATAAATGACAGTTAATTTGGTGTGTGCCTACTAATCTGATGTAAGAATCAGCAGTGGATATCAATAAGGGTCAGCTAAACAGTCAATGAAAAGAAAGAATAATTAAAACAAACAGAAATTTGAAAATTATTAAAAATACCTGAGAGAATCATATCCAAATCATTCTTCCTTTCTCCAAAAGAGAAATAGAAAATGAAAGAAAAATTTCCATTTTCAACATCGTTAAATTTACTGTTAGCAGATACAGAAAAAATGTTCAAACAAAATATTTTAAAATGTGAGAAAAAGCAAAAATAACTGAATGATAATCATTTTACAGTACACATTGATTGAATTTTAAAAAAAAACCTAAAAAACTTCCTTATTGTTAATAATCATTGATTTCCAGCATCTGAATTCCCAAGTGTGGAGCAAAACTGTACACAAGGAATAGAATTGCAATGAGTACTTCATTCCTTGTGAAACATAAAACAATAAGAAAATAAAACATTGCTGTCACTAACTAAAATTTCAATATAATTTTCTTTTGTTAGGGAGGAGAGTTTTCCCATTTTTCAATTGTCTTAAAAACAAATGTGCCGTATAAAGTATTTACAAATTTTTGTAGGATGAGATGGTATTTCTCAAATACTCAAACAATTACCTCTTCTTTCTCAACAAACACTTATAATAATACTACTACTAATTAATTATATATACCAAAAAACTATGAATACTTCCAACACCTTGAACCACTTTCAATTTCATTCATAGCACTACCACAGACCAGTTTTCTAGATTTCTACTTTCTCTTGGTTTATTTGGCACTTTATTTGTTTTTCTTCACCACTAACTGTCATCTTAAAATTATTTTTGGTATTATATAGAAGCTTAAAAATAAAATAAATTGAAAGTAATATATGTTACCTAGTTTAATGATAGTAGAAATGTCAAGTAATGTTTTCTTGTAATTTTGTCAAGAAAAGCAGAACCAGATCATAATTTGCTAAAATATCTGAGGTGTAGTTGTATTAAATTTTAAATCCCTACTGAAGATGAAAACATGCTGGTCTGAACAGAAAATCATATAATAAGAATAATTACTCATCTGAAGAATTTCAACAAATTATAAAAATGTTTTGAAAGTCAGAAAAAAAAATTAGAATAAGAATCTTCTGTTATTGAAGAAAAGAAATTCAAAATTGTTTTTCAGTTGGTGTTTTGATATTTGTTGAAAGATTAAACATACTTTTAATGGCTTGCAAAATTAACCGGTTTGCAATCTCGACAGATATTAGATATTAATTCTTAATGATTGATTGATTGTTTTTTATGGCTTATCATCACTTTGTGAGTTATTTAAAGCTGAAACATTCTTTTGGGATTGTAAGAATAATTCTTTCCTTTTTTTTTTTAGTGAATATTGCAGTAAAAATCTTTTGGAGAAAATACTGACTTTGTCATATACAAGTCCTACTATTTAATCCACAGCTGGTAGAAGGGATGGATTCATACTTTTCCCAAGGTTATTTGCACATAAATGAATGTAACAAATTCAGCTTACCAATTTCTCATTTTGAGGTGCTATCCATTACACCACCCACACATTTAGTGCTTAATGAAGAGCATATATGTTCAGTTTCATACCAAGATAAACTTAATGAGAACAGCATTGAATTCGCAATGGCTACTAGCTTATTAATCACAGCTTTTGGCAGTATGATGGAACTAGGTTTGATCTTGTCTGAAATATGCTACAATCATAGTGCCCTCAATAAAAACAAAATTCACTCAAAATAGCTTTCAAGACTTATTTAATAAGTAGGCACTCCCTACCCATTATATTGTGCTTGATTTAGTTTTTATACAAGGCTACCATAATGAAGCACTCTGTATGGATCCAAAATGTAAGTGATAGCAAACAAGTCTAGAATGCTACTAAATATCAAAAAAGTTACAGACCTATACAATAAAATAATCTACATTTAATATAAACTCATCATTCTAGTATCAAAAATGTGGAATTTTAACTCATTTTCTGATTGCTAAGCAAAAGTTTCTTTGTAGTCCTTCATTTCCTTTGAACTATTGTTACATACTCTGTTCATTTTCACAATTTGTTGGTAAAACAAAATCTTCGTTACCCCAATTTTTTTCCCTTATGATGAAATTATCCAGCTTTCTTTTCAATCCCTTAATACCTTACGTAGTTTCTGAAAAACATCTTTCCTTATTGTATACCTTTGAATTTCTGTGTCATACTTTCTGTCATTTGTATTACACTGCCAAATAATTGACATTGCTTCAGTTTAACAGTGTTGATCTTGAGTTTTCTCTTTTGCTGATGACTACCATATATTCCTTTTTACAATTAATATTTCATCCTTTTTGCTATCCTTGATTATCTTGCCTCATATGTCTTTCACTCTTCCTTTCAAGTCTGCCATCAACAGTGACATCTGCATATGTTAAGGTTAAGTCCACTGATAATAAATTTTGGTAGATCCTCTAATTCTATTTGAATCATCTTGCAGTACAAGTTAAATAAATACTTGTTACTGCTCTATTTTAGTGTACTCATGTAGCACTTTCCCTGTCTACAAAGTCATTTGTCCCCAATGCAGATTACAGACTGTTTATATATAAATATTGTAGATATAGATGTAGATCAAGCTTTCCTAACATTTCAATAAATTATATAAAAAATTAACTGAATGGTAAGGAAGTTCAAATCATGTACAGGAGTTTCAGATTTGTTTCAGTTTCAAATAAAAATCTTTGTCAAATATAGATTTTTGTTTCCATTTAAAATAGGTTGTATTTATAGTGGGAGAGAACTAAAATTATGCATTGTTCATTTTTAAATTTATCAATGTTTTCTTCAATTTTAAAATATGTAGAAGTTTTAAATTTCATAACATTTTCCTTCAAATATAAAATTTTATTCAGTTTTAACTAATTTTCTTTATATTTTTGTTGCATTTTATCACAACATTCTCAGCTGAATACTTTCTTACCTTTTAATCAGTGTGAAATCAAAATAAGTTGTTTTCAAGCAAACTCAACTCCTATTTGAATTGAAATATATATCTTAAATGGATGGCACCTTCACCAATAGACAAATCTAATCAGATTTTAATTTGACATTTTGCATCATATTCATGAGATTAGATTTTTTCCTGCCTAACCATAAAGTTTAAACTGATTAAGATACCATGTAAGATGAGATCATAGGATATGGGATATGAGTTCATCTCTTGTCAAAGCTATTTTTTCACTTTAATTTTGCACTGCTTGCTTTAACTGTTGGAGGTATGTGACTGTGATAAAAAGTTGCCAGCAATTCAATGTGATTAAAAGGTATGAAGAAAATCAGTAAAATTTAATAATGAAAATACATTATGTCAGAATTCAAGTAACTTAAGTTGATAGATAAAATTCAGCTTGAAAGAACATTTCATTTTAAATTCTGAGCCATGCCAAGATTATTGTTGTATATGAAGTCAATCAATTTATCAACATTCTAAAATGAAAAAAAAAAAATCAAGTGAATATTTTTAAAACCAAAAATTTATTGAAATTTGCAGTTTTCATGCATGAAAGCACATAAATTAAAAGTAGCAATTAAGGAGTTAAATTACATACACACATATGCACACAGTAGTGGTGAAAAAAAGTATATGTGCACTTGAAAAAAAATGTCTAATTTACTTACTTGGCATAAATTTGTTTGAAATTAGCAGAGAATATATTTTGATATGAAATTTGAGAATATCAAGAGTTGTAAGGAATATAGAAAAAGATAAGCAAGTGTAGAAAATTAAAGTGATAAATATTGGCATAGTTAAAAAGGACAAAGAAGGAAAACCAACTGTGGTAGTTAGCAATACAAAATAAGAAAAAAATATTAACAATAGAAAAAACCAACAGAATGAGTTAACCCGTTATCATTCTTTACTTGATAACAGAAAGTAAAATTTCTTTTTATGCAAAAAAAAGAAACATGAAAAAAGCAATTACATGCATTTCAATAATATATTGAGACTGGTATATTTTTATAAACAAATCATATTCAGCCCTAACAATTATTCCTTTTCTTTACATAAAGAAGGTTATCTTGATTTAATGAAAATAGTTCCAAGGACTTTTAATTGATACAATATGATCTGTCCAGAACTGTGAACATGTACTCTCAGAAGGACAATGTACACTTTCAATTTTGTATAAGGTATGCTGTGATTACAGGCCTGGGTGTAATGGCACATTTATGCAAATTATCTAGTTAACGTTTTCTTATAAATGCCGGGACATGCTGAGGATTCTCTTCTCTAGAAGTCAAATGATCCTACATATGTAGTCAGCTTTATAATAACATTTGAATAAATAAATTACAGAACGTTTTAAAGATAAGTAGACCATCCTTATGAACAGATTAAGCAAATGTTGAAAAGAGAACATAATGCCTGAATTAGCCAAAATATAACATTGTCTGACATTGGTAGAGATTTGTTTAGTAAATCTCACACACACCTCACCAATCAACGGCAATCTGAGATATACAGGACATTTTTCAGGACCAAAAGTTTTTGACTTATGGAATTGTACAATCTCAGCATTAATTGCAGATTGCACCACATCCAGAGAATAAAATAGCCATTATCAAAAAATATTTTTCTAATAGATTCCAATTCTTGTCTTAATTTATTTGAAGAACAGGCCAATAAAACCTGATGGAGTCAGTTAGTTATGTGCCATGCATAATACACACTTAGGCGATCATGTATCTATTGATACATGAGTGACGAGGCAGATTTTTTTTCCTCACAGTAGGCTGCCATTTCTTTCTGCAGTAGACCAGTTGCTATCCAAGGCTATAGAACCTGGTCTGTCCTGCTATTTAGCTGGGGGTGGAGAAGAGGATTCGTACCTTTCCCAAGGATATTAGCATGTAAGTGAGTGTAATGGATTTGAATTGAATTCAAACTCAGCTCTCCAATTCTTCAATCCAAGATGCTATCCATTACTCCACCATGCCTCCTATTGAGTAAGATCTTTATAAAATTAATTTTATACCATCTAAGATAATATCTAGAAAATGTGGGTTTTCAGTACACAGATGTAACAAACTTAGAACAGTCTTTGTACTGACACATTCCAAAATGATAAAGCACCATTGTTTTCCTTTCCATAAGTGTAAAGAAGAGTTGGATGTAAACTCTGCCTCCAACTTGCTATTAAAGACACAAAAGTTGTTAACATAACTGTTACACCGGCCTCCTAACACAAGGGAATTACACCGGTTCTCACTATATATAGTGCCAGTAATACCTACCCGGTGTGTGAGCAGCGACAGTACTACAACTGCCTAGCTGAGTAGTACCCGTTTCCTACCTTTGTATCTGTGATATTAAATACACTTGTTCCTTAAACCAACCTCGACTTGATTTTCTTATTTTTACTATTGTGCCACGACACAACAGATTGGCGACGTCGGAATGGAAACGATATCACTGCGGACAATCACCTAAAGTGATTGAAATACAAGGATTCGCAAGATTCTTATGGCAAAACACCTTCATCATTTCAAACAGATATTTGGATACGCAAGGATTAATAGCAAATTAATTACTACAATAGTAATTTGGCGACATAAAAAAAAAAAAAAAAATAAAAACAACCAAAAATTTGCTACCAAAAGTCTACAGCGTGAGAACACGAATAATATTGTCAATTATTAAAATAATTGAAAATACTGACACCAAGTGTTTCGAAAAAAAAAAAGGGTTCACTGTAGAAACCAGAGTTTTTTCAAGGTAAGATTTTTTTTTTTTTTCTCCTCTTCAAAGTTAAATGATTTGTCGAGTGAAAAATATATATTCGCGTAAGTCATTTGTGCTTAACAAAGACTGTTAAATATTCGAGTCATATTTGTGCAAAACCACAAAGTGGTTGAAAAAAAAATTTTGTGACTTTCCCATTAGTCGACACTCCTTAAAGCGACGGATTTTTTTTTTTACGAGAAATACATATTTCTTGTTTGTGTATTAGTTGAGCAAACTAATTTTATTAAGCAAGCCTTGGGAAAACTGATTTGTTTAATACAAGTGTAAACTGTATGGTGCGTAAATTGAATTCGTACCATGGATGCAGAATTAAGAGAGTCTCTTCTTCAATTGTTCAAATTTCAAACGAAACAAAGTCTCGCATTGCAAAAGCAACAACTTCAACGACAACTTGAAAGTGAGGAGAAATTTAAAAAAAGAGTTGTTGGAACAACAGAAATGCGTCAAAGAAATCTTTATGAAAACACAGGAGGAACAGAGGAAACTTCTGGAGGCAACACAGTTAAGGAATGCAAGCGAGAATCATAACACATTCTCCCAGACGGCTGTGTGGAACGCTATTGAAAGTTTCAATTATAATCCAGAAGACGATGTCACATTTGCTCATTTCTATAGAAGATATGAGGATATTTTTGTATCGGATTGCGGTACATGGACAGACGCTAAAAAAGTTAGGTTTCTGCTAAGAAAATTGGGAACTGCCGAGCATACAAAGTTCGTGAATTTTATCCTTCCAAAAAAGACAAGTGAGTTGAACTTCCAAGAGACAGTTACTCTACTAACAGAACTGTTTTCTACAAAAACTTCTTTTTCACAGGAGATATAAGTGTATGAATGTCACTAGAAGAGAGGAAGATGATTACACTACTTATGCAAGTATTGTAAACAAGCATTGCGACGACTTTAAACTGGAGGAATTATCATCAGATAATTTTAAATGTTTAATATTTGTGCAAGGGCTGGTTTTAGGTAAAGACGCTGAGATCAGGCGTCGTGTTTTAAATAAACTCGAAAACGAGCCGAATTTAAAACTACAAAGCTTAGCGGAAGACTGTGAACGGTTTGTTGCGTTGAAACAGGACAGTCGTGACAGAGGAAAGTGGAGTGTCGCATATTAAAAAGGTCCATCAGAAAAAAAATTTAACTTCAAAAAATAACCAGAGGAAAAAACAGGGAAAAGATCCACCTGGACCGTGTTGGAGGTGTGGAGATAAACATTGGTACAATGAGTGTCCCTACAAATTCAAAGGGGCATAAGGCATCACATTGTAGGAAAAAATCTGGTAGAAAGAAGACATCCATTAAACTAACGAAAATTGAACCTGAGGAACGAAATATCCAGAAATTTGTAGAGGTCAAAATGTTTAAAAAGAAAGTAAGACTACAGCTTGATAGTGGGTCTGATATTTCCATCATTAATGTACAGACATGGAAGAAGCTTGGGAGACCCACTATGATTAAATCACATAAAACGGCGAGAAGTGTCAGTGGTGAAAAAAATCACCTTCGAAAGAGAATTATTGACGAATAATGTGGAGGCAGAAAAACTTAAGAGGAAGTTAAAAGAGAATTTTCCAGACGTATTTACAGGTGGTCTTGGAAGGTGTACAAAAGCGGTAGCAAAATTTGAAGTCAAAGAAAATGAACAGCCAGTGTTCAAAAAGAAAAGAAAGGTTCCATACGCCGCTATAGAACAAATAGACGGTGAATTAGAAAGACTCGAAAACATGGGTGTCCTCGAAAAAAATTGATCACAGTGAGTGGGCTATGCCAACAGTTTACATCAAAAAGAAGAGCAAGGAGATTAGGGTTTGTGCCGATTTCTCAACAGGTTTAAACAATGCATTAAAGGATCACCATTATCCCCTTCCGAGCCCTGAAGAAATATTCGCGAAACTGAGTGGAGGGAAATATTTTTCTAAAATTAGCCTCAGTGACGCGTATTTACAAATCCCAGTCGATCAGGAGTGTTCAAAGCTGCTATGCATCAATACCCATAAGGGATTGTACAAGTTTAACAGACTTCCTTTTGGGGTCAAAGTCGCCCCTGCGATTTTTCAGCAAACCATGGACATGATGTTAAGTGGGTTGGACTTCACAGTAGGGTACCTGGACGATGTGTTAATGAACAGCGCTAGCAAAGAACAACACAAAGCTCATGTAAACCAAGTATTCAAAAGGATCCAGGATTATGGATTTAAACTGAAACAGGAAAAATGTACTTTTTTCATGAAAAAAATAAAATACTTGGGGCAAATCATCGACGAACATGGAAGAAGGCCAGATCCAGATAGATCGAGTGCAATAAGGGACATGCCTGCTCCAGAAAATATTGCGTCTCTACAAAGTTTCTTAGGTTTGGTGAATTATTACAATGTATTCGTGCCAAATATGCATAAACTAAGATCACCCTTAAATGAATTGTTAAGGAAGGACCAAAAATGGGTTTGGACACAAGAGTGCGAAGAAGCATTTCAGGAAATTAAAGATATATTAACGTCTGACTTGTTTCTGGCACATTATAATCCCAAGCATGATATTATAGTTGCAAGCGATGCCAGTGCCTATGGCATAGGAGCATGCATACTACACAAAATGGATGATGGAAAAATAAAACCCATAGCCCATGCATCCCGTTCACTTTTACCAGCCGAAAAGAACTACTCGCAAATCGAGAAAGAGGCGCTAAGCATTATATTCGCAGTAAAGAAATTTCATCGTTTCTTGCACGGTAGACAATTTCTGTTACAAACAGATCACAAACCTTTACTAACGATTTTTGGATCGAAAAAAGGGACTACCACAACATACAGCGAATAGACTCCAAAGATGGGGTACCATTCTTCTGAATTATAATTTTCAAATGGAGTATGTACCATCTAAAAAACTTGGTCATGCAGACGGCTTATCAAGGTTAATACCTAAGCACACAGAACCATTGGAGGATATGGTAATAGCAGCCATTCAAGCGGAAGTTGAAGTAAAAAATACTTTATGTGACACGATAAGAGAACTTCCAGTAACGCTTGATGAGATTAAGAGTAAGGCAGAGGTGGACGAATTTATTATAAGCACGAAAGAAAAAATCAACAGTAACCAACTGGATGAGGAAATTTATTCAATTTGTGATAACGTCCTGTTATATAGCGACAGGGTCGTAATTCCTATGACATTACAGAAAAGAATGCTCAAGGAATTCCATGTAGGACATCCAGGCATATCTAGAATGAAAAGCCTTATGCACTCTTTCGTTTTCTGGCCAAACATGGATAAGGATATAGAAGAAAAAGTCAGGGAGTGTAGAGGATGCGCATTAGCTATGAAAGCTCCGCCGACTCAATTCGGATCGTGGGCAAAACCGGACCGACCTTGGTCGAGAATTCACTTGGATTTTGCTGGACCGTTAGATCGTTTCTACTATCTCATTGTTATCCGAGGCAACTATTAACTTCCTGTATGAACTATTCGCTAGGTTTGAAGTTGTAGACTGCATTGTCACAGACAATGGAACGCAATTCACGTCTACCGAATTTAAACATCTCTGCGAGGATTATCTAATCGAGCATATAACCATTCCACCATACCACCCAAGAAGTAATGGGCAAGCGGAGAGATTCGTAGATACGTTCAAGAGAGCCCTGAGAAAAGCTAGTGGATCACCGACGGATAAGTCAATCCAACAGTTCTTACAAGTTTACAGGGTCACTCCGAATGCAAACATCGAAACGTCGAAGACACCTGCTGAGGTCATGTTCGGACGCAAGGTTAGATCAATTTTCCACAAGTTGTTACCAAACCAGGATAGGCCAAACCTCAAAAAACCGATAACAAAAAAACGGTATAAAGTTGGCGAAAGAGTTTTCTACAAGATTCATAGAAATAATAGGACCTTTTGGGAGTCCGGCACTATTGAGAAACAAATAGGCAACATGGTCTATATGATTAAGGGACCAGATTTCGTGCACAAACGTCACACTAACCAAATCCGGAAAAGATACTCGAACAGTGAGGTGACCAGATCGCCTGAGGAGGACATCATGGACACAGTGTTTGATACTTTTCAGGTGCCCATACCAGAGACAGCTCCTGAGATACCAGAGACAGCTCCTGAGAATAGGAGGTCAAAAAGAAAATGGAAATCAACGGAGTTGATTAGGGTGAACCAAAAACAAAAATGTTATTAATCCCCAGACGGGATATTTTCAAAGGGGGGTGTGTTACACAGGCCTCCTAACACAAGGGAATTACACCAGTTCTCACTATATATAGTGCCAGTAATACCTACCCGGTGTGTAAGCAGCGACAGTGCTACAACTGCCTAGCTGAGTAGTACCCGTTTCCTACCTTTGTATCTGTGATGTTAAATACACTTGTTCCTTAAACCAACCTCGACTTGATTTTCTTATTTTTACTATTGTGCCACGACACAACAATGACATACATACCAGTTGGGTCAGCTAGCACTGGCACTCAACCTTTTCTCATAAAGCCCCATGAATATGTTAGCCATAACAGGACTTAAAGGTCTACCCATTGATATATCATCAATCTGCCTGTACATCACATTTTCAAAACTGATTTCTACAGGCATGGTAGCAAAATTGAGCTCAACAATTTCTGGTATACAGAGAGAAGAAAAAATGACCATGATACAGAGCATCAGCACAGATATCTATTGTTTCCTAAAATTACTTATGCCGAGAGAACAAACTTGGAAAGACACTTTTATATATAATTAGCAAGTGTAAATAAATATGTGATACAGTATTTTAAAGACACTGGCCTTATGAGTCTTAGGTAACCCATCTAGCCAGAGTCACATCAAACATATTGACCTGATGACCACACAAATATCTACTGGGAGTAACTTTCTGAAAATTTAGCTCACAAATTTTAGACTTGTGAAAAGATTCAACCAGCCCTAAATGAATTAATTCCTCCACACCATATTAATAAGATGTTAATGTTATCATCATGATTCAAAATAAATTTCACATAAAAAGAATTACCTGTATAATTTAAAGTTTATTAATGTTGTGAAAAATAACAAGTGTTTCTCAAGTTGGCAAATAATTGTGTGTGTGCACACACATACAATCAAACTTTATATATATAATTGCCTTACTGTGAGAAAATTTTACATCATTTTCTGGCTACTGAAAATTTTTCTTCCTAATTTTCTGTAAATATCCAAGTTGTGTGACAAAAGTTGATAAAACAAAATTTGGATAAAAAACTGCAAAATTCAGTGTGACTTTAATCATTAGATTTTTTTCCTTACAAGAAATATTGTTTGTATAGAACATGACTCAAAACAAGGTGGTGAGAAGTGAAATCATGGTAAAATCCATTTGATAAAAAAAGCTGAAATCTTGCCTTTGTATTCTAAATTTATTAAAATACGACCATAATTGTTTCATTTTGCTTCACATTGCCCACATTGCTCCAGAATTTCCTGTGTCACACACACTCATGCACATATATGTATATGAGAGATAATTCTTAAAGTAAATAAAAATTTTCATCTTTTTATATAATAAATCCTAGTGTTAATATGAGGTTATATAATCACCTTGTATAGAGGTCTATTTGGAAAGTATCCAAGTATTTTAATATTTCAAAATCTGCTTAGATGGCATTTTATATAACTTGACAACTAGAAAGAATGTTACTGCACATTAGTAAGGGGACAATCTTCAATAGATTTAGCAGAATATGAATGCTATTAAGTGAGTTTATCTACTTCACATTCACATTTTGCTTGAAACTTGGATATATGTCCTCAAAAATTATTTGAATGATTATGATGGATGAGTCAATGTATGCAGCCCAGACAAAATTTTGGTTTTGACACTTCAAACTTGACTGGAAAACATTGAAAGAGATTCATGTTCAGAAAGTAAATAAGTAGATTGTCTGAAAATGTTGAACACACTGCAAAGAAAATCGCTGACTAACATTGCAAGAATTAAAAAAAAAAATAGATGATCTATAGATTTTACAAAGTGTTTGGTATCTCAACTCATCACTTAGTTTTGTCAACTCCTATACAGTCCAAATATATGGCTTCTAGATTTTACAAAGTTGAAAATTACCATAGAAAGGGAGGATATTTCAGAAACCAAATAAAATTATGAAAAATACAATGAACAATGGCTGAAAAAACTTTGCCAACGTTTTTAAAAAGCGGAAGAGATATGGGAATAAGTATATAAATTTCCAAAGAGGTATGTACTTTGAAGAGGACTAAGGCAGCATTGCTATAAGTAGGCATTAATTTACAATGATATTAAATGGCTGTATCATTTCCAGATGAACTTCTTTTTATATATACAAGTGTGTGCATAATCTCAGCCTTCTATGCATTTAAAATAAACATTACACATACCACAAGATAATCTAATATTTGCTTTCAATCTGGTTATACAGGTAAAACTTCCTCTAAGAATTATAACTATAAAGACTACATACATGCTTTGCATATTCTCATGTTCTAAGCAATAACTTAATAGTTAACAAGCATGAGGGTATTTTATAACAACAAAAAGAAATGCTAGTAATGTATGTAGTGAGTGCAAACAATAAGGAATACCTCATCTTTTTCTTAAAGTGATACAAAGAATATTTACTGAATTTAGTTTAGTCCAACTTACACCCATGACTGTTGAAATTTATGATGCTGATATAACATCAGTAGAAACTGCAGATATCAATGTTAATGTGTAAGCCATTCAAAATGAGTTCCATCCTTAACTTTGTTTTCTCAGAGGATAGCCTTGTGCCAAACTTAGTCTACTCCAAAATTTAGAATAATACTCATGGTATTACATCAGTTGGCATACTGATCTTATAATACATTGAGGATGATCTTTGTTGAGAGGTCTTAAAGTGTATAAAAATTGACTCAACTCAACAAATGCCAAGCTGCAGACATCAGGTAATACTCTGAAATTATTTATTTCATGTAATAAATGAAAAGCAATTTGGAAGATAGATCTCCAGTGATAAAGTTACTCAAATTCTTCACTTTAAAACCAAATTTTAATTTCTACTTTTTGAATGAAGAGTCTCCTTTACAAAGTACCATTCATTTATTAGAGAATAAAAATTCAGGCATGAGAGTACTTACTTTAGCACAATGGCTAGCAAGCCAGCCTTGTATCACATTTAATATAACTTTTATTCAAATGTTTCATAATATAGCTTTGTGCCAAATTAGGTTAAATTTTGCAAACCTACTGATGGAAAATAACATTACAACAGCCTAAAAATGATGTTGATTACAACCTAAGTACAGCATGTGTAGATAAATATATCTCTATATATATTATGTTGTAATAACACTCATACCAACATAGCATCTGTGTTTGAGTGTTAAATGGTGAGACATGCTGTAATAAGATTCAGAGTAATGAATAAGCCAATTGAAAGTAGATGTCATGATATGTGGCTCTTTTGCTTAATTAGACCCTATTTGAGAGGGATCGAATTTGGAGCCTTTGGAAGGTTCAATGGCCATTCAGTGAATTGCTGCATATGTCTAGCATAACATGTTGGGAGTATTTTGTTTGCAACATTGTTCAGAATACACATATAGTACATTAGTACACATATAGACTAGGTCCTGGATGGTCATATAGTATAGATAGACAGCCATCAATTTCAATGCATTGTAAACAGCAGTAAACATTCACTTCTGCCACAACATATGTTGTCCAGTGGTGTTGAGAGAGGAGGATCATCTGCTTCTCTTTATTGCTTGGGAAGAGAATGCTAAACAGCACTATGTATGTCTAGAATTCTGTTCAACATATTTTTCTCTGATTCCTGTAACAGAAAGGCAGTGTGTTGCCCTAGCAGGATAATGCCTACCTACATCATACTCATACTACTGCACATACTCTGCAGCTAGACCTAACTGCTATTGAATATGTACAGACATTATGAAATGACACCCTAACTTGTTTGGTTAGCTATACTACAACACTTAATGTATGGCATCAACAAGTGCAAGAGATAGAAAATGATATTGCAGGATGATCTTTGACATCTGTATGCATGTCATAGTACAGGCCTCTACTGGTGCTTGAAGATATATTGTGTATTAATATAGGATCCAAGTACTGCTGATATACACTCCATATGCAGGAATTTATAACATTTAGTGTATTCAAGCAATGTTACATATATATTTTATCTTGAGTAAAATTCAAATACAAATTAGTGTGCTGCAATTTTATTTTTTGTTAGTCTTTCAGACACACTTCTCAGAGTAAGTGCAAGTAAGCTCATGAGTTTAAATTCACAAGCTTGCTCACACTCATGCTAAAGAACACAAGCATTCCTTACTAAAGACACTTTAGTTGTGGCCTTGTGCTTAACTAAAAGGTTAAATTTTATTTATACTTATATTTTAGAATCTCAAGGACATTAAAGTGGAAAAAACAGGAAAATGAATTTAAAACAAAAAAAAAAAAAATGTATAAATATCTACAAAAGATTAAAAAGTGATGCAATGAATCACATTATAAAAACACAAACAAAATATTTTTTTAAATGAATACAACCAACAAGATATTTGTGAAAAAAGAACTTATATTCATAACTTCCATATAAGCAAGTTTTTTTCGAATATTCCAAATTCTATGTAGCTTTTCAAGTTGTAGATGATTATGGTTCACCACAGCGTCCTTTCTTTTGCTGCTTTCAACAATACATCCTCATTTTTGACCCCACTTTCTCTTTGTGGTATTTATTCTGCTATCCTTTTGATCAAACTTGTCAGCTCATAGCTTTTCTTTACTTTCTTTTTTCCTCACTTTATACCCTCCAAATATCATCCATCTCTTTGTTAGTAACTGTGTCTTTGTAGTTTTGATTCTCCTTAAAACTTCTACATTTGTCACATGTTTTGTCTATGGTATTCTTAACATTCATTAATAGAACCACATTTCATTTACTACAGTTTTTTCTTCATCTGTGTTGTAACCAAGTAAATGGTTAAAGAAATAACAAAATAAGTGTTACAGATGTATCATATATTAACAGTAGGTACAACAGAAGAGTATTACACGACTAGTGAGTGCGTGTTGGTTGACCCAGCATTCAATCTATTCGACTGTTCCCCAAGGCCGTCCCTCCTACTAATCTTATAGTAGGCGGAAGAGTCCAACATAGATTCTTTAGAGAGAGAGGACATGACAACACCCCACTTTTCAGCATGACTCCATATGGAGTCTTTTTTTTTTTTTTATAATTGCCACACAATGCTTTTTATTCAACCAAATAAACACTTTTTCACAAAAAAACAAACAAAAAAAACATCAGAAACTACTTTAAAAAAGCTATATATAGGAATTACATTCACATTTTTTTTTTTTAGTTTTACTACAAACATTTTACATGTTAACAACAGTCCCTTTTTATTAAGGTCTCTATTCATTATTCCTAAATAATAAAAAATTGGATAAGTTTAATGGTAAATTATAATGTTAATAAATTCCAATAATCCAATGTGTATTGTTCTTTCCTGGTAATTCAAAGTTCATAAGTGAGGAGATACATTTTTTTATTTATTCTTTGCCTTTTTCTGTAGACATGGTATGAAATGAAAGATGTTCAATATCTTTTTCTTTTCAGGTTAATTTCTAAAGGTTCTGTAATTTCCTTTTTCTTTTGGGCCTTCTGAACTCTGACACTGACTGCAGTATTGGAGCCTTGGACGTGTCGAAGACAACATCCATAGTGTCATCTTCTATGGGATCCCTGTTGACTACGCTTTCATACTGTTTTCTAATTTGGTTTATATGATGTTTGTGTATAAACTTCGGTTCCTGAACCATGTAAATCAGGTTACCAATTTGTCTGTCTATTGTTCCTATCTCCCAGTGAGCTTTATTATTCCCATATACACACAAAAAAACTTTTCACCGATCTTACTTGTGCAAAATGCATGCCCCAATGTCGTAGGAGCTAGCATTGCTGGCAACAATGGTGTCATGGTTTGGATCGTAATGAGTCAGGAACAGATCTGATGTAAGGATTTCCTTTATTTTCTCAAATGCTTCCAGGCATTTGGTTGTCCATTCCCACTCTTTATCTTTTCTCAATAATTCATTAAGTGGAGCTCTCAAACTGTGCATTCTTGGGACAAAAACGTAATAATTGGCAAGACCTAAAAAACTTTGAAGAGTCAACACATTTTCTAGTGCTGGCATATTCTTTATTGCTGTTGCCCTATCTGGGTCAGAATGTCTTCTGTCTTTGTCAATTATTTTCGCTAAGTACTTAATCCTCTCTAAGTAAAACTCACACTTCCCGTCTTTTAATTTGAATCTGTAATCCTGGATTCTCATGAACACCTGCCAGACATGATTTGTGATTTGATGCTCTTGCTTTTCATTAGGACAACATCAAAATAGGCTACTGCAAAATCCAGACCATTTAACATTGTGTCCATGACCTGTTGAAAAATGGAAGGGGGCGACCTTAACCTCAATTGTAAATCTTAAAAATTTGTATAAACTTTTGTGGATGTTTATGCAAAGGAGCTTTGAGCATTCCTCATCTATGGGTATTTGTAGATATGTGTCGCTTAAGTCAATCTTAGAAAAATATTTTCCTCTACTGAGCTTAGCGAATATCTTCTCTGGACTTGGAAGGGGATAATGGTGATCCTTTAGGGCACTGTTCAACCCCATAAAGAAGTCAGCACATACACAAATTTCTTTGCTCTTTTTTTAATATAAACTGTGGGAGATGCCCATTCACTATATTCAACTTTTCTGCTTTGTCAGTCAAATTTTTGACTTTTTGACATAACAAGTTAATAGGCACATCCCAAAGTTGAAACTGTTCTAATCAATCAGTCCCAAACAAATTACCTATATTCTTCATAATATACACCTTTAGTTTTAAAGTTTTACCTTTGAATGACAGGTTCATTATAAGTTTGCCCATAAACTTAATAGGGTCACCAGTTACACTTTTAGCTATTCAGTTCATTCTTAACAAAGTCGGCTTACCCAGTTTTTTCCAGGTTTGATAATTAATTATGGATAAGTCTGAACCCAAATCAAGCTGTAGCCTTATATTTTTGTTAAATATTTGCACTTCAATATATTTCCTGATGTTACAACTTTCTGGTTCATCAGACTTGGTAATTTTTACAAAACTTTTTTTTGTCCTGCAGTGGGAACTTTTGTGTCAGGACAATCTCTATACCACTGTAATTGACCACACCCGAAACATGGTCTTGACAGCAAAGTAGCTTTATTATTTTTTGGTTGACCCTTTATAATTTCTTTGGCATATTTTTTTTAATGTGAGCTGTGCCACTCTGTTCGATGTTTTTCGAATCCTCTCTGACACTCACGAAACGTTGGCAGTCTTTGGCAACTTGCTGTAAAGTAACACCAGGCTCATTCTCAAGCTTGTTGAGTACTCTATGACATATTTCAGCGTCTTTTGCCGAAATCAAACCCTAGACAAAAATCAAGCATTTAAATTTATTGGCACTTGACTACACTCGCAAAAGTAGTATAATCTTTGTGTTCTTTGTGGATTAGATTCATGCATTTCCAACACTTGTGGAACAGTGAGGTTTTTGGGACTGAAGAGTTTTGTTAATGATTGAATCACCTCTTTAAATTTCAAGTTGCTGGTTTTCTTAGGCAAAATATAGTTAACAAACTTAGTATATTCTGCTGTATCTAATTTCCTGAGGAGTAGGTGAACCTTTTTATGATCAGCCCAACTTGCACAATCTGTATTGTATAAGTCCTCACAATGTTTAAAGTACAAAGTGAATGTAATTTCTTCTTCAGGTGCAAACGTGAAGTTTTCAATAGCACTCCATATAGGATTTTGAGAGAATGCATTTTCGCTGTCCTCATTTTAGCTTTTGGCTCATTCTGTGTTTGAAGGAGCATTTCTTCAAGTTTCTGTTGTTTGACCTCAATTTCTAGGTGCAATTCCTCAAACTTCTTGTGGTATTCTGCGTGTTCTCATTGGAATTTCTCTTGTCTTTCTTGATATTTCTGTTCTAAAAGTAGTTGTTGTTCCTGTTGGTGTTTCATCAACTCTACCATTGAACTTTTAAATTCGTCCATTTTACTGCAGTAGTACATAAAATTAAGAAATGAGAGGGGGGATTTTTTTTCTTTACCCTCTTAACCAACAATAAATTTGTTTGACTTGTACAATTCTTTTACTGAAATATTTAAAAGCCGAAGAGGGGGCAAATTTTTACTTTACTCTATTAGCGAAAACAATAAGTCTGTTTGACTTGCAGAGTTCTTTTACTAACTTGTTGGAATGGAAAAAATAACAAGGTTCACCAACCTTCTTCCCAACTACTGAATTGAACTTGTAGAAATTCTGTTGTTTTGAAGAGTTTCTTTTTTTTATTGCCAGTGTTGTAATTAATACTGGATACCCTTTTGTTATAGAGTGTGATTAAAATTCTTTTCTTCACCACTGTTGTAGACACTGGCAAAAAGTTTTTTTTATGATTTAACGTGAAATCTGTTTCTTCGAATCCTTCATCACCAAGATGTTGTGACCAAGTAAATGGCTAAAGAAATAACAAGTATTACAGATATATCATATATTAACAGTAAGTACAACAGAAGAGTATTACACAACTAGTGAGTGTGTGTTGGTTGACCCAGCATTCAATCTATTCGACTGTTCCCCAAGGCCTTCTCTTCTACTAATCTTATAGTAGGCGGAAGAGTCCAACATAGACTCTTTAGAGAGAGGACACCACAACAATTTGTCATAAAATTGCCCAGAATTTCATGCCATAAAGAAGAATATGCTTTTCTGTATTTCTAATTTTCTTTTTCATTTCTTTAATGTTAAGTTTCGAAACAGCATCTTTTGCTATTTGTACGTATCTTTAGATTTCTATGTCACACTTTCAATCATACAAAAATGTAATGATTGAAAATGGATGATAACTAAATATATAAAAGCATTGAACTACATAATAAATACAATCTTGATGTTTGAAAGTCAATCAAATATCAATTACTTCTAAGATTGTTTTATAATTGCAGGTATTCTCTATCCTCCAAAATGCCATGTCTATAGTAACATCTTCAGTAACAATCAAAGAAGAGTCCAAATAAATCTAAGTACACTTTTTAAAGAGAAACCAATGATTTTGAATTTTTTGATGTTACTTTTATTTTTTATTTTGGTTGAAATTCAGCTCCTATAACATTACTATTATTTTCTTTATATGGAATAAAGAGATTGCACATGTTACACTTAAAATTTATAGAGATACTTATACTACTAAGGTCACTTAAATTTGCTACAATGTCACAATGATCAAAGATGCTCATTAAATATATAAAACCTTTTTCATCCTTAAGATTTTCTAACAAAAATCACTTTGAAAGCAACTAAAGATAATCACAACAATCAAAAATTGGCAAGTGTCCCAAGCAACCAACTATTTCATCAAGTGTCAAGAAGTCCCAACCTGGAAGATTTAATAAATATATCTAGGTAGTAAAACTTGTACGTATTCCAACTTTGACAGAAAAAAGAAATTAATTATACATTGAAAGAGATTTTTTTTCTTCACACAGTAAATGCCAAAAAGAATAAAAGTGATTTTGTTTTAATGAGTCACTGGTCAATCATTTCCTGATGTTTCAGCAGTTTCTTTGGGTATTGATTAGTAATATTAGCTTTTGATAGAGCACTGAACTGGGGATCAATAGATCAACATAAAAAAAACAAAAAAAAAAACATTAATTTTGCAACAGTAAACTTTTCAATAGCTTCTGACAAATTTTATTTTTGTCTCTGTCATATGTTTATTGAAATTTCCAACCAAGATGTTATACACAACTTTAGATAAAATACTAGCAAGTGGGTACATTTAACTACTATTTATGAAAAATATTGTCTGTCATGATTTTAATGTTAGCAATATACTTTTATCATTGTGAATAATGTCATATTTTGTCATTTTTGATCAACCATACTCCAGCTCGCCTATGAAACAGTAAAATTGTAAATTTTTAAATCTTGTAAATTTGATAGAAAAAAAAGCTGATGGATTTGATAAGAAATAGTTACTAGTTGCTGGTTTTATGCATAAAAAAACTAGACACAAGCTGTATCTTAACTGGAGAAATGTCTATACTTCAGTCCCAAGAGTTGAACCATGATTCTCTTTTACCAAATCATTAATTTATAATTTGTCTCAAGCATATTTTTTTTTTAGATTAATGAACCAAAAATAATGTTTTATAGCAAAATAAATATTTCTTTACCATTCATAGTTATGAAGTTTTCTGAGTTGAGACTCAGTTAACTGAAAACTAAAATAAAAATAGTTAAAACCAATACACCACTTTAAATTATCTCTTATCAACACTTTTATAATGCAAGTCAGTATTTCCACAATAATATTGATATTAACCAACCAATGCTGGAAACAGTTTCAGGATATATTTATATGATAAATATGACAAATAAATTAAGCTTATATTTGCTTTGATTTTCTTAAAAATATTTACAATAATTTATTTTGCAGTGTGAGATTTTATTATGCAACCTGGGGTTGTTCATTATATTTAGAATAGTAGTTATTGATATTTATTTTTTTCATTTCACACATTCATTATATATATATATATATAACACATAGAAAATAAAAGTTTCTTGCATGAAAGCTATACTGTTAAAGGCCACATAATCTGTTATTAGGACACTTAAAAATCTTTTGATATCTGCTACAAAGCAAACTAGTCTTTTTGCTCATATACTTTATATCTACTTATGTATCTATCCATACCTATCCTTGAAGCTGTCACGTTCTTAGAATTTACTGACCCACAGATGATAGATAAACTCTCTCTCTATTTTATAATATTTATATATAATTCAATAACAAAAAGCAATCACTGCTCACCCAAAATCTGTTGACCTAAATCATTCCACAGCAAAAAGTAATAATGAAGAATTGAAAAGGACAGCTTTTTTTTAATTGAAGGATGTAGCCATTTTTAATATCTGGAAAATCAGCTTTGATGTAACTTCAATCAGAACAATGAAGTGAGCCAATCAGCAGTGGACTGCCATTGCATAGTGTTTGATAATTGTATTCACAATGACTGAACAAAAAAAAATTTTTTTTTAATTCTATTCTTACAGTACAGATTTACTACCTTGCAAACTCCAGTATCTTTTTTTTCCACAAGAAAAAATTCAGCATGGAAATGCTATTGAAAAAATTATGGTAAACACAATGAAGAAATCCTTAAAACAGACTTTGCAAAAGTGAGAGATGCTGTGATAAGTTGATAGGGTTCCAAAGGAAGAACTTTAAATAGACTAATGCACCATTATAAGCAATATTTAAAAGTGCAAATAATCCATATTGTTTTACTTTTTTATTATTATTATTATTACAGTAATATATAACTTGTTTTATTTGCAACAAAAATTAATCACAGAATTTCCATGAACCCCATTAACAGGACATTAATGCATTAATGTTTAGAAATCACAAAAAAAAAAACTCCAACAATAGATGAGAGTGAGCATATATTATTATCAGTGGCAAATTCCTTTATCTTTAACTTTGTTAATAACATAATTAAAGTAAAATTCCATAGAAATAATAAACCTAACACAATTGCCTCTAGTAACATCTTACCTAGTACGATCAACTTCCACTAGCCAAGCATCTTTGTTTCCCATACACATATCCACACTGCCAAGCTCTAATTTACACAAAGTCCAAAGTAAGAGAGAAAAAATATTAATGGAAGAAAAGGAAAAATACATGTTTATATTTTCAAAATTTGTTTCCCCTCAAACTCCAATGTTGTATAAAGATTTATATTGGTCTAATCACCATTCTGAAAAAAAAAAAAAAAAAAAAAAATTACTTGAATCTTTCACTGTGATAATTGATGACAAATGCTTAGAACCTGAAGCTAGTTTGCTTTGTATAAAATTAAAACATACAATTTTCCAGTTTGCTTTGGTCACATGCCAAATTTCATGAAGGTTTACATAAATAGTACCCCCAAAAAGTTTTCACAAAGAAGTGCAATGTAACATGTAAAGAGACAGAAAACAAATAACTGAATCCTTTACCAATGTAAATAGACAAGGAAAAGAAAAGCCGACAATTGAAAGCAATTATAACTAATCCATAGATTAAAGTCTTATGGAAACCTTTAAATATCCTTGACCTTGTAGAGAGCTGACAAAAGTACAATCTGAGGTATACTGACGAGAGATTCAGAGCAAGCTATCTTCAACCCCCATACACCTGTCCCACTAACCAAAATGTACACAACAAAAGAGTGTAAAAATGTTGAAGAAGGAGGTAATAGACACAGGGGCGAGTCTATAAAACATAGACAAGACTCCCATAAAAACAAAATCAGAGTTGGAATGATGGAGGGGCATTCATAGATCTAGTTTACCAAAAAAGGAAAAATGGCACAAACCCTCACTAGATAATCAGGTAGGGTGGAAGGTAGATAGGAAAACCAAATAGAATTTGTGTATGAGAGAAAGAAAGAGAAAGTGAGAAATTAAATGACTGAGGTATTTGCGTATTCCCTCCTGGACACCAAAGGTCATGTAGGAAATCCCCAAATTTCTTTCAGTTAACTGAAGTAACAGACTTTTATATGGAAATGTATTTATCTTGTGTAGTTTACTTTATTTCCTTCAACAAAAGTTTTCATTTTTGAGAAAAATTAAGTTGTAAAGTCATATTGAATGGATGGTTCTAGTGGTGCTTCAGTTTACAAAATAATAAATATATTGTAAAACTGAACCCTGACTGTGTTCAGATTTATTACCACTCATGTTTAGCTTAATATCTGCATAATAGAGTTTTAAAGTTGTTGTTTTTTTATGCATATATTGCTGCAAAAAAAAGTGACAAAATCCATTTGGAATATTTATAAAAAACAGTAAAAGAAGAATCCAATTGGTAGATATTTATTTTAAAATTTAACACCTTTTTTATGACCATGGTACAGTAGAATAAGTATTCTAGTAGTATTCCTCATGTGACAAATTAATGACTTACCCACAGAAGCAATGGATTCATTTTTTATATGCTTTTGTTGGAATCTTGACTCTTATTAGCTACTAGTGGCATTTTTAATTAGTAAACTTCCAGCAACTGTAGTGAAATGTAATGCTGTATTTTAAATACGTTTTTACAGTAATGTTTTAAGACATAAAAAATGTAAGTTGATTTTATGGATGTATTTTTCATAGTGTTATGCATAGAGGCTGCTTGATAGTTGCTCATAACTTTCTAAGGTAATGAGATCATTGCTGATTTCAACATTAATGGTAGAGAGAGAAAGTGTTAGACATTAGCTTTATTGATAGAAAGGTTTGCAATCAGTTATAGCTGAATTAAGTAGATAGAATATTGATCACTTTTTGTAATACTATTGTGTGCATGGTAACCATCACATTTTTGAGGAGATGTAACACTTGGACATAAGTAAAAGCAGACAAATCGCATTAACAATTAAATTCATTGAAGATGTAGTTGCATTTAAATTAATGTCCTTTTTTGTAATATTGTCTTGAATAATTTATTTTTACAGTTTATGATAAAACCATAGTTGAAAAAGCTGAAACTCGATAAAGTCTACTCAAAAAATGTCTTAAACAAGGAATTTCAATCTTCAGATTTTTTGGTCATCAACATCAGATTTTTGCTTGCCATTGACATTTACCACCACTATTGGATGAAATTGTCAAAAGAGTTCCATTTACTAACAGAGAGATACTAAAACAAGTATCAATAACATTTTATTTAATACCTTAGAGAGTGAAGCAGCAACTTCACAAGAGAGAGATCTAATAAAGCTAATACTGATTTAGCTAGTATCAGGAATTGGTGGTTGTGAACTGGTTAACATTTATAGCTTCCTTTGCTTCTTGGACCATTTTCGCCAATTTTTACATGACCTTGCCTTGTTGATGTTCAAAGTTCTCAGTATACAAGTTTTTGTTCTGTACAAAATATCATTTGAGTCCATTGTGGACACTGTGCATTTTTAATATTTTTGTGAATGTAACAGTTTTTTTGTTTTATCACAAAATTTCGTTATAATACAGGTATTAATTCATCTGCTAGGTTGTATAATTGAGTACAGGTCTTTTTATGAAACAATAACAGGTGTTTTAGATAAAGAAGGTAATACAGGATTTTATTTTATACTATTTTTTCACTGACACTGATACAATCTACTATGAATAACATTTCTTGTGGCTAAACCAAATGCTCATCGTGTGATTGTATTAGGTTGGTGCAAAAATAATGACGTAATAATGTCGTTTTTTGACGTTAAAAAATACGTCAAAAAACGACATTATTACATCATTATTTTTGCACCGACCTAATAGTTGTTTTCATAAGCTTATCTAACCTTTCAGATTTTAACTTTTCATAAACTGTCAAAATCCCCATAATCAAAATGAATATTAACAGAAAGAAGGTATTCTTCATCAAAGAATTCCACTTCTCCAACAAGTGATTTATATTTTGCCTGACATGATACATTGAAAGAGCAGCTCTAATTGAGGTTTATCAGATTAGAATAAAGCATTCCCTTGTTGATCAGCTTTGGAAATTAAATAATAATTTATGTAGAGTAGCAGTAAGTAGACAACAGTAGACAAACTACCAATGAATCAAAGACAAGTATTGTGATTTGAGTGCAATATAATTTATTATATCTTCAACACTGCCCATCAACTTGAAGATGAAAAGGCAGTCCAGTTTGTGAAAATTCCATGATTATGAAAAAAAAGTTTCCCAGATCCAATGAAATGAATGAAACACCTCTATCCAAATCCAAGAATGTAGCCATGGCAAAAATAACAAATAACTGACTGAAGCACTGAATCATTGTTTAAGATGTTATATAAGGATAAGTAAAAGCAAAAGAAAAGCAAGAAATTTATCTATTATAATAAGTATTGTTTCAATGTAGTTGATAACAAAGGATCTTTAAAATCAACAGCTATTCTCTCCAATGATAGAATTGCCTTGATCAAATGTAATACACTAGGTTGATGAAACTTGTTTGAACTCAGCAGAACTGTTTGAACTCGGGGCAAAACTAATTTTTTTTAATTTTTTAAGTCTTCGACAGAGAATTAGAGGTTCCTTGTTCTAACAAAATAGATAATTCACAGGATACCTGGATGACAAGAAGTTGTGCAATTTAACCAAAATCCAGAACCAACAGCAGAATGGTACACTAGACAAAGTATCTACTGTAATGTTGTCTCTCTGAAGGTGTTAGTTTGTGCCAAAACTATAACAAGCAAAGTTTACTCTTCCACCTATATTTTTTTTAATTTTAAAACTACTGATTTCTTATCAATAAGAAGGGCAAAAATGGTACCCAATTAAGTTGTATCTCCACTATACCATATTTTTCTATTGTAGAATGTTTTTTTTGTTCACTAGAAGTTATGTCCTTGACAAGAAAGCCATTGGTCTACTAGTTTACTTAATTTATCCATCTGCAGAAAGGAAATGTTTTATGAATGCACCACACACACACACACACATATATATATATATATATAAAATGCCTTTTCAGCCATCTTGAGTAGTGGTAATAACTTTTATGAGAGAAACAATCTTCTTAAAGTCTTTAACAATCCAGTGGGAATATTATATGGTAAAGTTTGAAGGGAGCAAATAATAGAGTTCAGGAAGAATATTAGCAAGGGGATATTGGCATATATTTATCAGGAAATTATAAAAAGACTGTCTTTATTATGCACACCCACTGGAGAAGAATATGACACATAAGGCCATATTTAAAGTACTGTAGTGTTAATAAAAGTTGCTCATCTCTTTTGGCACTTCTCCATTGGGAGTCTTCAGGGATTGACCCAGCCTTTCATAGTGTAATGAGACAGGGGCTACATTAGAAGTAACCATTTGTATCTGAGCATGTTGCACCTTGAATAAAATAGCCACAAATAGTTAAGACAGACTGCAAAAGAATCATTGTGGCAATTGCAAAAAGACTAACAAAAACAAATTTAGCTCATTTGTTTTAGAACAAGATTCCATTTATAGAGAAGTGAAGTAACTTTTTAATATAAAGTTCCAGAATAGAATTTTAACAATTCTCATATTTTTAAGGAATAGAAGTGAATATTTTTCTTTTCATACCCACTTTTTTGGCTAAGTAGTCATTCAATCAGTTGAGATGTAGTCACTCAGCTTACACTATTTAGCTCTCTTGTAATATAATCACAACCTTTTATCTTTTACATTTTTAGAAGAAAACAAGGTTTCCATGCAACTTTTATTGTTTATGTTTATTTTTAACTTTGGATAACTTGATATTTGCTTTATTATACTGGTAATGTAAACAGCATCTTCAACACAGTCAAGCAATAGTGTAGTCTCTGCAGACAAGGTTGATTTAACTACTCTTCTTATTTTCCTTGACTGCTAATATATTGTACAATGATTATCCACTCAGTAACAACATTCCTATGAAAGATTTCATCAGAGAGGTTAGCAAAAGCTGTGGCAGAGAAACATTCAAGGGAACAAAATTTTATGTTTATTCATTTAAAAAAAAAAAAAAAGCTATAATAATTGATTACTTTTAGAAGGTTACCTGTGGTAGATCTTTAAATGACAGCTTTCAAAGGCAATATCAGGTTTAGTATTTGAAGCTAATCATTTTAGCTAACTAATGAAGTTCTTGTAGCTTTTCTCCTCTGTTTCAGATAGTTCATTAGTTTTCTGAACTGCTTGTTGACCACTGATAGAAACAGGTGATGATGACACCTATTAGAGTTGGTGCACTGTTAAAATGTCATTTGTAGAGAGAATGTTAAATCCAGTATATTAAAAAGATGAAAAGGAAAATTGGAAAATTGAGAACATTTCTCAACTTATCAATAATATACTTTTGAAATGGACTGCTACCAGATCAAAGAAAATCCTCCATATAAATACAAATGATTCATTCATAATTTAAATTATTCTCCTGTTTAGATGGTTATCATATTAATGAACATGTACTAGAATAAAACTATACTATGCTATCAGTGTTAGAGATTAAAAACGGCACTACTTAAATAAAATGGCCCACTCATAAAAATAAGGAAAACTTCTTTTTGAAATAATTTTTGAAGATTAGTAACATATATTAATACTGGACTTTTCTTTCTTCTTTAATTTTACCTTCAAACTTTTTAAAAAGTTTTGATTAGAATAATTTATAAACTTTTAAAATTCTACATTAATTTGTAGCAGTCAAGAAATATTGCAATTGAATTAAAATGGTATTTACTAATTATAAATAGAAAAGCTCACTAGAATCCATTGATCCACAGTATTTTAAAATGAATTCTGAATTTTTTATTTGTGAAATTTTATAAATACAGAAGTCCAAACACAACATTATCAGAAAATAAAAGATGTACCTATAGTAAATTTAAAATTTATTAGATCAATTTTATAACATTTTCTCAATATAAGTAAGGCTGTAAAGCTAAAGTACTTAAAATTCAATAAAATATTAAAATGCTTAAAATATTTAAAATTTTTAAGATTACTGAGTAGCTAAAAATAATTATATATATATATATATATATATATATATATATATATATATAATATAAAAGTGTTCATGTCATAATCATATAAATTTTCTTAATTATGTCCCCTTAAATTAAATTTCCCAAACATCAAGCTGTCAATAAATCACTCAATGTATAAAAAATACTCAGTCCATCTTACAAAAGAAGCTTTTCTGCAATATTTTAACTAAAAAAGTAATATTTGTTTCAATTCAGATTAATTAAACTTTAAATTAGTTACTTTTTCTCAAATAACATTTCTGAAAAGTATTTTATTTTTAAGAGATTTTTTTTAATAAAAAGAATTATATTGTGATGACAGATCTGTCAATATGAATGAATTTACAGATTTAACTAATAATGAAAAAATCCAATCAGTTAAATTCAGTTTGAAATACACTAAAATATTTTGCTTATTGGGAATATTTAATCGATTACCTTGGAATTAAACTAAAATTAAAGTTTCAAGAATGATTTTTCATTTTTTTTAAATGAATTTAAAAATCAGATATCACTTTTTGGGAGGTATCTAATTAAATTATATAAAAAATTGATTAAGAAAATTAGAATGTTACAAACATTTTCTTTGAAAAAATATGAAGCCAGACAATTTAATTAAAAAATAAAAATAAAACATGAATAAAATATTTATGTGTAAATAATTTACAAAAAACTCTAAATTGATGTTATAAAAAAAGAAACACCAAAAGACAGATGATTTTAAACATTCTGTGTCAAAAATTTACAAAATGAGGATCAACTTTTATGTTCTCAAAAACCTACCAAATTTAAGTTGCAAATATGTGTTGTTTAATTGGATAGTCATTCTCAAATTTTTAACCAGTAAAGACAGAAAGTATATAACACCTAAGGAATTGCTTTCTGATCCATTTGGAGCTACCTGATTGCTTTATAAAGGGAAAATTGTGTCTGTAAAATCTATAAAGAAATTTACCACAATCAGGCAAAGAAAGGATGTGACAGACGAGAAAATCTGAAATGAAAAAGATTGCTTCTACTGTTGCTGTTTTTGTTTTTTGTTTTTGGTGAACTGTTGTTTTCTAAAAAAAAGATTTGTATTTCAAAGAACTGTTAATCTGCCTTTTTAGTTTGTACAACACAAGGGACATTATATGCATGACCTATATTGTATTTTGTACAGTTTTTATATTGTAAAACTTCTTTTTTGGCATTTTAATAAATGTTTCTTTACAAATTTCACTTTGAGCAAGAGTCTTGTCTTTTTTGTGAGTGCCTCTATAAGTACTTGTAAAAGGAAGAGACTTAAAATTGTCCACTCTTCTTTCTCCTATTCTTTCTTTTTAACATGTCCAAATTCAGATTAAAAAGGCACAAGAAAAATTACTACCAGATAAACCAACACTACACTACTTTCAAAACTGACATACACAACCTGCATATATTATAGACTGGAAATACAGTCATGGGGGTTTTCCCCACCAAAACATACACAGATGCTTTGTTGTTGCTTCATTAAGTCCTGTCCATGAGTAATATCAGCACATACAACACACAGCCAACCTAATGTTCTGGTATTGTTATCCCTTTACCTCTACATTTACCAAATAATATCCAGAAATAATAGCACTCAAAAGAAGTTAATGCCATAGATACAGTATTAAAAATTGGATGTGTTTGCAAATATAACCACCAAATAAAAAAATCAGAATAGAAAGTTCTTAGTACTACCAATGTTTATAAGTGCTCCCTCTTTCCATTTAATTTAACCAAGTAGTAGCAGTAAATACAATTTCTGCAGGAGTTGCCATCACAGCAAAAATTAGAGACTGAAGTACAACAGATATTCCAGTTCTTGCTGAAAAATATTTTTGCCAAACAGTTTCAGTGTCTATTATTTCCACAGAGGAAAACATCCCTGTCTGTTAGAGAAAACAAACAATGTCACTACTAATATATGTGAGCCAGTATTATCACTCAAAAAAAAGCTGCTGCTGTTGTAAAGATTTTCTGTGATGCAAAGTATGATTCTAAACTAGAGTTGTTCCATGATCTTGCTTGATAAAAAGCTGTTACATGATCAAATGTTTTGTTTTCAAACAGGCACTGATGGACAGCATTTGAAATTAAACCACTTACAAAAGAATCACATATTGCTTCTTTTTACATTTAAGCACTGACAACCCTGTAATTACCATCTCCACTCAAATGCTTTAGTGCCTGAATATATTCATTCAATGATGTATACACTGCTACCCACATTGAAGTTGGAGACATTCAGTTGAGAGGAACATGGTGGGTGGTATATAGAAGGAATCCTCATTCTTTATCTAGCACAAAGCAACATTGAATTTAACTGTTTTCATAACAAATTTCTTATATTTGTTCAGATTAACTGAAAAATTTATGCATGTAGCTTTTAAAAGTATGTTTTGACAAACAATTTTCTTTGAAATTGAATAATTTTTTAAAAAGTATAAAAGCTTAAGCTCATAGTGAATTAAAACAAAGTGTTTTCACAGCCATTATTTCTTGCTTGTTAACAAAATAAATAAAAAATGTGTATTTAATCTTATTTAGTTTTTTGCCTTTCACTTACAGCTTCCAATAGCCTTCTTATAATGCCTCATTTTTTTATGCCTAATATTTAACATTTCTTTATTTAATTTATTCCAGGTCAATGAAGTAGCCTAAATATTTCTTCAACAGAGGTTTTCACTGAAGAAAAATAAAGTGGAAATTCTGACATTCTTTCTCAAAGGAACTTTTAAAAATAAATTATTTATTTAATAATTTAAAATATTTTAACTTAAATTATTTAGATTATTACAGTTATTAAATTATACTATTAATATTATTTACTAAGGTGTAAATTTATTTTATTAAATTATTTACTTATGTGTTAACCCATAACATATCATGGGTAGGATTTACTAATTATGACTTTTTCATTAATGATTGCATATACATTAACAGCCAGTACTAAAAGCAAGCAGATGTCAAAATTACTATGGTACATATTTGTTATGTGAACATATATACAGAATATTATTAATTTAAAAAAAAATTGACATTTAATACTCAGATGTTCAGCTAGAAGAATTCTACAAAATATTAACTTCAGAGGTTTTCCCAGAGGACTCAAAGAACACAGTTTGGTACTCGTCATTGGAAAATTGTGTAATGTTGGTCTTGGTGCAGAATTTGTAATAAGTTGCTCTCAACTGGATACCTCAAGGCTGTAAAAGATCAAGGGGTTATCCTGAAATGGTGCACTGCAATTAAAGAAGAACTGAGAAAAAGAAACATCAACTGGTTTCAGGCTCTGTGATCAATCAAAGTGGAGGAAAGTTGTGGCCCTTTCTTGTGCTAACAAGTTAGCAAAGTAATGTGCAAAAGGGTGAAAAATATTCACTTGGTTGTGAAAAACTACCAGTCTTGGTTGTAAAAACTACCAGTCACTTGGTTGTAAAAACTACCAGTCACATTAGTATTTAACAGTGGAATTTTAAGCACCAAATTTTTAAATGTTTACCCTAAGCCTAAAATTTGCTTGAGCAAGTTTTGACACTCATCTTGATATGAATTAAAAATCAGGAAGAATAGTATTATCAGTGGTCAAGAATTAATACAAACATGATTAAGAAAACGGGATTATTATATAATGTAAATGAACTGCTAATGATTTTACTATAGAAATATATTGAAAATCAGGAAAGATTGCTAAGGATCACGAATTAATGCAAGCATTACTAACAGAACAGGATTATCATATAATCTATAAATTAAACTATAAAAATGTCTAAAAATTTAATTGAAAATCAGCTTAATTGTTATAAGACAAAGAAAATTAAGAGAAAATGGCTTATGATGAGTTTAAAACTTACAGTATTCATATTTTTTTATGTGGTAATTTTTTGCATTAACGAAGGGATTACCAAAGAGGAAGATATCAACTCTCAAGCAATAATAATACTTTTCAGAGAGTCAATAAATATATATAAATGAAAACCGAGATTGACTTTTAGGGGTTGAAATTAAGTATTGAATAAACTGAAAGAAAATGCTAGTTTTTCATACACCTAATCTAACAGACAAGAAATGTCTTTTGAAATGTCTGTGGATCTCAATGCTAAATCACTATCCAAAATTAAAAGCCTTAGTGACTTTAGAGAGGAATTAGGTTTACAAGGACCCCAAACATTATACATTATAGTGGTGACAAAATATTTACTTGCATTCTCCCGACTATCAATGTTCATTATTTGAACTAAGATTTCAAACATTAATTTTCAAAGCAGAAAGGGCACTCCCAGCTTGATACAATACAAAACAGTAAGGTAAATTTAGTAAATATCTATTTGTATTACGACATAACCTTGGATGGTTGTATTCATATGAATGTAGTCCTAATAATGTGAATGCACTGATTTATAACTAAAATATACTAGTTTGCAACCAAATAGTATCCTTCTTTAAGACTATTAATCAAACATTTCCTATTATAGATATCAAAAGGTCAATAAAATTGGCAATGTTTATATGTTTAAATGCTACCTTCAGCAGACCCTGTTATTTATAGAATTTATGGTCATTGGCAGATTAAGAAAAGTGTTTATGGATCAAAGATTTTTCTTTGAGAAAATAAAAGTAATAAACAGAAAAACAACTGTAATTTATTGTTAATAGTCTTGGATTTATCTCCTTTGGACAAGCTTTATTTTTGTCAATTTATAATTAATTAAAAATTCCTCAGAAATACAACTGCATTGGAAATTGCTTTATACTCATTAGAGCCTTTCATCAGTTTTGCACCAACAAGAATTGCTCTACAATGTGCTGTCTTTCTTGACTTATGATAACACACAAACAGAAATCATATAATTATAATATAAGTTATTATGCTTTTCTTAAGTTATTTTATATTTAATAATTATATTTTCTAATTCTTAAAGTTTTAGTTTCTTTAGATAGATATTGACATAAACCTTCCTACTATACTTGAAATTAAGATAGGAACTTGGTTACAGATGAGCCCCATTTGATTGGAGAGTGGAGCTTGTCAATAAAGCAGCAGCAATCAAAAGGCTTTTTATTCCTAAGGTTATCTAGGTAGCAAGTTTTTAATTTGTTCAATACTCTTGGGGAAATTGTAGGGCAATATCAAATAGATTTTATGTTCTGAACTAATGCATTTTCAGAAAATTTTCAGAGAATTGAACAATATCTGTATTGTTGGATAGGATAAAGGCTACCCTAACTGTTACCATGATATCATCTCCAACCACTTCTGTTTAACTGAAAGCTAAGGTGTATAAATGGTGCTAGATGAGTACTTGATTTGCTGAGTTATGGTGAAATTGTTGTGATCATAGTGGAAGACAGGTTCAAGTAACCAGGTGTGTTTTTCTTACAATATCAACCAGATCATTCATGGGAAACAATCAAGTTCCAATCTACACTGACAACAGTTCATTACAAACTTCTCCATATTGAAACAAGTGAAGATTAAAAGATTAAAATATTGCATAGAAAATTTGTGTATATCGGTGATAAATGACAATTGTTCTCTAAAGTGCAATGGATGATGTTAGAGTCTTTTTCAGGACTGTTGCTACACATGGGTGGCAACAGATCCAGATGACGCCATCTTTTAAACACCTTGTACAATAAATTCCTATGTATAGATGAACACCTTTTTAATTACAAATCTGAGCATGCAACAACTTCCAAATATTACCAGACTAATTATATTACAAGATAGGTACAGAAAAGTTAGTAGGCTCAATCAAGAAGAGGATGACAAAACCATAAAACTTATATGCTATTCCACACTTCAACATACTTGATACAGCATTTCCCAAATCTCTTTTATTCTTAAAAAAAATATATTTTTAGTCATTGAAATACTGCTTTGTTGTTGCTGCTACTATCACCTCCAAATCCTTAAAATATTTCCTTCCTTTCAAACATTTTTTATGGTTTGGAAACAGGAAATCATCAAAAAGATGGGGCAGATGATCTATGCAGTAAAACCCTAAATTCTTCAAAACACCTATTATCTTGCAAGCCCTGTAAGTATGTGCATTTTCCTATATAAAGAGAATACTTTTATATAAATTCCCCTCACTGTTTTTCTTTTAATCTCTCTTTAATCAACACAGAAAGTTAGAGTAATATTATGCATAAACTGTTTGTTCCTTCTGAAGATAGTCATGACCTTTCCTGCATACTTTTGAGTTTTGAATTTCTTTGGCCATAAAGGACCATTGCATGAATTGTTTAGTCTTTAGATCATAGTGGTGTAACAATAAGATAATAGTGAAAAGTTGTTCAAAAGAATTATCACTATATTGCTGAAAATGAACTTGGAGGTCTCTATGCAATATTATTTCTGCTTGGTGACCAAACATTTTTGCATTCATTTAACAAGCAGCTACTGCATACCCAACTGCACAATTATTAAATCAATGATTTCCCTGGATATCTTTAATGTTTCAACAATTCTTTTGAGATTCATCAATTGGCCAAAATTTGGCCATGAACATAATCTATGATTTCAGACACCTTTGAAGACTTCCAGAATATACTACAACTTGGGTCTAAAAACCTTCACAATTGAGTAGAACAGGCTCATCACTTAGTGTTTGCATCATACAGTAATGGATTTCCTTTAGAATTTTCTGTAATTAGGAATATCATATTGACCTGGTATTCAACAATTAAAAATTCCACACTTTCAGCTGGTATGGTTCAATCAATGATCTGAAAAAAATTCAAAAATAAACCAGGATCCTACAAGTTAATAGTTAAAAGAAAATTCTTTCTAGCTACAGTGACAAAATAATTAAAATTTTTGGCTGATGACTTTTTTGCACCTCCCACTCCATACTTGTAAGCATTTAAAATATATTTAATGATTTAAATTTTAATTTCTGCAAAAATTCATAAATGCATTTGCACCTTCTAAAGAAGAGAGTAATGAATTTTCATCCACATTTTATGATTACCTTGTTTCTACAAATAAAAGGGAATTTACAATGCAAAAATTATTTTCTAATCACCAAAGTATCTAAAAACCAGAAAAAAAATGCCATTTTTTTCTGTTAATTAAATTTAACAAACTGTATTTAAATCCTCTTCCCTCACTGAAAGTACCTTACATCCTTCTTTAATAACAAAGAGAGAAAAACAGAGAGGAAAGCTATAAGCAGAGAAAAAAAAACATTTGAAATGCAGGTCTTTTTATTGAATAGCACAAAAGTGTATACTTGATTCATGAGGTAGAATGTGGAGGGTGGTGGGGTTATTCTTGGAGCATGCCAGAACAACA
>OZ010587.1:39203720-39326220 GCA_963932145.1 Acanthosepion lycidas
CCATTTATACAGGTTCAAAGGGAATATTTTTGGCCGAGCCTACAGGCTCAGAGAACCCACACTAAACTGGCCTTGTGCCAGATATGACCCACATGGGGGGAGGGGCGTTAAATATAACAGTCCATGCTTCACATCATTCAATGGACTTCTTTTGAAACACACCAACTCTTACTACATAAGAATCACTGTGCAAAAAATAGCTTTTTTATATAGAAAGACTAACATAATTTTTTTTTTTTTAAATCTAAAATAATTTAGTCATTTTATGCCCATATGTATTTTATCAGGATTTTGTGTGTTGGCTTCTTTGCCCTTGTCCAAAAATGCATCACACCTTCCTGCACCTTTGATAACAAACCATTAGTGTTTCCAAATCTTTTTGCTTTTCTGAACCCTTAATCTACACAAATATAAACACACACACAAGATTCTATAATCAAATTCAGCTATGTATAAATCTCAATCCAAGTTACATGTATTTATCAATCACAATAAGAGTTTGCTTTTAATAAAAATCAATATAAAGATTATTTGGTGAGGAGTTATATTTGAGCCTTTGTTTATCTTTGCACAAGTGTTGAACTTTCAGTCATTTCTTTTTATAAATGCAGCTCAACAAAGAAAAGACATTCTTATTTTAATTTTACAATCTGTCAAACTTGAAAAAAGTTAATTCACAAACAAATTTTGTTTTTCTATCAGTTTTATTCTACTTTTGGAGTTTGTCTTGACTGTCCACTGCTTGTTTAGTTGAGATGGGACACAAAATAGTATAGACAATTTTATTGTGTTCAGAAACAATTTAAACTAACTTATGCTCAAGGAACAATGCATATAATTTCAGTTATTGGCAATAGAGAAAGGAAAGTGTAAAATCCAATGCAAGTAATCTACTTTACATGATTGGTTCTCTACATTTTATCAATGTATGCAAATATTTACTACTTGTACAAGCTTTTTACAGATAAAATAAAAATGAAGCATTATCCAATAGAAAAGAAAACAAAAAGAGTGATTGTTAGACCTAAATGCAATTAAACTTTGCTGCATGTTTATTATATAACATCCAGTTGTTGGTGTTTATTTTGTCTCTATGCACATTTCTCATCCTCAACTGAGCTCCAATGAAAGAGGAATGATAAAATGGTTAAGCTGCTTTTTTATTAGCTGTGCTTTTTCTATTTCAACATTAAAACTTTACAGCAATGTAAATTTTTTGTTACATCATATTTTTATTCTTTTTTTGTTTGCTTTAACATGTCTGTTTTTAATTGCTATTATTAAATTTTGTATCCTTGCTAAAATATTTCAATACTTGTGGATCAGTTACACTGTGGGCTTAATTCCTAAGTTAAACAGCGTTCTTAAACTTCAAATTAAGATTTGAACTGCTCATTACAAGGCTTTTTTTAAAACATTGTTTTGAGAATAGAGTGTGTCTGACATATTAGTTTTCAAATTACTAAAAACAAAGATTAATTATAGTTAAATCAGTGAATGTGCCTTTATCAGTGCTGAGATTGCAAAATTGTCCATTACTATTGATAAGTTAAAGATGGAGGTTCAAGACTGTTGGAAGTTTTGTCACATTTTTCTTTTTATTTACTTATTTTGACAATATCGACTTTGTACATTATCTTGCGACCATTATTGATAAGCATATGTCTGTTACTTTACAAATTAATCATCAACAAAAGCTGCAATTTTTAAAAGGTAAAAGAATTTGAAACTCATCTCTTTCTAACAATAAAAATGTTTTTAATTTCTCTAAACATCAACTGTCTACCACTGAACTCCAAGTAGTATCTCATGGTTTGGAATTCTGTATTACTCAGAGAAGATGCCTGTGTTACCGACTCATGGAAAGTAGTATGCACTCAACTGCCTCATGAATATTAGCCATAGCTATTTATAGTCTTTGTGACTTAACATGTAAATGAGCCACCTCAATGCCTTTGCAGAATTCAAAGTTCACTCAAATATCCAAACTTTTCACTCATTCTCTGGATAAGTTTAGGGTATTAAAGCCTTTCTCACATCAGTATTCTAGAAACCCACCTTCATGGGCTTATACACATGCTAATATTCCTTCTGTTCAAGACAACAAAATATCAACTTTATTAAGACCTTAGCCCATCATGTCCCAGTAATATGCTCTGACCTTAAACTCAGAAATTGAATTTATTAAGAAAGTTCTGAATGAAAGTAGATACCTGCTAGATACTGTGGAAGCCAGCATACAGAATAAAATGTTACAATTTTTTAAACCTAAGTGGACAGGGTCCCAGAAATGCCCCATCTATTCGTGTATACCATGTATTAGTGATGTCAGTAAAGATGCTGTAAAGAATTCTGTAAGCATGAAAAATGTATCAGACTGTCAAGTCTCATATTATCTTTGTTGCTTGACCAATGTGAAGATCAACATGAAAGGATGTTCTACTTCCCTGTCATATTAGTTTGGTAATTTACCAATTCAAATGTTAGTGTGACATTTGTCAGTGGGATATATGTAGGTAGAATGGGTCAAAGATTTGAAGCAAAAATTAATTAGCATGTATCAGCAAATCATGAGGCCAAGTTGGACAGTTAACAAAACTGGTTCAGTGATGACTGAACATTTATTAAACAACCATCAGTGTACCTTGTCCTGTAACCAAGATATGTTCTCGATACTGAGGAAGAGTCAGTTGGAATTTCATTTGAAGGTGTTGGATTCTATTTAAGCAGAAGGATTGGTTTTTAGGCTTAAATATAATTAACTTTTAATGCCATATATTTATTATATAACATCCAGTCTTTGGTGTTTATTTTAGTTGCTGCACACATTTTAAAAGCAAAGAAAAAACAGCTTAGATTTCTTCATTTACAAGTCTTTATGATTTACAAAATAAAAGTGAATCTCCTGAAATGTGTGACATCAAACTTGTTACTTTTGAAATCTCATATTTTAAAATAGCTTGCATTTTTGTTTAGAAACTTTTTAAATATAAAAGTAAGACTATATAAGATAGACTTGAAGTTCACCTTTGCAATTTATGAATAAGATACAATTCCTTATAAAGAAAAAAATATTAGTCTTTGTTTTGCTGTCCATCTACTTGACTCATTTTAGAATACTCTATGAAAAATCATTACCAACTTGCCACTAGTTAAATACTGTTTGTGTTCATAAAGTTTAACTTCCAAAATTTAGGGTTAAGATTTATCATAGACTAGCTTTGAGTGTTACCATCCAAGAAGAATTATTAATGGATCCATAACTCACTCACTTAAGTCCTGTAGACTCCACTGAAGTGTAATGTCCATAGCTCTCAACACATTGGGTTATAATTTCTAACAAAAAGGTTTTTATGGAATCGAGTTGTTAGCCCCATACCCAACTGATTTTGAATTCAGTGTTGTCTTTCTCCTAGATTGGTTGAAAACCAAGGCAGAAGAATTTAATCTGCTCTACTATTTAACTCATATCTCGAGAGAGAAGAGATGGATTCATACTTTTCTCAAGAGTATTTGTATGGAAGTGACTGTAACAAACCCTACTGGAATTTGAACTCAGCTTACCAATTTCTTGTTCTGAGATGCTAATCATTACACCACCTGCACATAATGGATCCATAGAAGGAATGATAACTTCAGACAGAGAGTTAGAAGTGTTATATACATTGAAAAGATAAGCAGATGATTAAGCACAAAGTATAGTAATATATACAGAATATGCTTCATTTCTTTTTTAAAATACAGAAGTAAATAATTTAAAATGTAAATCTAATTACAATTCTAATTTTTCTTTAAAAATAAATAATAAAATAAACCAGCAAAACCTAAGCCAATAATTGATATAACATAGTATTTAAAATTTATAAAGAAACAATAAGATCCTATACTATTGCAAGTTAGATTAAAGCAAAAATTGAAAATATTTGATAAACTAGTGTCTTCCTTTTAAGAAAGATTTTGTAAGTAAAAAATGAAACTTTGTATATCAATCTGAATAATATTATCTTAGAATCACAGTCAATGCTTATACTTGAAATATTTGTCATGTTATCTTTGTAACGGTATTATAATAAAAATAAAAGTATTACAATTTGTTTGATAACAGCCTCCATTCAGGACGAGAGAGAGAGAGAGAGAAAACATTCCTGTCATTATTTGACATCTCAACCCTAATTACATTGGCTGTAGTGCACCAGGTACTGGAAGAGAGAATAAATTTGTTTTGGTTCTCCCCTATACCTGACTTTTCTTTCAGTGAAAGTGACATCTACTTTTGATTAGATCATCTCACCAAATATGACAGAGTATATATATTAAATGGTATGGTCATGATTTACCATTTTTTTTTTTTTTACTTTATTTACTATAACTCGGAAATGTCTCATCAACATTACAAGATTTGTTCAGACAATTTAGCTCCTTTGAATTGTTAAATGTTTCAGACAAACTATTCCAGATTTCTTAATGGGCATAAAAAGGAATACACGTTCAAATCATAGTGGAAGCTTATTTTTAATCCATGCTTTCTTCACTTAAAGATCATAAAATAACATAAAAACATACAGCATTGTGATAAGTAACAAAATGAAACTAAAATTAAAAGTAACTAACTGGAAGAACTTAAGAGAATATATGACTAAACTAAGAGAAAACTGTTAGTAGAAATGGGCAACAGAAAATATTGAGGGGGTTCACTTTTTTCAGTTTTATTTCTCAGATGAGCCAACAGGTACGATAGAATAAATAAAAAGCCATATGATTCAATGAGAAATCTACCTGACAGGTAGCATATAACAGGCAATTAGGGTGAGGAAGTAGATCAGATAGCAGGAAGTTGCCTGAGAAAAGAAAACAAACAAGTTTAATCCCAAGCCATTTTCATTAGCAGAAACATGAAGGGTGTCGGGGAAACAAACAACAAAGAAAATATCATAAGAAAACCCTGGATCTTTTTATTCATATATTAATTATAGGAATTAATAGAAATATGATGATGTTGTTTTTTTTTGTTTTTTTTAATATATAATCCTTAAAATAAAAAATAAAAATAAATGAAACAATGTCTGTTAACACACACTTATGCACATATATATTTCTATACACTTCATGTATAAAAATACACAATGTCATCAAATAAATATATGCAAATGAACACAGCCTCATCATATATGGAAAATAACAAAAATATTGAATTGATGTGAAGTAATAACTGAAATGTTTTATCAATAAACAAATAAGTATTTCAAAATAAAAATATTATAAATCAGTGATCAAAGGCAATCATAGTGAAAATGGATTTGCTATGCATCAGTAACTGGACTCAAAGACAAAAATGATAATCAAGAGGCTTTGAAATGTACAGAAATGTATTTCAATCACATGGTTAAAAAATCAAATTAAATCAGTACTTATCTCAATAGCCAAGCTCACACACACATTATGAACTCTCCCATTATTTTCGATGTATAAAAGGGCCAGCTGTTCGGTTCTTAGAACAGTCAAACTACTTGCACATATAAATTTGATTACAGGGGTGAAGGCATGTGCGACCCAACTACACTTTTCAGAAGAACCTAATACAGAGAACCGGTGTACATAATGTGCTACAAGGTTTCCAAATGACTGTCAGGTTTTGAATTCAGAGTTGTCCTTCTCCTAGACTGGTTACCAACCAAAGCTAATGAGCTCAGTCTGTCTTACTATTTAATCCACAATAAACTCAACTGGGATTTGAACTCGGCTCTCCAATTTCTCATTCCAACCTGCTATCCATTACATCATAGTGCACCTACACATAGACACACATGTGTGTGTGTGTGTGTGTGTGTGTGTGTAATGTATATACACAAGAGAAAGAAAGAGAGGGAAAAAAAACACCTTTCATATAGGGACTTTTAACCTCATAAAAAGAAAAGATTTTGGAATATACTAAAAATGGAGAATGGATCTCTTCATGGGTAAAGAGAAACCTTATATATTCATTAATTTTATCTTCATGTATCACAACGTTTTAGCCAGTCAATTCCCCAACCATCTTCAGGTGAATATTACATTTAACAAATAATCTTAATTTTTTTACAAATATCAACGATATCAATGCTATTGTATTTATTTTTAAAATCCTTACTTTCAGATACACTGTCTCTTATATAGTATTCATAGAGATCTACTTTTTAAGTACAAATAAAAAAAAATGTTCAGACAATAATAGACACCTATGATACAATGTTTCAAGGAATAAGCAATGTCTAGATTTTTGTATTAAATGGGAATCAATAGAAGAAAAGGATCAAGAGCTGTAAGACTCTAATAATACCCAATGGGAAGAACATCTTTAGAGTCATCATGTTGGTTTTTGATATCAGACAAGAAACTTCATTCAGTCACCACAAATTATACTGTTTAGTATCTTTATTTTTAGCATTTTAATCAATGCTTCTAATTTCATGAAATTCTGAGAAAAAGATAATGCCATTATTTTATGAATTATTTATATTAGTAACCCTCTTTGTTTTTATTACAATGGTTGTGGTATGTTTATTGACCTTATTTGGGTGTACATCTTATAGGATAAGTTTTATGGCAAGTAACATGAATGCACAAGTCCTACTAATGAAAAAGAAGTATGTATTTTTGAAAAAAAGTATTTATTTTTCAACAATCTCCTTTCTTATCAATGCACTTAAGCCAATAATTCTCCAAAGATTACACAATTTTACCATGATAGAGCAAAAGGTTTAGATCAAAATTCAGCTATCTTTGACCTGGTGACAGACATTATATATATATATATATATATATATATATATATATATATATATATATATATATAGTGTTTGTGTACACAATATGCATACATATATATAGGTAAGTATTGTTTAAAATTTGATATATTTATAGGAAAAGAGTGCTCAGTATCTGAGATAGGGTGCTTGTAGATATAGACTGTATGGGCAACTGATCTTCAGACCAAGACTTGAAACGTGAAACTGACAGCATGCAGTACTGATTCTTATGTGCACACTGTGCCTCTCTCTCTCTCATATATATATGTATATATATATATATATATATATATATATATATATATATATATATATATATTATACACACACAGGTCTGACCAAATATAATACTTTCTAGTTTGTTATGCTGACCCACAATGTTATAGGTAGGTTATATTATGGCAACAGAACATTCCTGCCAATAGGTTATATATATATATATATATATATATATATATATATATAACACTATGCAACATATCATAGCTGGCAAAATGACATTAACATTTGACAATTGCTACATGTCCCTATAGATATGTGCACAGTTAGGTAATCGGTAATATCTTTTAGAATTGGCAACAGTGATGTGACAAGTTACATTCCAGTGAAAACTGAAATAGTAAAAGCAAAAAATATTTTTGTGTATTAAATCTATTTTTGTTCCTTACTTCAAAGTTTATTCTTACACATATCTAAAAAAAATAAATTATGATTACTATATTTATTAATATATACAAGGAGGTGCTGAAAAAATTCATTAACCTAACCAAGAAAAGATTAAAAATAAATAAAATTCAGTTGTTTGATTATTTGCTTAGATTTTGGGGAAATAGGCCAGGCTGAGAACTTTTCAGCATCCCATTTTCTATAACTCCCAATAAAATGCAGATGAAAATATTGTGATTCTGGCAATTATGAGGAATTATTTTTAAACTGGGCATCAAATCCATTGAAGCTGTTTACAGAATTCAGCAAGTGGAAGGAAATGAAACAATATATGACCATACAGCACAAAATTGGGTTAACTATTTTAAGTCCCTTGAAATAAAACCCAGAAGTGGACAACCATCAGTTGTCAATCATGATGTTTAAAATGAAAGGCAAAAGGTCAAAAGATATGATGACCATCATACAAACTTCATAAATATATTGATGCATATATATAAAAATACTTTTGATACACACCCTAACATTAGAATGATAATCTGAATAAATGGGGACCAGAAAAAGAATTATAAGTTGTGCTTGTTAAGTAAAGTAGGGGAAAACTCAAAAAAGGTAATTAGTATTTTCATTTTTCATAAATAAATTTACTTAATATATCTTAATAAAATAAAAGCCATTTAATTTATAAAAATAAAATAATGTAAAGAAAAATGTGTTTATCCTAAACACCAAAAATTAAACTTATGTGTGTTTTATGTGTGTAAATATTACATAAAACTAAATAAATGTGATTATCTTCTGTTATCAGCATGTGTCTTATGTGTCTAATTCATCAGTTCTTAATGGACATAAATGATTTTGCATATTGAGATTTAAAATCAAATTTTAAAAAATGATTGTTTTGCCTGGTTTATATAAATGTAATGAAAACTTGGAGTCTAGATAGGCTTAATCTGACTTTATTGAACATAACTGAAGAGCCGGCTTAGCCAAAATGGTTGACTTATTTATACAAATCATAAGACAGGTAATCAAGTTGTCTTACCACATTCTCCCCAGCTTTGTTTTCCTCTAGTCCAACACAAAATCATTCAGGTGACTAGGACTCTTGACAATTCTCTAGGGTCATCTCGGTGGCAGCTGATCCGGTCTTTCAGGTGTTACAGGAACAGTCAACCAGAAACATTTTGCCTTATGTTGTTTTTCTCTTCTACTTGGAGTTGGACACTGATTCTGAAAACTGATTATCAGAATCTATGGTAGTATGCTCTCGTTTTGAGGGAGCTATTCTGATATCAATCTCTGAATTATCACTATCGGTGCCTTGTTTCTTTGACAGATATAATTTGATTCTAATCTATTTATAAAGGAGTCACTGATAAATTCAGCTTTTGCCTGATCTGCTGTCATCACTTGAAAGTCACAGTCTCGACTTAAAATTTTTAAGTGATGAAGATACTGTTCTAACTCCTCTTCGGGGGATTAGCGGCTAATTGCTAATACATGCCAGACAAAGATTATGTTTCATTTCTTCACAAAAATTCCATCCAAAATGTCCATGACACTCTGGTAATATTAGTATATATGGATATGGAAACATGGTGCATTAGCAGATTAAGTCTATCCATATCAGTAATAGGAGTGGATGAACTGTTTTCCAGTGCAAGTAAGAATCCTTTGAATTATTGTTTCCAATATTACCAGGCGTCAGCAAAAGACAGGCCTGCAGAGTCTAAGTTGAGATGTTCTGGTTTAAGGTATTTGACCATAATTACATTCAATAAGTTGTAATGAATACTAGTCTAGTTCAGCTTCATGTTCCTTTATTGAACATAACTGAAGAATCTTGAAATTTTAGCTAAGACAGTGGAGGTAATTAAATTGTCTTACTATAATAAATAAGCAATTTTTTGCTTTTTTTAATGACCTTAATAAAATTAAATTGCTTAATTATTCAGCTCAAAAGATTTTCTGCCTTGAAATTAGCATTTAGATTGCAAATTCTGAATAAAAGAATGTAGTGATATTTTTTAATAGCATATTTTTGAAAATCTAATAAATATAAATTTTTTATATCTGAAATATATTTTAAGAGGATCAGTCCATAAATAATGTTACTCAATTTGTTTTACTTAATAATGGATTTGTTTGTCTTCAAGTTTATTTAAAGGAAAATTTAACAATTGTTAAAAATGAATCAAACTCTTTGTAGATCTGAAGAGAAAAACTGAATTTTCTATGCTTTATTTAATACAAGAAATATTGTATCTCCTTACACATTGCAGTTGCAATTTTATTCTGTCCATTTAATCCTTCAACAGGACTTGATTTCATTCCTCTGTTTTTATACTTCTATTGTGCCATAATGTTTATCTACCACATCTGAAATAATTAAATCTATCAAGCTGATTTAATTAAAACATTTTCTCACAGACACAAATTTAATAAACAAGAAATGACCAGTGGCACAGAAGTAAAGAATTTAGCTTACACAAGGCATCATTGCTAGTAAAAATATTTAGCACAACATTTAATATTGAAATAAATAAAAATATTATTTCATTCTTTTCTGTGACCTTTTCCTCCTCACAATCCAAATTTATGACCTCTTCCTAACCTAACAAACTATATCTCATAACTTCTGTGACTTTTTCCTACAACCAAATAAACCACATTTTAGAAAAGGAAGCTGGTTTGTAAATTAGAGACTATATTAATTACTATTTGAATTGCATTTGTATATTATAAGGCTACCAAAATCTTGTCTTACTGATATTTCCTCCCTATCTTTAACAGTATGAAATAAGAGGAAATAAAATATTTACTTAGCTAATTTGACACTGAAATGTATCCAGATATATCAAGCCCATTTCTGTAGGTTAAGTATCCACATCACTAACTGCAAAGCACTGAACACACATTAAGAATCTTGTTAGCACATCATATCTACAAATAAAAAGATGAGCAAAGCAAATAAAACAAAAGTGTGGTGACAAATTAAACAATAACAAACAAAGCACATTTGCAAAAATTGCTTGCATAACAGCATCTTTGCTTTTTAATCCAAAGATAAAGAGAAATGGTTATTTTGAAGGGGGGGGGGACGACGTAAAGGCAAACATAACAAATATAAGAAAAAGATAAGTATGTGAAAAATCTTTTGAAGTTTTACATTTCATACAGAATGAATACACAGATGCAAAATAGTGTAAATGACATATTTAAAATGTTATCAACTTATCACTGGAAGGGCTTAAGTGTTGATAAGTGATAAAAAAAAAACATGAAAAGAGAAAATATATCTTCAAGAATGAGTAATAAAGAACTCAAGTATGCTGTGGGTAATTTTAATTCAATTAGACAAAACTAATTTCAAGATTTTTTGAGTAGCCACTTCATTCTTGCTTTTAGAATTATGTCTTGGAGGGTAGACAACTAATTTTCTTTAAGTGTATATCATATCTAATGAAATATTTAGCACCACTTAAATAGACTGTCCCACTCATAAAAGAGCAAATAAGTTTTGTAAATTAGCATTCTTTAGACCTACCTAAGACCACGACACTTGTCAGAAGAAAAAATATTGATTTTTTTATCAATTTAAAAAGAAGACTTGTTTATAATATTGATACAATGTTGAACTGATCCCTGAATTTTTACAGAGTTTATTGAGCTTAGCTGTTTTGCATATGTAAACAAACTTTTTTGATGGGTACAGAAATATTTCTTTTAAATAAAGAACAAATGGCTAAATACATTTTTAATTAGAGAACAAAAATTAACATAAATTAATGTTCCATTTATACTTCATTTAAGATAAATAATTATTAATAATTGCATACCAGACATATTATTAAAAAAAGATAAAAATCTTAAATGGAAAAGAAGTCTTTTTCTGAGGAGTGCTTTCGTTTGTTTTTCACAACTGGAATGATCAATATGAAAAAAATAATGTCTGTCTTTTATGCACTAATTAAAATTTTGATATGTCCCGGAAAGTGATATATTTGTTCAAAGTAGCAAAGTGGTTGTTAACTACTGCAACCGAGTAGGAAAATCTAGCAGGTAACCGTAATGGACTGGTCCTTGTCGCAGTGGTAGGCAATAGGCATAGGTAATAGGTGAAGACAATAGGCGTCGCCTTGTACCTCCACATCAGTCTGTATTTATGGCTGACACCAGCCAATCATATTACTGTGTTACCAGGTGTATATGCATATTCATTACATCACCTCCCCCTAAGCTAATTTTCCCGTGAAATTTAGCTTCAATATTTTCTCTTTTTAGGGTCTGGACTTAATTGATTGATTTTTTCCTAAGTCTTTTTCACTGCAATCCTCCTTGGAGTGGTGGCATTTGACACACTGGCACCTCTGGCCTTGAGGTCAGGGATACCTCCATTGGCGAATGTTGACTTACTGAAACGGGAATTTAAAATGTGTCATACAGGACTTCCATTGGAATCTCTTCAGTATTTTTCGTGACCTCTGTAGTGTGTTTGGGTCTCAATTGAGTCCAATGACTTTTGCACCAAAATTTTTCCCCTTTTATGACATATATGATCTGTCCAATTTTTTGGTTATCATTCCTTCTTCCCAAAAGTTCTTGAAAAAAACTGTCACCTGGCTTATACACTTTAGTCAGAGCGTATTTTTCATGCAAATATTAACTCTGCTGGCGATAACACTGACATCGTATTCGGGTTTAACGTGATTCTATATACTGCCAAAAATTTCTGAATACTTCTTTCATTCGTGTCCACGCCTTGATTTTTCTTCAACGCTCGTTTAAAGGTGTCCATGAATTTTTCCGCCTGTCCATTCGATCTTGGATGGTATACTAGGATTGTCATGTGATCAATGGACAATGATGTACAGAATTCCTTGAATTCTCTTCCCGTAAACTGCGTTCCGTTGTCGCTGACTAAAGTTTTAGGGAGTCCAAAGCGACTAAAAATTTCATCAAGTGCATTTATTGTATTTGTTTCAGTTGGATGTCTGCACTTAACAATTTCTGGCCACTTAGTGAAACTGTCCACAATGATCAGGTATTAAGATCCATTAATGGGCCCTTCATAGTCGATATGCAATTGAGTCCATGGGACATCTGTCTTTGGCAATGGTTGAATCTTTACCGGTGGACATTGAATCTTTGCTACCAGTTGACATCTTTTGCACTGTTTCACCAAATTTTCTGTGTCTTGGTCCATCCTCAGCCAATAAGTATAGCCTTTCATTAGAGATTTCATTCTCAAAATCCCTGGATGGCCAGTATGAAATTCTTTCAGAATTTTTTTTTTTGCAGAGTAACTGGCATTACAACTCTATCTGCGTATAGTAATACCTGTTCGCAAATTGAAAAAGGTGACACACTCATTCCTTTTTTAGTTGTCTCGTTCACCCAAACTTGCTTTTTCATTTTTTTAATGAAATCATCGTTCACCGCTGCTTTTTTCACAAATAGCGTAACCGGTAGTTCTCTAATAGTGTTGCATAACAAATCTGACAATTCACTTTCGTCTCTTAGCGCCTCTATTACTGTTTCTTCCAGTGGTTGTGTATATCTAGGTATCAATCTTGATAACCCATCGGCGTGACCTAGCTTCTTTGAAAGCACATATTCTATTTTGAAATTATAATTCAATAGAATTACATCCCAACGCTGTAGTCGATATGCCATGTGAGTTGGTATATCTTTTTTTGAACCAAATATTGTTAACAGCAGTTTGTGGTCTGTTTGCAGAATAAATTCTCTTCCGTATAGAAACCTGTGAAATTTTTTTACAGCGTAGATTATTGCTAAACTCTCTTTTTCGATTTGACTGTAACTTTGTTCCGTGAGCAGTAATGTTCTCGAGGCATGTACTATTGGTTTTGTAGATCCGTCCTCGAATTTATGAAGCAATACCGCACATAGTCCCTCATTACTGGCATCTGCTGCTACAATGATTTTCCTCTTCAGGTCGAAATGCGCTAACGATAGGTCTGCTAATAGACAGCTTTTTATTTTTTTAAAATCCTGTTCGCATTCTTTCGACCATTTTCCACTTTGCGCCATTTTCACCAAATTATTTAAAGGAGCTCTCATATCATACATTTTTGGGATATAAATTCTATAGTAACTTACTAATCCCAAGAAGGCCTGGAGTTTAGCCACATTAGGTGCTGGCATATTTTTTATAGCCTCAGCCCTTTCTAGATCCGGTTTTCTTCCTTTACTGTCAATGATCTGCCCTAAATATTTTATCTTCTTTAAGAAGAACTCGCATTTTTCAGCACTTAGCTTGAACCCGTTTTCCTCAATTCTCTGAAATACTGCTCTAATATGCGTTTTGTGTTGGGCCTCGTTTTCTCTTTTAATCAAAATATCATCTAAATACTCCATACCAGCCAACATTGTGTCCATTATTTGCTGGAATAGGCTTGGAGCTACCTTCAATCCAAAAGGAAGACGATTTAGTTTAAAAATCCCTTTATGCGTGTTTATTGTCAGGTACTTCGAATATTCTTCACTGACTTTAACCTGAAGGTAAGACTCTGACAAGTCCAATTTTAAAAAACACTACCTCTTTCTGATTTAGTGAATATATCCTCCGGAGACGGTAGAGGGTACGCATAGTCTTTCACGCAATCATTTAAGCCTGTCGAAAAGTCAGCACATACACTGATTTTTTGGCTTTTCTTTTTTATATATACGGTTGGAGATGCCCAATCCGAGTAATCGACTTTTGAAATTACACCAATTTTCTCCAACCTTTCAAATTCCTCATTTATTGCGTCTAGTGCCGAAAATGGCACTTTTCTCTTTGGTTCAACATTTTCTTTCAATTCAAAGTTGACCTAGTCATTCTGAAAAGACGTGAAAGAATTCGCCTTTCAAATCTGTAATGAATCTTTGTTTGCTTTGTCTTATAGTTCTCTATGACGTTAACTTTGTTACAAAAAGAATTTACTGGTAATTCCTATAAATTAAACAATACAATCCAGTCTAAACCAAAGAGGTTTACTGGACCAGGGAGCACATAACACTTTCGATTTGTGAATTTTTCCCATGAACGAAATGTTACATTCTAATTCACCTCTAAACTTAAGTCTTTTTCCTGACACTCCCCTGGCAATTTTGTCTGTGTTAGTCAACGGTGGGTAACCGATTTTTTCCTTGTTTGCTTGTTTATTATCGAGATATCACTTCCTGAATTGAGTAATAATTTTACGGTCTGCCCATTTATTTTTACATTGAGGTATTTTCTTCTTTGACCCTCCTCAATTTCGTTTTTAGACAAAAATACGTTCACCTTTGTTTGAGACTTTGGTTTTACTTTACTCTGTTTTGCCTGACAATGGGAACTTCTATAGCCTACACAGCCACAATTAAAACATTTTATCTCTAAAGAAACAATCCTTCTTTATATGCTGTCCTCCACACAAACTGCCTATCATTTTTCTTTCTTTATTTTGTATCTACTTCTGTTGTCTTACAGTTTGTACTCGCAAAATGTTCTTCTCCTCAATCCAAGTATTATCTTTTTTTATGATCTTATTTTTTGTAGTGTAATCTTCGGATCCTGTTCCATGATAGTGAGGATTCTTGATCTAATTTCTTTGTCCTTCAGTGTCGCTAGACCCTGCACAAAAATTAGACACTTGAACATGTCGCTTGACAATTCCTTTACTTTAAACACCTCACACTGTGCGTTAACTATACATGCATACGTGACAAAATCATCATCCTCTTGTTTTATGATAATTAGACACTTGTATCAAAAATTTGACAAAATTTCTACTGTTTTGCTGAATGTAATTTCTTCTGGCTTGTTTGGGAGGATTAAATTTGCGTATTTTGTATTTTCTTCTGTTCCCAACTTCTGCAACAATAGAGCGATTTTTTCCACGTTGGACCATTGTTCACATCTTTTCATAAATATTGTTTCAAACCTACGAAAATAAACTGGAAATGTTGAACCACTGTCAGGGTCATATTTAAATTCAGAGAGTGAATTTGAAATTCCTTCAGCAGAAAAAATCTAGAACCTGGTTCTTTTGTTGTCCTAGATAATAAGTTTTCCCAAAGTGCTTTATTGTCTTTTGCCTGTTTGAATAATTTTTCAAACCTTTCTTGTTGCTAAATTGTTACTGTAAAGTGACTTGTAGCACCTTAGTTAATTCTGCAATTTGTCCCATTCTGCTAACGTATCCACAAAAAAGAATTTTGCACCAATTGATGTAGACAATAAAATTTTCTAAGTCCAAACGAGAGGGGGGGGCAATTTCTTACTTTCTGTAAGTGTTGCACAAGTTTTTCCTTTTCTAATGTTCCTTGTTAATAAGCGTTAAAACAAAATTGAGGGAAAAATTACTTACTTTCTGTAAGTGCTGAACAAGTCTTTCTAACGTTCTTTGTTAGTAAGTGTTGTCAACTGCATATTATTTTTTTCTTTAGTTTTAACTTGTGAGGTCGTTTCGAATCTCATCGCCAACTGATGTGTCCCGGAAAGTGATATATTTGATCGAAGTAGCAAAGTGGTTGTTGACTACTATAACCAAGTAGGACAATCTAGCAGGTAACCGTAATGGACTGGTCCTCGTCATAGTGGTAGGCAATAGGCAAAGATAATAGGTGTCATCAATAGGCATTGTCCTGTACCTTCACATCAGTCTGTATTTATGGCTGACACCAGCCAATCATATTACTGTGAGGGGGAACCCAGGTGTATGCATATTAATTACATCAAATTTGTACTGCAACATGATTTTCCAATAATTATTAGCCTAATATGTTTGTGCATGAGCTCCCTAAAAATCCCATACAGAAAAAGTTTAAAGAAAATGTTAATTTCAGGAAATTAAAAAATATCAATGACATTATGACCAACTTGACATTTGTAAATAGCATCTAAGTCCAATAATTCTGTAAAACTCAATGGTTGATTTTACATTATATTGATATTATGTACAGCCACCTCCCCTTCTAAAATGTTAAAAAATATCAATATTTTTGGTTTCTGACAATGCCACAGCCCTTGGAAGGTATAAAGAATCCTAATGTTAAACAATTATTTCCTAATTTTTTACAAATAGACCATTCTACTTACGTATTGCTAAATATTTACCTAAAATATTTGATAAATACATGTGAATATCAGCATGAATGGAGAAAATGTTCAACCATAGTAGTGAACATTATTTGAATGTCAAGTTCTGAATACTACAGCATCTCGCATATGGTTTTCTACCAACTAATTAATTCTTGTTTCTTGTTTGCTTCTCCCGAAAATTTTTGTCATGTACCCTTCAGCTTTTCTTGGGTGTATTGTATTCCAGAACACACACAAAAGGGCGGGTGGGGGTGGGTGTTGAAAAGAAGTTCTTGGCCTAATCAAGAAAAAAAAAAAAACAAACAAATGTTTGGTCAGATTTGTAAAATTAGGTCAGGCCACATGACCTTTTGTGAATGTGGATATAGATCGATACACATATACAGAATGCACCAGGTAATTGGGGATGTGTGAATGGTGTAATGGATAGTGGCCTAGAATGAGAAATCTTGGAGCTGAGTATTAAATACAGTTAGGTTCATTATGTTCACTTACTTTCAAATCCCTTTAGGAAAGGCATGAATCCACCTCTTCCCCCTCCAGCGATATGTTAATTAGTAAGACTTGTAACACTAAATTATTATTATCTCAAAAATAATTCTTATAACCTAAAAATATTTTCTGGCTTTAAATAACCTGAAAAGGGTTGATAAACTGTAAAAAACTAATCAATCAATCTCCTTCCCACAAACTGTTGGTTAAATAGTAGTAGAACTTGTATCTTGAAAAATAATTCACAAAAATTGCTAATGTAATATTCCCTCACTAAAAAATGAATTTTCTCACAAACCAAAATATGTTTCAGCTTTAAATAGCCTACAAAGAATTGATAAGCCATAAAAAATTAAATCAATGATTTAATGAATCAAAGCCCAAGGTAATTGCAAACAAATTAATAATTTAAAAAATACAAAAATATTCAACAGAAAAAAAAAAGATTAGTATATTTGAAAAAAAAAAAAAAAAATACACATATTCATCTTAGAAGAAAAATCATAAAAGTGCCTTCTGCTTTGACATAGATCTAAATGTGAAAGCAGTTCTAGATCAGGTAGTTCCCATTCACATTAGCCATTACATGTGTAATGGCATTCAGTGATACCCCAGGAGATTCAAATTGGGAGAACTAAGAGGCCACGTGCCTGAATATTTTCAGCCATCCATTGTTGGACTACATACCCATATGGATTTCAGGGCTTGACCAGCGTCCAGCAACTCTGTAGGTGGTAGCATGACATATCACCCACTGTTTGCAACCTGAAGGAGAATTACAGCTGATGTAAACACAATATGCATCACCATGAATACTTCAGTTAGGTCTGTACAAAGCCACCTTTTGTTGCTTATGTTCACCTGAAACTCTGAGACAATATGGTTAGTAACTTGTGCTAAAAACATCGTGTACCTTGGTATGTTTGAAAGATGAATGTGTACATTAAAATTTGACACATGCTGCTTTATATGTTAGGTCATCTTTCATTTAGAGCCTGGTAAAGTTGTGTTCTTGGTATACGTAACCCACCTTATATATATATATATATGTATATATATTTCTAAAGAAGTAATGGATTTATTTTTCATCTATACTCCTTATTTGAAACACCATTATTTATTAAACTGTGTGGATTACTGTGCATTTGAGAAATCTTAGTAAAGAAAAATGTGTTCCCTGGCAGGTATCAACCCTATATCCGCCTTTGTAGAGGAAGCCACAGTTTCATCTGGTGTGCTTTACCATTCAGCCATGGAGGACAATACAGCAAGCAAGGTTCTAGTTATTTAAGGAAGCACATCCTCTTCTCTTTTATTTTCTCAAAAACTTCACATCAGCTCAGTAAATATAAACAAAACAATTTCTAAAGAATTAATGGATTTATTTTTAATCCAACATTTTTATTACTTAAAACATATACATATATATATATATATATATATATATATATATATATATATCTCAAAAGTATAAAATATATATAAGTTTATCATTCAGTCATATTCAAGGTAATGCATATGACTTTATTTTGAAAACAGTTAAAGAATTGCAAAACATTGAATCTTTTATCTTGTAGGTTCCTGACCAATGTTCTTATAACCAAGCCAATATATTGTTCTGATTTTGGCTTAAGGCAAAACAGTTATAGAACCAACTCAACCAGAAATTTGTTTGTTAATGAATATGATAAGCAGGGAGTGAGAGAAAATCTTGAGAGATAATACAATTATAAAGACAATTGTTTGATTGATATTAGTTTTCAATACTTATATAATAACGACTTATTCCCTATAAACCATATGACAGCTGCTTTTTTAACATCTATGATTCAATCTTAATTATGGCAGTTTTTCAAATATCACACAATGAAAATTACAAAACTGACTGATAGATTGGCAGGTTCTTTTCAATTTCTTTCTCTTAAATAGGTTTGTATCAATTTTTAGCTACAAAAATTTGTTGTATGTGTTAAGATTTTCTTTCCAATTTTAAATCCAAAATTATCTTGCCAAAAGTCTTTACAAGAATGTACAGACAATACACTTAAAAAATAAGCATAAAATTCAATTCTGATTTTGGCCAACAAAAAAAGGAAATGTGAGCTTGTAAGCCTAAAAAAACTATAAATACTTATAATCTGAAGATTGGTCATTGTGAGTGTGGGAGTTACAGTAAAGCCTCACTTGCTTTGAAACATTACTTTCATTGCATACCAAATATCTATAGATTTAAAAAGACTGTTTTCAAAGTGGCACTTATACAGTAATTAACAAAAAATAACTGTGGGTAATTCAGTTCGCCCATCGTTTGCAATGACTGAAATGGATTAAAGTGCTTGCTTTCTTCCCCCGTCCTCCGCTCTACCAACGGAGCTGTCACAAGTGACCTCTTCCTTATTTTCTCGTTCTCATCAGTACACGCATACACCATCACGCCAACAAATTTTCCACTGTCTTCCTCAGAGACTCACTATTTATGCCTGTGTCGGGGGCAACTAAAATTTGCATACAAGACTTAATTCTCGTTGGCCCAAGACTTCCTATTTTATAAAGTCAAGCTGGTTTGAATTCTTAGTCTTTTTTTTTCTTTGTACATCTGTCCGCGAGATAGGAATTTCGGAATAATCCATTTCACTTTTAATGCCAGTCATGATCTTTCAACAGGATCTGACACGCCAAGCAAATTCGCTTTACAGGAGGTTAGTCTTCTCATTCCTCACACTCTCCCCTGATCTCATGATCACACAGAAGATAGTTGCAGGGATGGGGGCAAACGCCTTCAACAAACACTCCTTCGTAGAGGTGGAGGGGATGTTTCTGGTGGCAGTACTGCCATGTCTACATTCTGCAGGTGCTTGGCATTTTCAGTGTCATCACGACCTTCCTCATCATTTGAATCTGTACTCTCTGACACAGGGGGCAGACCATCTGACTGCATTGTGCAAAACATTGTTGTCTCTAAATCACTATCAGACAACATATCATCACTGTGATGCTCTTCTTCTGATGTGGTCAACTTGTGTCGCGGGTGAAAGTTTTTCACATGGTGTGGCATACCATTGACCCAGACTGTTTGGGAGGTAATAACTCCATCAATGTATCCTCTGCTAAATCTAGTGGTACAACGTTCATTTGGGGGCTTGACCCATACAAGATCACCAATTTTATATGATTCTTTGGTATTCATTGGAAGATTTGGCATTACTTGATCTTATCCACTGTCTGTATGTATATATTCCATTGGCTGGTGCAGTTGATGGTGTTACATCATCTTTGGGCATGACGTTGTACCAATACACAGCTTTTTGAATGAAGCACCATGTTCTGGCTGCTATCCTTTTAACAGTGTGGTGACACTGCTTTGCTATCCCGTTACCTTCTGGAGTGTATGTGCCTCTGTACCTTACTCACTCTCCATTCAACCGTGAAGTCCTGAAAATCTTGGCTACAGAAAGTTGGGGCGTTGTCTGTCATTTATTTCAACGGGGGGACCACATTCATAGAAGATAGCTCATAAATGTTGCATAATTGATAATGCATCTTGTCGCACCAGTGGAGTGGGTGCCATACAGTGAAACACGTTGAGCCGCAATCCATCAAAGTTAGAAAATGATTGCCATTGTGTCATGATGACCACTCATTATGTATGGTGTGGATTTGTTTGATGGTCAGATGGCTCATAAGGGCCACGCACATTGGTGGCTCTGATCTTTTTGCTACTTTAGTCAACTTATCAGCCAGGTTCTTCCGTGATGTAGTCAGTTTGACGACAACTACCAAACCATATTCTTTGATTAGCTGCTGTAGGTTAGCCAATCTCCTGTGCACTAGCATTTCGCTTGCAGCTTTTGTCTTCACTCGGGTCTTGCCTGTCAGAATATTCTGTAGCCATTGGTACATGCATACCGAGTTCGTGTATAGGTGTACCACCTTGGCCTGCCACTGTAATGCCAGATTTATACCTTTCAATGTGGCATCCAATTCAGCCAGGTTTATATGTTGCACGTCATTTCTTGGTCAAAGCCAGCACGCATCTTCTAGTATAACTCCCTAGTTTTCCAGCACCACACCTATTGACAGGGAGCTTGCATCAACCCATGCGTTGACTTCTTCTCCAGTCACACACCAATCTCCCCCAAATGGCATCATCTTGGTGCACTCTAGTCAGCATTTCAACAATCATCTGCATAAGAAGAGTATCTTTTACAGCGTCATGCCACCCTTTTGTTATCATGCTCACTTGTCTTTTTATCATTCCTGTGGCTGCATGGAGCCACCTGCAGATGAGAAAGTGTCTCACTAACTTGCCACTTACGGAAAATACTGTGCTTCACGTTAGTTTAGCAAGGAGTTCCAGAACTGAGCTCTCTTGCTTCAACCACAATGTGTTGTGCTCCTCCCAAGCACATCGGCCCCAATTGAATAGGGTCTTTGCTAGATACGCCGAAGGATTCTGAACTGCACCTGACTTCATTCGCCGAAAGTATGTCTTCATTTACATATATGTCATCGACATATGCCGATGCAGCTATTTTCATCAGCTCATCCTGATCTAGGACTGTCTTAATGATTGATTTCATAATTAGCAGAGCCACATTAAGGCCAAACATCAAGCAGTACCTCTTTCCTTTGATGATAACTGTTTGGAAAGGACATAATGTCTCATAAATTCGTATTTGAAGATACGCTTTTCACAGGTCATCCACTGTAAAGGCATCTACATATTTATTTATCTCCCTATAGTCCATCACTGAACATACCTTAGCCTTGGTGGCTTGTGCAATGGCCATTAAGAGGATTAATCCTCTTGGGGGCCCTATTGGTCTTACGGTATCTGCCAGCCATTTGCGATCCACGTCTCCAGTTCGCTCTCGTAGACAGTTCTGTTCTTATTTGACACCGTATGTTCCACAACGGTGTTGCGTAATTGATCTGGTGCTTTATTTCCTGTCCACTTCCATTCCACTGTCCAAGTCTTTGCGGCACATGATTCACAATTTCTCCTGAGCTGCACTTCCCTGATATGCATGACGATAACACCACCTAGTTTACATATGGCATGAATTCCGATCAGCAAATCGTACTCCAGAGGCTCGTCACAAACCACCAGCGCATCCACCTCGGCACAATCACTCCATCTGTTAGGATTGAAATCATTCCAATTCTGCAGTACATGTCACTCCTTCCAGGCCTGACAGCAATTTACACTGATTATTGAATGAGAACATCCAGCGTCAACGAGAACCAAACATTGCACACCATTCACATATACCCTATGGGCAAATCCATACTTACTGATTGACAGGGGCTAAGGGTGGCAACAGTTCCTTGACCCTGAGCTTGTTTCCCAGACAGTTCCATGCTAGATGGCCCAGATTGTTACAGCAATATGGTTTACTATGATTCCCACTTCCCATATTACTTTGACTCCTGCACTCTTGGAAGAAGTGGTTGGGACCACCACATTTGTAGCATTTGGGTCCCTCTTGAGCTATGAGGACGCATTCTCCTGATTTACACACGGCCTCCTCTGTCTATGCAGCTGCGCTGATGTGCTCTGACTCCTTCAAAATGGTTCGGGCTCTAGTCAGTAGCTGGTCAACACCCATCTTCCCCAGCTTTGATGATGCTTGCAGGAGCTGGCTGACATTAATGGGTAGACCTTCCAAAAGTGCACATGCCAGTATCTGGTCATTAATGCCCCTGAATGGTACCGACAGCTTTCTTAGATTGGCCAGGTACACATCAACTGTCTCCCCAGGGAGGAGTTGCTGCCCAATAAATTGCCTCCAAGCAATGGACTCATCTGTGCCAAATGCTCTGTAAAGAGCATACTTGATTTCATCCAAGTCCACTTTGTCCCTGAGTTGCTGGTAGACTGCAAAGTGCCTCCTGTTAGCTTCAATGGGATGACCAATGCAGGCTATTTGATTTTGAACAGTTTTCAGACATGCTCTGCATTCTCAAACCACTCAGCAATAGATGGACTAGAGGGGGTGCCATCAAATTCCAGTATTAATTTCAAATCAAACTGATCCATAATTGTCAGAGTACAGCTGAAATAGCTTGTGGGTAATTCAGTTTTCCCGTCGTTTGCAATGACTGAAATGGATTAAAGTGCTTGCTTTCTTCTTCCGTCCTCCGCTCTACCAACTGAGCTTATTCTCTCATTCTCGTCAGTACACATGTACGCCATCACAAGTTCTGCATTTCACTTTTAATGCCGGTCGCGACCTTTCAACAGAACCTAACACACCAAGTAAATTTGCTTTGCGTGAGGTAAGTCTTCTTGTTCCTCACAATAACTAAGTCAAATGTAACAATCTGTATGATTTAGTCTTTAAAAGGCAAATAACACAAAAGCTGAAATTTGTTTTTCTAAATGGAGAGAGAATTTTATGATATATACCGTTTTAAATTTTCATGATACATATAGTTTTAATGCTGGTATTCTACAAGACATAAAACAATTCTGAGATATGATTTTACACTTCCAAAATTAAATCTTTCTAAGTTACCAAATTTTGCTATTCTGATTCCTGCATTCCTAACTATGTTAGTTAGAAATGCAGGAATCAGAATAGTATAATTTGAATTTCTTGCTTAAAAGTGAATGCTTATTTCTATTATTCATTGTATGAGGAGATGGTTCATAATTTAGCAGGGCAAGCATGATTTTTTCCTTTATCTTTATACCAGATATAATGATGATCAATTTAGAAGATATCAGACAACAATAAAATAGATAATGTTTGATAATAGAGTGAAATGTTAACAATAAATACCTTAAAAGAATATCTTCCAGGTTTAGTGATTAACTGCTTCAATAATTAAATGCGTAAAGTTTCTTACGGGAACATTTTATAGTAAATTAAATAATGGTGGTGTAAAGAGTACATGCACAAAATAACTGACCAATTGATTTGCAAAGTAAAGATAACATTTATTAAAACAAAATTAACAAAAGTAAAGTTTAAAACAAGTGTTTCTTTTGTTAGAAGTAAATTGTGTACACAACAAAATGTTCATGAATATGTTATAACGGGAACGTGTGTTTTTAGGTGAAGCATTTGCAGCCCTAGTAGCTTCAGCATGAAAAGTTCATGTCACCAGTTAAAAAGAGTTACTTTAGGAATTACGTGTTTTTTTATATTCAAGCTGCTGTTAAGTTTTATTTTACAGCTGCTACTGCTACTATCTTTAAGGTCACTACACTGGTAAAAATATATTTTTACCAAATTTGAAGCCTTAAACCTATCAGAGCAGGGGAGATAATGGAAAAATAAACAAACTAAGGCAAATTGTATCACTTTTCAAATATTTAAGAGCGACATGAGATTGAAAAATTAATAAGTGCTTTTACTTGTCTATAATAAATAGATAACAGTACAAGGAAATCAAGTATTAGACTTGAGGGAAAAGGAATGACTTTTTACCAAACTATATATTGTACTTATAAAAATAAATATTGTAGTTATAAATCAAAATAAATAAATAATAGACTTAAAAATATTCTTGATATCATGAAATGACCAGAGAAATTTCCCAAAAATAAAAAAACAAAACAAAAAAAACACTTATTTAGCACACTAACATTAAACAGAGAATCTTTAAAACTTAACCTGATTCAGTAGAGGAACACACCAGTTGGATAAAATAAAGATAAAATTCACTAGCAAATATTTGCAAAGTAACTTCTTTTTTTGTTTTGTTTTTTGAAATGACTAAATTTTATTTTTGTAAATTTTTACTTCTTTATACATCATTTATATACATAAGAGTGGCATACAACTGGAGACTCATAACTTCAATCTATTATATAACATAAATTGGGCACTGAAAAAATAACTAGAATGATGTAAATCAACTGGTTACATCTTTTGGAAATTGTAGGTCATTTTGACCTTAACTCTCAAATCATTACACACATTCAAAAAATTGTTATTTTGATCCTCTATGAGCAAATAAGGAATAAATTTTGCCGAAAACCATTTCAAATCTTCAAACATTGAGTGGCATGAAATCCAAGATAAACCAGATCTTATCACTGATCCAAAAATGATCTTCATTGATAATGTAGCAAATATTTTGAGATCTGTCAGGTTGGCTTATTAGGGGAAGTGAGAAAATAGATGGTATCCAAGTGATATTTCAGATTTTAAATAAAAAAATTACTTGTAAGCTTGTGTTTTATCTGAAGATTATTTTCAAAGTTTTTACAACAGCATCAATTTTTCATAAGAACAATACTTTGAACACAAACATACATTCAGTTTAGGTTGCTAAACATATTGGAAACATCAGAAAAAATCAAGCAATGATGTATAAACATAAAATTACATTTTATTCAACTTCCACCTTCATCAATTACTATCAGAAAGACTACCTGTGTATGTATCTGGTCATCTCCTCTCTGGTTGTTTATATATCTGCCTGTAATATGGTTTTTTCTCACACATGCATCTCAGGTACAACTGGGTTGATCACATCAATCTGCACTTGGCAGTTAGGACATTATCTCAGGTCAACGCTGAACATAGCTTCTCTGAAGGACACTAAGTGCAAAGTGTTTTCTGAGGTGAGCCACATCCTCCACAAATTAAAAAGAAATGTTACAGCCAACAGATTAGTCAATCCAGAATAACGACCTGCTGTTTACATACCTAAATATTGTTATTCATGCAGAAATGATATAAATGTTCTTACAATTGGTACAGATGTGATATAAATGTTCTTACAATTGGTATAGATGCGATATAAATGCAATCTCTGTAATACCATGATCAGTAAATCTCTATTCAATGTCAAATCACTTCCTATTTATAACATTTATATTATATGAAAATATTAATCAATAATTGAATGCATCAATAGATGGCATACTGCAGGCTATTGTTAGTGTGTTTGATCCTCACCAAGTGTTCCCTTAATCTCACTTATGCACCCCCACCAAGTTGCCTTCATTTAATAAGGTGAAGTAAATGAGAGGGGAAAACACTGACCATATTCACATCATTAAAAATAAGAATGCAAAGAATATGGTCAAAGTTTTCATCTTTAGTTTTTTAATATCAGAAGAGGAAGAAATCAGCATGCCACAAACTATCAAGTGATTTATTCTGCCTAATGAGGCGAGAATAAATCACTTGTTTGTATTTATTTTTTGTTTTTATTTACTTTTTTGAAAAAATGAAAAGTGAACAAATAAATAAAAACAATGAAATAAAATGCTATGCACAGACACGCACTTTATTATTGAAATTAATATGAGAATTGCTTTTGTTTCTTTAAGTGTTTTATGACATGAGCAAATCTCTAAAATACTTTTCCAATCTATGTAAACATCAAACCTATGACTTATGAAAATAAAAACAAGAAAAGTAAAACCAGATAGCTGTTTTGGTATTAGAACTAGTTTTTCAATTTTAAATAAAACATTAAAACACAATAACACAACATAATGGGTTGATCATAAATAAATAATGGTGAGAAAAAATGCATTAACCAGATGAGCAATGCACCAAAAGAGGTTGGGTGTGGGGTAAATGCCATTCCTTGACGAATGACAGTTTTAGCTGGTCATTTAGTCAGAAGCAATGTACAAGCTGTTTAGTAGTGTTTCTGTATTGTGTACCTGGAAGGAACCAGACTCACACACTTCAATGTTTACCAAATCATTTTCTCCCTTCACAAGTGAGAAGACCAGGAATGCTTAAACTCAACGACACGAACGTACATGCGCTATGAGAACGAGAGGGAGGAGAGAAATTGAAAGTAGGTGGGGTTCTCACCAGAGCATTTAATATTGATCATTAGCACAGGTGTGATGAAAAAAAGAAGCCTGTGACAATTTGATTTTTAAGATTATTTTTTTTTTTTGCTTGAAACAATTTTACTTTTATGACACGTAAAATTAAAATTTATTAAGAACTAAGTAAAAAAAGTACATTGTAAAAATGTATATTGACGTTATTAACACCAAAATAAGAAGTAAAAAAAAACATTTGTCTCAGTATAGATGAGACTGATGAATGTATTATTTGCTTCTTCACTTACAATTTGCCTTTTTATTTTTTATAATTCATAATTCTGTGTAAATGTACATGTTGAACTCAAATTAACAATTAAATTATGAAGAAACCTTCATAATTTTGGAGTTATCGACAAAAAAAAAAAAAAAAAAAAAAAAAAAAAAATCGGACTCCTTGTTGGTCATTCCTCCCCCATTACTGCCATAATGTTCACTGATTCACTGCGTAGTACTTCCACTGGCAGAAACAAAATTTTGGCCTATTTACTTCTTTTACAGACTTTCCTTGCAGAAAATCACTATGCAGTACCATAAAGAAATGTAAATTTTTTTTTTTGGTAAGTGTAGTTTTATTTATAACAAAAGCAAATTAAATAATACAATAGAACCTTTTTTCCATGTTGAATAGCAATGACAAATTAAAAGAACAAATTAAATAATACAATAAAGTTTTTTTTTAAAATTAAAAGCGGACAAACTGAAAAAAAAAAATTAAATAATACAGTAAACCCATTTCGTTTCTAACATTTTTTGTTTTTTAATTTTTTATTCTATTTTGTACATAATTATGCTCTTTACAAAGTGTTATGTTTATGGGTTAAGTTTAGGGTTAGGTGTTAGTGTTAGGAGGGGTTTGGTTGGGTTTCTTTCTGTATAGAAAAGGGGACAAATTAAAAAAAAAAATTAAATAATACAATAAACCGGGTTAACTTTTGAGTTAGGTGTTAGGGTTAGGGGTTGTGTTTGGCTTCTTTCTGTGTAGAAAAGGGGACAAATTAAAAAACATTAAATAATACAATCAACCCTTCTACTTTACCAAGTTTGGGCATTAATTTTTGTTTTATTTTCAATTTGAAAATATAAAAAATGCTTTATTTTTATTATTTAATTTCTTTTGTCATTGCTATTCTACACAGAAAAAAAGGTTTTATTGTATTATTTAATTTGCTTTTGTTTATAGATTCCTGTTATAAATAAGACTATACTTATCAAAAAGAGAAAAAAATTATGATAATGAGTAGTGATTTCAAAAAAAGATATAGCTGTAAAAGAAGTAAATAGGCCAAATTTTATGATTGTGCCACCAGAAATCTTGAATAGTAGTCAGGGCAGAATGTATTAAAATAATGCCTGTAATGGAGGATGAATTACAAACAAGAAGTCCAATTTTTTTCTTGTCGATAACTCCAAAATGATAAGGTTCCTTCATAATTTAATTGCTAATTCGAGTTCAGCATGTATATTTACACGGAATTATGATGATTTGGGAAAATTTTAAAATTTAGCACGGGAGTTAAAAAGCAAATTTACTGAATATTTTTTTTAAAAAAGGTTAAAAAAAAATTTAAAGAAGTGTTTTTTTGTAGACAATTATTTTTTTTCAACCATAATGATCAATATGAAAAATAATGTGTGTACACTGCACAGTATTCTACTGTAGTACAAACTTGAAAACTTTTTTACAGTGTAGTATAACTGCAAAAAAAATTCAAGTTTGATTTTTGTTTTAAATAATGTAAGCAGTATGTCATGACTAAAATTCAAAATTATATTTCATGTTTTTCTATTCAAATTTTACTAGTTTGACACCTTTTCAAAATCTGTATTAATCTGTAGCATTCAAGTGATATTGTTATTGAATTAAAACTGTATTTACTAATAAATGGTAAAACTCAATGATCCCTCCACCCAGCATTTTTAAAAGAATATTAAATTTATAAGTGTATGAATGTGTCGATTTTTGAAAATACAGATATACATACACAACATTATCAGAAAGAGATACCTATAATAAAGATGTACCTATTAATTGGTAATTTTTTAACATTTTCTCAACAAGCGTAGTAAGGTTATAAAGCCAAAGTAACCTAATGCTTAGAATATTTTAAAGTTTTAATATTACTGAGCATTTAAATATGTATATGTATAATTTATATATTATATATGTGCGGCACTTATTGGAAATCATTCAATATCAGTGATAGAGCTAACATACTTAGCTGTATAGATGTGAGTTTGTAACCCTAGGTTATAAACTCACATCCATACAACTATATATAAGATCAAATGTAATCAAATCAAATATGACAGAATGATGAAATAAAAGAACAAATAGGAAATGTATATCACTCTAACATGTTTCACTTTTATTAAAGCTTCATCAGAGAATGAGAGAAAACAGCTCTCAATCTTTGACAAAGCTTTAATATAAGTGAAACATGTTTGATTGATATACGTTTCCTATTTGTTCTTTTATCATATATATATATATATATATATAAAATGACGTTCACGTATTTATCATGTAATATTTTTCAATTCTGTCCCTCTTAAATTTCCCAAACATCAGGCTCTCAATAAATCACTCACGACAAGAAAAACTCTTCTCTCAGTGTATAAAAAAATAAACCCTTTATATTGGGATATTTGAAACCAAAAAAGTAAGTAATATTTATTTCAATTCAGATTAGTTAAACTTTAAATCAGCTATTTTTCCTCAAATTATCTTTCAGAAAAGTATATTTTATTTTTGAAAGACTGTTTAAAAAGGAAAATTATTTTATGTTGACAGATCTGTTAATTGATAGTGACTGTGGACGAATGTATAGATTTTAAGGAGGGAGGGAAGAAACATTCCAATGGGTTTATTCGGTTTGAAATACACTAAAGCTTTTACTAATTGGAAATATTAAATTTAATCAATTAGATCAGAATTAAAACTAAAATTAAAGCTTCAAGTAAAATTTTTCATTTTTTAAATACATTTTCAAATTTATTATTTTTTTTGTTTTTTTTTGGAGGTACCTAATTTTAAACTAGAATGTTTTAAAAATTAAGGAACCTTAGGAAAAGAACAACTTACAAATATGGCAACTAACATGTCTGATGCTATCAAATACTTCTTCTATGTGCTGTGTCTCTTCAAGATGCAATCATGGCTCTCTTTTTGCTATCCCTCCTAATCCCTATTCTGCCAGACATTTACACCAGCTTGCTCAATGCTACATATATTATTTGCTGTTTTCCTCTCTCCCTCTTGCCTTCAATATGTCCCATGAGTGTTAAATTCTCCAAGCCCTCTTTTTCCTCATTATGTGCCATCGAAATTTCAACTGTATCTTCTTGATCCTAAGTATAAGTGTCCTTTTTGTTTCCATTTTCTTTAAAGCTTTGTCGTTACTCATATGTTCAGTCCATAGAATTCTCAGTATTTCAATTACACATGTTACTGTTTTAGTTTTTCTCTGTATGCAGTTACTTTTATTGAAATATTTTCCTGTTAATGCAAGGAAGAGGAAATTTAAAAAATAACTTCCTTTCTACATTTCAAAGAAGCTTATCATTGCTCTCGTTGTGGTCTCTACTTCTAGCTCAATGAAAAGCAACCCAAATTTTCACATGTAATGACAGGTTGTCATCATTTGTAGAGACAGAAGAAAATAAATAAATTTCAACACAGATATTTTCATTTATTTTTATATAACTATTAAATGATTAACAAAAGAAAGAAAATATACTGGTGTGTATACAACTGAAAAGGAGAGGAAAAACATTAAAAGTGTTAGCGGTTGTGTGTGTGTTTGCTGGAAGTGCACTACATTTCAGGGTGACTAAGTCTTCCTAGAAGGGAAGACTGAACTTCTACCCATCACATTCTAGAATTAAAAAAGGAAGATTATATTTGAGCTTTTATAGTGCCACTTAGTAGGCATCTTGCCAGACCAAGTAGAGGTGTAATTCCTATACTCTTTGCAGAATTTCAATAATCCTTTTTAGTCTAAATTAAAAGAAATTCATATGATGACAATGTGCATCAGTCAGATAAAATGAGAAACAGTTTGTTAAGTAGTCATTATAAAATAAAAAAAGTTAAAGAGTGAAATAATCTGCAAGTGAAAAAATGATTTTTTAGCATCCCGCTACCACCTTTTTTTATCAATATCAATTTATGTACAAAAAGTGGATCACAAAGCTTATTCAGCTTAATAAATATGTTCAGAAAACCTCAACTTCTCATTGGTCACTCAATATTTAAATCATGCCCGAATATCAATTTTCATACAAAAAGTGGATCACAGAGCTTATTCAGCTTAATGTATATTTTCAGAAAATCTCAACTTTTAATTGGTCACTTAATATTTAATAACATCGACATAGTTCTTGACCTGACCAAAAAGATAATTCCGCCAAAATCTATCAAGCTTCTGTGAGCCTATCACGTGACCAAAGTTAGCAATAAAATATGAAACATCTTTCATCTTCGACTGTGCGCCGATCGGAATCCTTTCAACTCGTCACACAGTTCCAGGCTTTACGTTAAAGTTCCTTAACATGATTCCAGCCTGAGAGAACACTCATTCACACAGCAATATTTTATGACGAACAATCAACTCACGTTTTCCACATTCAACTTAATACACGAATCTTGTTCATACGCTTTCAAGCTCAACGTTAATTATTGCAATTAACATAAACACAGCTTGTTAAGAACCATTTACCCCAACTAGAATATTCTCTTCGAACAAGTGAAAACAAATCAAAGAGCGACAATTCCGTAAACCTTAAACTAAAAAAAGTAAGTCGTAAACAATATTTCTCTATTTCAAATACAAACTTGAACTGTTATTTTTTTTTCTTAAATTAATTCAAAACCCACTTTCTCATTATTGTACAGACCATTCAACAAATTATAATCTATCAAACCAGAACTTTGATAACTTTTCATCTCTAAACATAAAAGGACGTTTGAACGTTTTTAAAACCACCTCTTTTTTTTTTTTTTTTTTTTTTACTCCAGTTGTTTTTGTATCTCTTGTTTATATAAATATTTTATTCATTGTTGTGCAAAAACTGTTGTTTCTCATGTTGTCCTTAATGTTTGTTGAATACTGAAATTTAATGTGAGAGGAAATTAATTGTTACTTTCATCACGCAGCCTAATTTACTCAGCAATTTTTTATCAATAACCCATTAACACAACCTCCACAATTTCATCATAGCACTGCTAATTTTTGAAGTAGTATTTCTTTGATCTTTCAATTTTAGTAACTTTTTATTGCAACTGTCTTTGATATCTTATTTCATAAACCAGAGTATATGGCTTCAGCACTTACTAGGCCCAAGGACTAAAAACTTACAACTGTCAGGGGATCAGATATATATATATATATTTAAAACAACATTTTAGAGATTTAAATTAGAAAGAGATAAAAAAAAATGGAACTGCAAATATTTTCTTCATAGGATATCACTATCAGGTAAAGAAATAATTTATTTCTTCTTTACGGGCAGTACATTTTTTTTATTGTGATCTATCATCCTAATTGTGATAGAATAGAATCTTGATACGAGATCACCCTGAAAGATGTCGCTTTATTTTTTAATTTTTATTATTCTGAATTTTATAGAAATTTTTTTCAGCTAAGTAAGTACTTCACCGAGTCACATTGGCCTAAAGTTAAATATAAAATAAAATCTCTTAACACTGGAATATTGTTTACGACTTTGTACACAAGATAAGTACAATGAAAGCTTAATGTAGACACGTACAAATATAACTGAACAAATGATAATTTGCGTCTATAACTTCACGAAAATCATTGCTCTGACTCCAACAACTACATTACAATTAAAGATTAGAGTAGAAAATGTTAGCCATTGACAACATACTTAGATGCCGTATTAATTAAACAAGAGAAATGTCTTTAAAAAAACTAAATGCAAGAAAAGAGTACAAAAAAAAATTATCGAAAAATATACTGTCGAGGCTATGATAAAAAATTATTTTGCAGTAATGAGGACTATCTATTTGAAATATTCAAATAAGGAAATTTATTAAAATCTATTATTAACTTTGAAATGAACGTGCAGAAAATAACACTGACTTTCGTGCGGAAATTGAAATCGGCGTGTCGAGTTCAAATTCCCACCGAGTATGTTGTGTTCACTTTCATACAAAAAAATGCCTTTATGGAATGCTAGTGCATGAATCCATTTCTTCTCTCCCCAGCTATGGGTTAAAAACAGCAAGCTAGACTGGACTCTCTAATCTTGGCTGGCAATCAGTCTAAGGGAAGGGTCACCCTGAATTTAAAACTGCAGAAAAGGCAATAGAAAAGAAAAAAACTATCTATGCGAAGAAGTAATATAGCAATTCACAGATAAGTTAAAAAAAAAAAAAAAAAAAGAAAGAAAAACGCATCTGTACAGAGTCGTGATCGACTATAAAGGTTATGGCATTTTTTAAAATTAAGGGAAATTTATGTTCAAAAGTCAAAAAAACTGTCAAACTAACACGAAATATTTAATTAACATAGTGCAATGAATGTAAAAATACGTTACAAAGAATTTTAAATGATTGATGTCAAGTAGATAAGCAAAAAAGTGAGATTTTTAAAAAGAGAAAATTGGCGTGTACTAGTGGAGGATACGTAGGCAATGCCAGGTGTAAAAGACGAATTTAGGAAAATTCGGTAATATTGACAATTTAGGGAAATTCAGTAACTACGAAATAAAAGTCGATTGAAAATTAATTTTAGGGTCATTCTGGAGTGGGGATTTGGGGGCTAAGACCCCACCCCATTCCCGTATATTTTTTAAATAACAAGAAAATCGTGGGATCCAGATAAAATCCCATTCAACAATTCGAGGGTCGTATTCGCAGAAGGGGAGATTAGGGGGTTAGGCCTCCTCCCCCAATATTTTTTTAAAAATAAGTATATGGGGGGGGGGTCTAGATAAAAGAACAAAAAACATTACAAAAATACCAGGGCCGTACTTTCTGGAGAGAGCTACCCCGCACTAGTACACACACGTTAAATAACTAAAAAAATCATGGGTTACAAATCGAAATAAAACACCACTGCAACAATACCAGGCCTAGACTCCAGTTATTATTTAAAATAAAAATATAGGAGAGGGGAGGGGCTTAACCCCCAAATACAGAAGGGCTCTAAAATCAATTTTCAATCGACTTTTATAATAAAAGTTTTACTTTTATTTCATAGCTAGCGAATTTTCCGGACACAGTATAGAACAATAATAAAATGTTTGATTATTGTTGAATCTAGGACTCTAGAGTACTGGTCGTCTAGAAAGGGAAGTAAAAAGCATAACATTAACAATAACATTGTAACAATGTTCAACTGACTAACATGCACAACGATCGACACTGAACAACACTGAATTCGTAGAGAAACTTTAAGAAACTACTAACAACAACAACAAAAGTTATTTTGGAAAAATTCAATAGTAATTTATTTACAGATTAGAAAAGAGTTTTGGAATTACGGACACTGAATCAGTGAATTAAGTGTGAATTTTGACAAAAATAGTCAGAAGTCAGTCCATTAAATGAATTTCTATTTTTCATGGCATTATTTTTTTTTTTTTTTTGCACTGGAAACTTACCAGGAACAAAAATGCAATCTATTTCGTTTTTCCTTTGGGCTACAAAACCCAAACAACGATGACTCTGTAAGTAAAAGAACATTGAACTGTGAACAGGGACAAAAAAAAAAAAAAAAATTTCTAACAACAAAAGTCTTTACTCTTTTAGTCTTTTTAGTGTAAAATAAGCATTTCTTAGTTGTGCACTTCATTTGTTTTTACCTCAATTATGCAGGACTATTTTTTAGGACATCAGTCTTACTCTTCTTGCATAACTTGACTTACAGAATATTTGCTCTATTGTCATTTATAACCAGCTGCGATCTAAGTTTTGACCTCTTTTTACCCGACGTAGACGAGTACTTCAGCTACCAAGTTGTGATTGAGATAGTTACGCAATTTCTAACACCGCCAGAAAAGCTAGAAATGTTTCCTTCCACTAAAAAAATAGTTGTGCCGTAAAATCTACCAAACAATGACTGATTGAGAAAGAGAGAGGGTCCTAAATTCAACAATACTTCCCGGTTATTAAAAAAAAAAAAAAAGACATTTTTTATTTAAAAATGAAGACGTCTCTTACCACCACCGAATATTCTACAAGTTGTTGATAAAGAAAAAAATAAAGGAAAAAATTATTAAATTAAAACCAACTTAGAATTTATTTAATTTGAAGACTAGGATTCGTATTCTTGCTGACATTTTGAATGCGTTGTTAAAAACCAGGTTCTACTTTTATTAATCGTTTTTTTTCCCTAGTCCTCTCAACTACTGCAAACTTGCCAAGGTCACTCATTTCAGATCAGGGGTTGCTAAGCCTGGAAGTACAATTTTCATGTCATAGGTAGGAAATCTAGATAAACGACATTGATTCTTTCAACAAGATAAGTTCCATTTTTGTATTTAAAGCTATATTTTAAAAATTTATTTTAAAAGATTTTGATATAATGTGTGTTTCATTGATTGTGACATAACGATATAAGCAGTGATTTAAAAAAAAAAAAAAAAAAAAAAAATTAAACAATGCATTTCACCCGTAAACGTAAAATTTACTATAGAAGATTTAAACCTGCCAACGAGTCAACCACATAATTACCAGTAACAATACACCTATGAAATCCAAATCTTAGTTCGATAAGGAAGCACTTAAACACTCATCATACCCAACTCTCAGTCATAAGAAATATCCTTGTGGATAATACTGTAGTAAATAAATGTTAAAAACATCGAATTGTAAAAGAAAGACGTTTAAAGACAGTGTTAAAGCATTTCTTATAAAACACTACAGACCTAAACTATTATTTTGAAACAAGCCAAAACGTACTTTTTTTTTTTTTTTACCAAGTAAAGGTAATAAACTAAAGCCATCAGACTCAATGGGCTATTGTGCGTGAAAGAATGAGAAAATTTATTTACCATTTAAAGAGAGAGAATAATAAAAGAACAAGAATTAAGAAAACAAGATAACGACTGATATTGCATTTGAATTTTTGAAGATCAAAGTTGACTGGGAAGCAAGTAATCAGAAGAGTTTCACAAGCGAGAAGTGCTATAAAAGAAAGTGTTACGGTAGGACTTAAGGTTACAGCTAAGCTGCTAACCATTTCAAATGTAAAATGATGTAACCTTGTCACTAGTCTAGTACTGCGCTTAAATTCATTAAAGTACCATAGGGGGTAGTTCATCAGAACATTTACCATGAATGCATTTTAGAAAAAGCAAAGGGAAGCTACGTTACGAGTGAGGAAGTGACTGATGCCAGGTCAGGACCAATAACATTAAAGATTCTTTTTGGGATTTTATCAAGAATCTTTAGCAGAAAGACCACACCATATGTGGCAGCAATAAGGCATGGACGAATGTAAAATATACTGGAGAGAAAAATTGTCTCACACGACACAGTGAACCCACTTTTTTAGCAGCAGACCTAGGAATGGATTAATAATCTTTCCACTTCATATCAACGGAAAACGTTAATTTGAGAAGGCGCAACGAGTTCTTCTGGAGGTGAGCACCAGCAATGGCAAAAGGAGTTCTCTCAGACGATTAAAAAAAAAGTGCTTTTGTTTTAGGCGTTTTAAACAAGACTTGCTCCAGATCAAATAAGTATCAAACTAAAACTAAAGTGTGTAGGTCATTTTTGAGATCAGCTGCCAGTTCGACCTTATCAAACCTAAGACGGGAGTATATAGTTGTTTTAGTTTTAACAGCATATTTGGTGTGTTTTCAATGTACCCATCATGAAATTACTACGAATCCTATGCAATAACACTGTCAGCATAGAAACAAAACAAAAAAAATGATATAGTAACAACAACGAACCCTTTGAAAATGTCAAAAAAAAAAAAAAAAAAAAGACCAAAAGCGCTTGGGACAAACAGTCTCTTACACACTCTTAGCCTTCTTAGTCCTTATTTTTTTTTAAATGTAAAAACGCTAGAAAACTAAAATAAATTTAAAAAAAAAATGCAAATTTTCCTTGTCCATCAGATTCAATGAAACATGTAAAAGTTTAAAGGACTACTGCACAAATATACAACAAAAAAATAACAAAACAAATGAATGTTGTATTTTCCCTCTTGTAAACCATTTATTTATGGCTTAAACAAAAAAAAAAAAATGTGCTGTTCACCAGATTTAACTTTGATTTCAACAGTCATACCTAACAATTTAAATAATATTTTGAAATGATAACCACGATTTTTTATTTACGTTTTTTATCGATGATCTCGAGCAAGAAAAAAATTTCTAAGGTAAACTAATTTGTGAACTAGGTTTCGTTTATTTGAAACACTAAACAGTACTAGAGACATCTAAAAATTGTTTCTCGCCTCCCTCTTTCTTTAATCTAAAAAGATTGACAGTCGTTGCATGAAATAAGAAACTGAACTCACTACAAGTGTGCAATATTTTTATGCACTCATAACAATAGTCATGAAAAATGAAAGTTAAAATAAAAATGATAGATTACTTTCTGTAGACATTAATTTTTCTACTTATCCACAAAAAAGCGAAAACAAAACATTGTTCATGCGTGAAGCTCTGCTATTATTTCTTTGTTAAGAAATTAATTTCAAAGACATTGGCATCAGATTATTTTAAGCATCTTCTTACGTAATGAACAGTTTATTTTTTATACTCTCTTTCTGTTTCGTTGTCGAGAGAAATAGATACAAGAAAGATTTCTTTACTCAACCTCATATTGAAAAAATATTTTGTAGAGATAAATTAGAGAGAGAACTTGATAATTTTAAAAATGTGCCACCTCTGATTTTAACAGCTGCCATAGCACTGGTGGTCAGCTTGAAGAAAGCTTGGCTTCTTTCGACCTTCTCAGACACAAAGCAACAAAATACTAACTAGCACAACAGTGAGTGCTGGCCTACAAAACAAACCAACCCCATCATACAACTTCCCATTACTAACGTTCCCTGATGTCTGCAGCTTAATCGAAATGTCTTGGCATTATTTTTGCAAAACACCTATCACAAGCTACATTTCAACGACAAGTACAGAAAATTAGAACCTGCTAAAAACTAAAAAGTATATCATTGATGAGTGTTTTTTTTTTGCAAATTTGCCAAATTGGGATAATCTTGGCGCCACAGAAGACTAAAAAAACTACTATATTTTTATTCAAGAAGTGTTTAGTTTAGTCATGTGATCATTTAAAAAGCAATATTCCTCGTCAAGGTGTTTTTATTGAATTTTAGCCCAGGATTACTCGACAAGAAACGATTAAAAAGCAAACACAAACATAATAAAAAGAAAAAAAAATCAAGAAAAGTAAAATAAAAACAAGACACATCAAATTTATAAATGAAAAGAAAAACTTATCAAACATTGCTGGTGCAAAGCCTAAAGGTAGCTTAATGTTAAACTAGTAAGTAAAGTTATTAACCGTGGAAAAATTTAGATGTGTTTTTCTTTTTTTTAAAAACAAATTGACATACATCAACAAAGTAGTGTTTGTTTCCGGTTAAAATTTATTAAAATACGTCTTGCTTGCTGAATAACTTGAAGAAAGCTGAAACAAACTACACAGTATCTGTTCTGAGAAATATTTCCCCCTGAACATTTAAAAAGTCAAGTTGTTCACTTATTGAATGAAGGAATGTCAAAGTTTACCTGAACGTCTCTGAGGAAGACCGAAGAGCACTTCGGGCGGAACATTTTTTTTTAAATTAGAAATTTGACGTAATTATAATGATTCTTTTAAAGACCTTGGTGAAAATAAAATCTAATTTTACTCTGAACGAATGTGTTATAACTAAAAGTGACTGATTACTACAGTACACAATAAAACAAACAAGCAAAAAAAAAAAAATACTAAAACTGATTTTCTCATCAAAATGCAATGCCACCAGTCAAACTATTTGTCGCTTATACGGTCTTTTTTAAAAAGCTATTTTTTTTTTCATTTTATTAAAGTAAACATTAGCAATAACATACAGACTGAATTTTTTAAACAATTCTGTCAAAAAATATTTTTACAATCATTCATTTTTCATTGAATGGGACAGCTTTTGAAACTTTCAGATTGATGATAAGTAAATTAGGATTTGTTCTTAAAATTAATTTGTTTTTTGAACATTGAGTAATTATGTAAAAAAAAAGAAAAGAAAAGAAAACATCAAATTCCACTACACGACAGAAAGAAAATAATTAAGTAAATGATGGTTAATAAAAAATAAAATTGTTCAACCAGTGGTTGAAGAAAAACGTGTCGTACAAAAGAACCTATTTGAAAAAATATATAAAAAAGAAAAAGATCAAATTTCAAGTTTATTTTGGGGTGGGTGGCAATATTTTGTTTTGACATTTTAAAAGGCTTTCTTTTTTTCCTCTGAAGAAGCATTAAAATAAAATTAGTTATTGAAAAAAAAATAAAGAAAAAAGTTCGGATCGAATTATTAAAAAAATGACGGCTTTTTAAACAGAGCTACTTACGGTAACATGATCACATGATAACCTCCATAAATAATAATAATAAATGGCATTACTTCGATATGATTTTAATCTGAAAAGGATTTTAAAATTAAAAAAAATTTTTTTCACCGATATGAAAAAATCAGCTAATAATTATTAAAGCAAAAAAAATATAACCTTGTTTTTTACTAGTTTACGTTCGATCAAAATAAAATTAAAAGAAACAAAAATGCCGTGTAAAAAAAGTGTCAGTTGAGTAAAAAAAAATTATTAGAAAATATGAAAGTAATTTGAAAAAAAAGTCCAATTTTTCAAGAAACAGAAAACCAAAAAACACATAAAGCCGTTGAATTCTCTCACATAAAAACTAAAACTGTACTGTACCATAGAAAAACTGTGTACTGAATATCCGATATTTTGTGGGAGGGGGTTTCATTCATACTATGGTAAAAAAAATCATTAGTTCTTTCCAAACTCTTAAAAACTAATTTTTCACTCGCAGATCGGTTTAAAACGACAGTGTCTCATAAACGTTAAACAATATGCCACAAAAAAGCAGTCATTGTAACACATAATTTATATTTTATTTTATTTTTTTTAAAATGTTGGTTTCAACTTTTGGGGCAAGTTCCATTAAAAATGATCACAGGATTCTTGCATTATCAAAGAGGTTTTAAGAGAAATTCACGTGTTGTATGTTATAAACAAATCTAGTGCAAATATAACTAAAAAAGTCTTTATCTTTTTTAGTCTAAAGATTTGTTGAAAAGTACCTGGACAAATGATTCTCAGAGCACAGTCTGTGTAAAAGGTAACCTAGGTTGTACTTTTAAATGCAATAAATGGTCATGAGACCAAAGTGTATTGGTGGGTATCTTTTACAACAAGAACGAATATTCATTCAAAACTTTATTTTTTATAATAATTAGAAAAATATCAAAAAGCGCGTCATCAGTATTTATGAATCGGTGATTTTAGGTACCTTTTTGGGCTTGCTATAGAAAATGTTTGCAAGTAGATAAAAGGTAAAAGAATTGTATGTAGAGTAAAAAAGAAAAATCTATCGTAAACATTAAACAAAAATGTCACCGTGAAATGAATATTGCTGGTAAATCAGTGAAAGTAAATAATGTCAGACATACGTCGTGTGTGTTCTAATTTCGAAAAACTGAACTTATTTCCGACGATGTAGTTTTAGTTTTAAAAATGTAAATAAAATTCTTCTTTTGTATGACACAGTGTGAGTGTAGTAGAGACAAAATCAAAATTCCACTGTTATGATGAAAACCACTTTTCCTTCCTCTAACTAACGAATCTAACGAATGTAAGAGAAAAAAAATATGCTTGATTTCCTTAAAGATTCGTTTCAAAGGTTCATCAATGAGAACGGAAAGACAAACTCTGCCAATAATCTTCGAAGAGCTCGTCTTCCTGGAGAAAAATCAACATTTGAAATCAGTTTCGAACATCAACCTCTAGTATTTTGGTTTGAAATTTAAATGTTGATGAATAAAAAGTATTTATTGAAAAATGAGAAAGAGAATTAAAAAAAACTTTTTCTATTTTTTTCTTTTTTTGAGAAATAGGAAAAAAAGTAGTGTAGTGTAGTTGAATATATTTTCTTAAACTACTCTACTGTATTTGAGAAAGAAAGTGGAACAGATGACCATGACAATAAAACCAGATGTTGGAAAGAAAATTAGAAAGCCTTGTTTAAATTACTGCCAGGCAGAAAGAAGCATTTGCATAAAAATTGAAATTAAATATAATGCAACACAAGAAAAATGTTTTATTGAGTTCACACACAGCAAGCAACAATAAATCAATCTAAATAATCTTTTTTTTTTTTTCCTCGAAAAAGAAAAAAGAAAACTGTATTTAATTGTAGTGACGAACGAAAATGTTTATCATCAATCAATCAATGAGAAGTCTTCTTTTTTTTTTTTTACCATAAATGAATGCATGGTGAAGTAAAACAAAAAAACGGTAAAAGAAAAACCACTTCAGCTCTTATTTAACATAGATTTTTTTATAAATTTGAAAATAAAAAAAATAAAAAGGTTTCAAACGGTCAATTTGGTTTTCCTAAAGTGTCATCTTAGAAAGACTTATTTAAGGAAAAATTTCAAAGATGATACGACACCCAACATGTTATTTTTATGTTTGGGTTGGATTTTGGTTGGCATTAAAATTGGCTTGCTCTTTCATAGTAGGAGGAGCGTCAAACATTTAGTTTTTTAAAGGGTACCATACCATGCATCGAGAAGCACAAAATAACTGAAAATCCCCTTATCTTATGCTTGAGAAAATACTATTGTCTTGCTAATAATATTCTGAAAATTAGTGCATTACTAACAAAACATGAAGTTTGGTAGTTGAAAGTTTTAAAATAAAAAGGCACCGTATTTTATTCTTAATGTCTACAAAATAACTTAGAATTCTCGTTTTAAAACTTGCGCTAAATATTGAGTTTAAATAATCTGTCAAATGAAATTCAAAACAATCTCTAAAATTACTATTGTATTCATGTGTCAAGTTGAGTGTGTTTGTGATGCCGCTACGCTTTGAAAATAAGAAGGTAGGGGGAGCATTGGTTTGAGACTGAAGAGAATCAAAGAATTTTTATGAACAGCTTCTTTTTGATAACAAAGCCTAAATTACGTTTTTTTTTTGTTTTTGTTTTTTTCTTGGGGTAAAAAACCAATTTAAAATAATAAAAATACAATTTGACAAAGTAAAGATTAAAATTTAAAAAAATCTGATTAAGAGAAAAAATTCAAGAATTCATCATGAACTGATAGCGCTAAGTTAGTTAAAAAATTAAAATAAATATTAGCAAGTTTTTTATAAAACAGAACTAATGTTTTTATTTCATAGAAAATTACAAACACACAACAAAACAAGCAAATTGCAAAAGAGACAACTCATAATGACATTTTTATTTTAACAAAAATCTGAGAAAATAAATGCTACAATGCATGTTTTTGAGATGAAATTTTATTTGAGATTGATTTTGAATAAATATTTTATTAAAAGAAATAAAAGATGTTTCACTATTTATAGGCCAATTAAATAAAGACTAGAATTCGATCAGAATATACAAAAATATAAACAAGGATGTCCACAAACTGGGGGGTCACTTTGTGGAATACATTAAAAAATTATTATTCTTTCTTTCCAAAGCTAGTTTTGAGTTTCTGATAAAATATTCTTGGTTTTAGATTGGATTTTTCCCTTTTTCGGTTCTCAAAGAAAAAAATACAAATAAAAAAAAAATCAAGAAACTGATATAAATTTAGTAAACAATACTACTTAATTAAAAAAAAACACATTATTCACCAACTACTTTTTATAACCCCCACCCACCGCACTGACTAGCTGCTCCGATAAATGGTTATTAATTAGTAAATAAATAACGATTACTTCTTACAAATGGTTATAAACAAGTGACTACTACTACAGTATATAGTACTAATTTGCTTGAACACTGCCCTTAAAAACTAAAAGCAAATAAAAAAAAGGGCATGATTGCGAAAATGAATTAGGTTGACGATACATTCCAATCAATACCATTCTCCAATCCAAGAAGAGAAACATAAAATTTGGAAAAGGAAACGAAATAAAAATAAAATCGTTTACTTACCCATATTAAAATCCAGTGTTGTCCGTAAAATCAACAAGAAGGTGAACTATATCCAATGATAGAATAAAAAAAACTATATATTTCCTTTTTTTTTATTCTTATTTTTATTTTTTGTTTGTTTTGATGAAAGATTCGAGTCTATTTTTTCCTTATGAAACAGTGAGCTGATTTGATGAGAGAAAAGAGAAAGGACTAAAAAATGAAATAAAAGCAGGTTTTCTGTAAAAATTAATATTTCAGATCAAAATATAAATTTAAAAACTAAAAAGGCTACAAAAGGAAACGTTGAGTAAAAACTAATAAGCAATAAAACGAAATTAATTTAAGCAAACGAAAATTATTTAAAATAAAGAAAACTCCGATGCGGGGAAAAGACCACACACGTAATTAAATAAATAAATAAAATAAATAAATAAAGAGTCCGTCCTTTCGATAGTTTTTTTTTTTTTTTTTTTTTTTTTTTGCGCTTTCCAGGAGAAACTATGTTTAGGTTCTCCTTTTTCCAAAGAAAAGAACTGAACTAAATGAAAATAAAATGAAGCTGTTTTTTTTTTCTTTTGATTTTCCCCGCCTAGAAGGTCAGAAATAGAAGAAAGAAGGGTTGAAGTTGGTCTTCAATTTTCTGTTATTAAAAAAAGAAAAAATTAACAGGCACAATTCCTCCTCCTCTTTCCTAATTGAAGAGATGTTACAGCAGCAGCAGTAGGAGTTGTTGTTGTTATAGGAAAATAAAGAGATTTGTGTGTGTGTGTGTGTGTTGGGTTTCAGGAAGAAAGAAAGCAAGGAAACGAATTTTAAACCTAGCAAAAGGAAAAGGAGTTAGAGCTTACAAGATCCAACCAATATAACAAGATGAAAGATTAAGAGAAGTGAGACAGAACATAGCTGCTGTGTGTGAGTACATGAGGCTCTATGGTCGAGCAGAAACCTAAAGGACCATTGAGATGAAAACTATCAAAGAAAAGACTAATTTTCTTTTCACTTATGCATTTTATTTTTATGCCTGAGTATTTTATGGTAACAGAACTTTCTAAGAGGTTGATAAGGTGTGTAGTGACGTTCTACTAATTCCAGCCTGCTAGTTGGTGGTGATAGGTGGTTGTAAGGCTGATAATTCAAATCACTACAATAACAGTTAAGCTGCAAATGAGGAAAACTCTCCTTTTTTTCTCAAGTAAATTAAACAAAAGTGTGGACCAAGCAAGTATACTTGGACGTATATCATTGGTAGAGTAAAGAGCTGAAAACTGTAAGGCTATAGGAACCATAATATAACAGTCACATATTGCAAATACTGCATCATACTTAGTATAATAATCACTAATAGATAAAAAGGTATCTCTTAAAACATAGGCTGATCACTCAGTATTTGATTCATATGGAAGTTTAGTTGATTTTAATAGTGCAATATTTATTCTTTACTTAACAATAACATCATACCCAACCATGAAAGATAAAGAAGAGATTAAGAAAAGAGAATCTTTACTGAATTTAAACTAGTGACAGCAAATATGCCTATGTTTGATACTAATCAGTTGATGAGTAAAGAACTGGACTTTAAGATCATATTCCAGGAACCACATTATAGAGGAATAAAATCAATTCAGCGGGTGTTGAGAAGGGAAGCACTAATCATAACATCAGTCAGTTATGTGCCATGCAAGATACACATTTAAGCAATCATGTATCTTTCGAAACATGACTGACGAGGCAGATTTTTTCCCAGTAGGTTGCCATTTTTTTCTGTGGTAGACCAGTTGCTATCCAAGACTATAGAACCCGATGTGTCCTGCTATTTATCCATAGCTGGAAGGAGAAGAGGATTCATACCTTTCCCAAGGATATTAGTGAATGTAATGGATTCGACTGGAATTTGAACTCAGCTCTCCTCAATCCAAGCCGCTATCCATTACTCTATAATATACCATTACAAAAGTAGAAAACACTAGACTACATACACAATTCACTGATTCAGTAAGTAAAATATATTCATATCACTTGGGTATTGTAGATTTTTACATATACTTAAGTGAATTGATATTTAAAGGAGTAAGAATGTTGTCTAGCTTCAATCTCTCAAATAGGGAGAATTTGTCAGCTTTTGAAAACTGGTATCACTTGAACATCAAATATGAGTCAAGATATTAAATGAAATCATCCTATTGCACTGAAAGGTGTAAGGTCAGTAAGCACACCCTGACATCTGGTATAATATGCCAATAAATCCAGTCAGTTTTTGTACTCACCTATACACAAATGTGCATGGGCCCCTATTCAAAAAAGGTTTTGTGCTACATTGCATTCTTATAAAAGAATGCATAAATCCATATAACTACTTTAGCTGCTAAATATAGGAAGAGTAAAAGAGGAAAGTAATACACTGAGGTTAGCAAATGTGTAATTTGCCTGATTATGGCTAAAGGACTGACCAGTTGTAATAATAGTTACCAAAATGAAGATCCAAATACAAATAAATCAAGAATTTGTAAAGAAATTCATTGTGAGATACATCTTTCCAAAGATCATGATCATTAATTCTAGTTGTTGAATAATGATTTGTAAATGTACCACAAGGTCCTAATCCATGATACTGTCATTATGAAATTAATCAACCAGGCACAGATTTATTAAAATGGAAAGTGACTTTTTCCATTTTAATAAATATGATTGTTTCAAAGATAATTATTCATTTTACAGATATAATGAATGCAGATAGAAAATGAGATAAAACTTGTTCAAAGCTGAAGCAACTGATTATAAATTTGAATTTTTTCCAATACAATTTAATCCAATATAGCAAGTTAGAGAATCAACAAAAAGATCTCAATACTTACTCAGTTCTAATGCTAATAAATACTGAAGGAAATCATTTGAAGTATTAAATAAATTATGCACTTATTATTGATACAAGCTGTATATAGCAATTACTAAAAGTTTAAAGTAATTATGAAAAAACAAAATTGCAGGTACTCAGTAATTAACTCATGAAGTGTATAATTGATTTTGTCAATATTTATAATGTTATGAGGATAAAGAATGTAATCATCAAGAAAAGAAGTCACTCTTTCTTGTTTGTTAATCAAATATTGATGGCAACAACTGTTTAGAGGGAGTTAGTTTAATCTACTCCTCTTTGTTAAAAATGTGTTTTTTCTCAGGATTATATACCTTATGGTATATCAGAAATCAATAAGAATTGTTTGACCAGACAAAATCAATGTATAATTGTTGCTTCAGTATTTTTTTATATATACATAGACATATCGTTAATCCAGCACATTTTCCCAAAAAATTACTTACAGATGTGCCTTTGGTCGCACTTGAATTTAAAGTTTTTATGTAGGATCATCATATTTTTATATGGAGATTATATATATATTAATAGTAATAGATAGGTTTGCCTACCATCAGATTCACACCCTTCCAGGTCTTTTGGACAGAAGTGGAGGTTTATCACTTGTTCCTTGTTTAGGATTGGGATTTTGGTTTCTTCTAAATTTTTCTCATATTTTCTTTCGCTCCAAGTAACCCTTTATGCCTTAGTGGCATTATCACCTTGTTTGTAGTCAAATGATAAAAAAACATGTATGTAGATGCATTTATTTTGGGTTGGAATTTTGAGGTGTATGTCTTTTAAAATAAACATTGATAATTTGTTGGATAGTTGAATAAAGACTATTCTCATCATTACTGTGGTGTCACCTACAACTTATGTTTGGTTGAGGGCTAATATGTATAACTGATCAGCTGTTGAGTGATGTTAGTAATGCTTGATTTGGTGAGATCAAAAAGCTATAGTATCAATCAGATTACATTCATGAGAAAACCAGTGGTGTTCACTCAATGATTGAGAACAGTTCATTACAAATTTCTTCACATATATAATATGTGAAGAAAAGATGCATGTATAATACTAGCATACCCAATGATGAGTTTAAAACTGCACCAAAAGCTCTGGCACCTGACTTACAACCTATTCTGATTTACAATGTGAAAAATAACAGAATTGCCAAGTAAAAATCAATAATGAGACAAAAACTTTGATATTTTATTGTTTTTATTTTTCAACAAAAACTGGGCTATATCAGGTAAGATTGCTGGTTTAATCAAAACAATGGCCAAAAATGACAGGTATGGGGCAGAAGTAGTACAATCAGTAGTCTGTCTAAAGTAACAAACAGTCATTAAGAATTCATGCATTCTTCTGTTGTGTACTTCCACAGCATAACATAACTTATTCCATTCTATAAATACATTTATACAGCATGTCTGCTAAAACAGACTGGTTCTTGAATTAGTTTTCTTGGCAGAGTGAAAGCAAGTTCAAGCCTACAAACAAGGCTTTGAGTTAGTCTACCATTTTATCTTTGACATCTTCAGTTTGTATAAATATCTCTTATGTCTATGACTTCTTATGAAACATTGCTCCATCTTATTTTAGTCTTTCAAAAGAAAAAAATGACTCACATAGATGTTAGTGTATAAGAAAAATGTAGATTAAGATTTTGGGGATTCAATTATAACAAAAATATATTGCTTTCCTATCCAAATGTTATTAATAGCCAGCAGACAGAATGTTCTTTTTTTCTGTAAAATTGGAATTATGCTATACACAAGATGCCTCATATAGATGTTAATACATCACAAATTCATAGCACTATGCTAGGCAGTGCATAACCCATGTAGATGTTGATGAATCAATTAAAGAGGGAAGTGCTAAAATTTTTCTTAATCAAATGGAATATGACAAACTTACCCTAGATAATGAGATTAAATATAACCCCAGATAAAACCTTGTGGTCTATGAAAGCTTTCAGAGTTCAACTTAAACTCTTTCTCAAAAATGATAATATTCTAAAAATGTGTCAATAAAAAAAATAAAATATTCTTATAATTTGGGAATTTCTAAAGAACTTAGCAAATATTTAATTAAACTAGTAAATGTGAAAAACTTATGGTTCCTTGAATCCAGTTAAGTTTATTATCTTTATAATATAAAGATCTATCATAGAGATCTTTATAATATAGAGATAGATCATAATATAATAATGGCTAGCTAATTAGTCTGATAGGCTATGCAATTCAGTGTTTTGGCCTTGAATCAGACCAAGTTAAGCTTAATCAATATCTGTATATTAATGATGATTATGTCTGCTGTAATATGATGGTAATAAAATAATCTCTCAGTTCAATTCTCACAGCAGCCAGGACAGTAACAATTGCAGTTTTATACCAGGTTAAGTCAAACTAAATAAATCTTTTTTTTTTTTTTTTGTCTATTGATGCTTTGTTGTTTTTAGTGCTAAAGCAAACAGAAAATAACTCTATGAACATTTTATTATTAATCTTAGGATCATTAGGATGTTTAAAAAATTTTCTAATTATTTTCATTAGATACTTATATTTCTTTCTTTCTAAATAATGTTGATGTGTTAAATTCATTTAAAAGAACAAAAACTAACTTTTATATTTTCTTTAAATTTATTAATTTTAACCCTAAATTAAAATGAAATGAAATGTAATTAGTAACTGTCTTGAGTTGTAGTAGTAGTAGTATTTGAAAGTTACTCCCAATCTCAACTGACAAATCCTCTCCCCCTTATGACTACTCAGGTTTATATAGAGTGTCTCACATCCATATACAAATGATCAAATGCTTACATTTATATATCATTACATCTCCCTGAAACAGCAGTTTTATGTCCTTGGTTGAACTTTTGCTGCTTTTACACACTGTTCCATTTTGTGGATTCCTTGCTCTACTTCAGCCTCTCCTTCCATAGATTTTATAGTATTTCTATTTATGGTAGACCTGGATGTCTCTTGCACACTTTTATCATCATGGCTATCTTCCTTCAATTGATCATTGTTAGAACTTTCATAATTACTTTGGAGATCTAAATTTTCATCCCCCTCATTTCCATTTGTATTGGCATATCCAGATTATTTTCATTATGATCATTATGCTCTCTATTTCTACATCTTCATCTCAGGACCTTATTTGTTGTGCATGGATTAGTATACAGCTCCTTTGTTTTTCTATTATGGCTGTATTAGGACTTTTTGCATTAGAAAATTTACCTTTGTTGTGTAGCCACAATTCTACAATGTATGTCATCATGGACACTTTTTATTAAAATCCTTCTTTGTGTTTCTAGAAGTATCACTATATTGCTGTTGCAAATTACTCCCTTCTCTACTCAGTTTATAAGGTCTTTTAACTCAAGAACAATTACCCCATCTGTCCCTTCTACTATTCTACTTGATAGAGAGTCTTAAATAGTTTCTTAACTATTTTTTTACCCCACCCACACACTGATATGTATACATGTTTGTGCTGGGGCCACAGCTTGACTCTCTAGATGAGTTATCTGAAAGAAAGCTCATTCTGTGAAATAATTTATCTGGAAGTTAAACCCAGGATTGTATGCTGCTTTTTTTAATAGTAGTAGATAGGCTCTCCTATCACTCAGGTCATACTCCTCCTCCTTCTCTTGAAAAGAAGTAGAGGCTGATCGCTTGTTTCCTGTTTAGGAAGGGATTTTCAGTTCCTTTCCTTTTCTCAGGCCTTAATAGTGGTACTGTCATGAATCTCTTGTGATATGCATGGATGGTGGCTATGCCTCTTCATACTGAGGGTACTGGGTTGGCAGTTTTCCAGTTGCTATTGATGTTCCTGACTGGTAGTTGTGTAGCATCTTAAAAGGCTGCTCTGATCAGCAGTTGTATAATATCAGGTTTTTTGCAGTGCCATGTCACACATAGAAATGTGTCCCAGCAAGCACCTCCAGTGGCTAACCCACAGCTCTGCCTTCTTGGCAAATCTGATCATGTGGTTGTGCCTGTAAACATTTCCTTCTGCTCCCCTCACCAGCCAAGAACTGCCTACTAACAGAATATCTTTCTGTTATCAACAAGCAGATTGGGACTCATTCCATAATTTCCCATGGAATGAAGTATTTAATGATCCTGTTAAAAAATGTGCATCTGAGGTTGTCTCCTGAGTGAAAGCATCAATGCTTTCATTCCCGCAAGGAAATACCAAGTTAAACCGTGTTTATCTCCTTGGTTCTCACCTGCATGCTCAGCCACTATAGCCCATTGGAATCACTTCTTCTGGCTGTACCAGTGACATGTCTGATTGCAACAGACATCTCTTTGTCTCTGCTTGTAACAAATGCAAATATGTCCTGATATATGATATAAATTACTGTTTGCTGATAGAATGAAACAGTACATAGCATCTCGCAAGTTCAGTTCTAGAGAATATTAGCAGTACTGCAAGAGTTTGCTGAACAACAGCAAATCCTCAATTCATCCTCTATTCAATCAATCCTAACATGTACAGCAGTTAAGGTTCAATGCTTTGCTCAGAAATTCTCTTCCAACTCAGCCCTTGACTCATTTGGAGGACACACACCTGATTGCACCTCCATGTCTCAAGTACTAAAACTATACTGAGTGATATGAACATAACCCCCATCACTGGTCTTGGGCATAATTTCTAAATTACACTCCCATAAGGCAAGTAGAGGTGACAAGATACCATCCATTGTCCTGAAAAAAATGTGCTTCCATGATGGCTCCAGTTCTCTCCAAACTCTATAACTATTGCCTCACTGCTTTCTAGTTTGTTGGAAGTCCTACCTCTGTAGTCCCTGTGTTTTTAAGAACTCTAGAGAACTTTTTGACCTATCTATCATCCTATCAGCCTCCTTCCACTTTTCAGCAAAGTATTTGAGGCTTTAATCAATGCTGAAGTGGTTAAGCATCTTATCTCTCACAACCTATTCTCTGACAAACAATATGGATTTCATTTTGCCTGGTCTATCGCTGATATGCTTACTGCCATCACTGAATATGTATATCAAGCTCTTTATAATAACAGCAATGCTTGAACTGTGTCTCTAGATATTTGAATGCATTTGATAGTATTTGACAGGATCTGGTCTTTTATGTAAGCTTCAGGGCAATGGTATTACAGGACGATTGTTTGATTTAATCTAATCATTCCTATCAAATTGTGAAATGAAAGTCATTCTGAACAGGCTCGCTTCCAGATCCATGTCACACAAACGCAGGTGCTCTATCCTGCTTTCTACTCTGTTTCTGATCTTCATCAATGATCTTCCTGATGTCATCAGTTCCCAAGTAGGCATTTATACAGATGACACTAATGTTTATTCTTGTCTTAATAGCAAATCTGTCAGAGCTGACAAAGTTAACCTAGCCACTGCTCTTGAAAAGGATCTCCAATTAGTGGTTAATTGAGGCAGGAAATAGCTGTTGAATTTTAATGCCTCCAAAATTAAAGTGCCCTCATTTAACCACCATAGAAAAACTTCCCTGCCTGCCATCAGTATGGATGATGCTCAACTTCTCACTGTGCTTCTTGGCCTCACATTTTCAATTGACTTGAAGTGGAACAACTACATTAAATCAATAGCTGCATCTACTGCAAGGTTCATTGTGTTGTGTTAGAAGACTTTTCTCGTCAGATTTCATCTTGCACATTTACAAAACTACCATTGTTTGTGCATTGAATATTGTTGCCATATCTGGGCTGGTGTCCCCACTATTCATCTAGAGGTTCTTGACAATCCAAAGAAGTATCTGCAATGTAATCAATCCTGGCTTGGTAACTTGACTTCAGTCACTTTCTCACAGACATGATATGGCCTTCCTCTACAAATATTTTCATGGAAACTGCTCTGATGAGCTTTTTTCCCTCATGGCCCAACTACATGAATTTAAGCATGCTACTAATTGGCATCTAGGTTTCACTCTTTTACTGTTGAAATAGTTAAATGTAACCAGCACTTGTACTCCAACAGTTTCTTTTCCCACATTTCCCAACAGTGGTAATCCGTTCCACATAATTACTTCCCTGATAACATTGTTAGATATCCTTCTTGTGATAGTAGTCCTGATATTGAATGCTCACTAACATCTGTAGTCAATGTTATATATGGTTAGAGTAAATATTTTGACTACTGGTCTTATAGAAAGAGTTCATTTTAGTTGATCAAATGTTTTTTGTTGAATCTCTTCCCATATGAATTCCATATTCTTTTATCTTAGCTTGATAAACAGCTCAGTCAATTTTGTATAACTTGGTAAGTATCATCTATAAAAAATTACTAATCCCCAAAAAGGATTCCAGTTTTTTTTTATTTTATTTTCTGGTACTGATACTTTCTGTATTTTTGTTTGATCTAGTGACATGGCCTCCTTCAAAATGGAATATCCCAGAAATTATATTTCATTGCTGCTATGTGCACAGTTTTTTGTTTATTTTCATCCCAGTTTTTCTTAATCTTCTCAATATGATTTCAGTTTTCTTTTTTAGTTCTATTTTCATTTCTGGTCCCTATGCAAATGTCATCTTGATAGCACACAATATTTTTTTTATTTTGTCTCCAATGGGTTGTTCTATGGCTTGTTGAAAAAATAGCACTAGCCATCTTTATTCCATACATCATTCTTGTCCACCTCAATAAACCTATCAGTCTGTTGATTGCTGTCAGTTCTTTGAAGTGGTCACATATGAGTATCTGGTGATAAACTGTTTTCAAGTTTATCTTCATAAAGATTTTACTTACTGCTAATGAATGTAATGCTACTTCAACATGCTACATTCAATTGGGTTTGAATCTGAGCAAACTTTATGGTTTACTCCCACTTTATAATGACCACATATTCAAAGGTCTCCATTTGCATTTCTCAAAACTATAATAGGTGATATCCATTTACTACCACCAGGTGCAACATGTCCAAAAAGGCCTTGTTCCACTAATTTTCTTAGTTTTGCAATTACTAATAGGACCAATTGTACCATCAACTTCAGTGCCTGATGGTAGGAGGGGGCAATATTTTCATTTAACTTGAGACTTGCCTTTTAATATTTTAACATGCCACAGTATTAATTAATTTTGTGGAATTAAGTTTGAGTACATCATTTCCAACAAGATTGTGATGCTTATTACAGTTCACAAAATTATGAGTATTATTTCAAATCTTTTGCCTAATTCAAAGAATCCTTCAAAGCATACTATAGTACTTTATGACTGAACCATCAAATTGTTGAAGCTGTAGATAAATCATTCATAATTTTAGCTTTCCTAGTCATTCCCCCAATTTTTGGGGAATGTGCTTTACTTTCAATGTCTTCCTTTTTTACTCTACACACAACTTGGAAGTGATTCCTTTTTCATACATTTTCTACATGTCTTTCCAAATGCTGGTTACTTCTCTTTCATTCTCTTGTGTACATATCCACAATATTGATATTTGTCTTTTGTTCCCTTTAATAAGAATGTATTGGCAATTTTTAAATCTTACTGTCAACGTTCAGAATTGTTGAATCTCTCAATCATTTCCAACTGCTGTATAATTTACACAAAAGCATTCAAAGACACGTTTCCTAATTGAAGTTTCTCAAAGATTTTGTATCAATACTTTTCGTTGTGTAATCCTTTGATAATTCTCATCTGTATCAACTTGTTTTCTATGGTCTGTTCTTCATTCTCAAGTTTTTCAAAATCACAGTAACAATTACTCTCTCTTAGCTGGTGTAGATATTTAATGACTGGTCCACTGGGTTCTTGTTTCACATAGATCTTGTCCATTCTGCCACAACTAATCTCTTTTTTGGTCACATAATCCTTAATATATTTTGACATTTCCTTAAAAATTGGCTCTGATAATATCAGGGGATTGGCCATTATCAAGACTTTTCTGATTGTCTTAAATTCTGCAGTTGCCTTAAAAGATGTGTTATCTCATTTTCAATCCTCTTTTGTTTTGTTACCTTTCAAATTCTTGCCTCTAGTATTTGCATCAAAGCACCTCAACCATGTATCCACAAAATCAGGGCACTCTATGACTAAGAGCATCCTATTGGCAGTGCCATTGTCATGCTGTATAATAGTAGCGTTCACAAGTTGCTGATGAATTTCTCCCTCTCATGACTAATTGTGTTTATATAGTGCCACACATCCATATGCAAATGATCAAACTTTTACATTTACATATCATGACAGTAACAGGACGTAACTTTAACAGGGATTTTTTTTATTTAAAATGAATTTAGACATTCATTCTTGTTATTGTAACTAACACTTATTTAAAAAATATCAAAGTAACCTAAATTTGACTGGAACTAAAAAAACAGTGGTGATCATTCATCATTAGTATGTTCTGTGGCAATTTCACAGTACTACCACTACCATCCATCCTAACCCAAGGATAGTTGTATAACTTTGTCCATAGAAATCAAAATTCATTTCAGTGTTGCTGACTTTCCCATAGTATCATTGATATTAATTTCATCTTTGCTTTGTCCATAAAAATGGCTGTTTTAAATCTTGAAGCAGCAACTGAACTATTATTCGCAAGTAACTTACAACCTTTGTGCTATTTTGTTGTTTGTATTTTTTCTTTCTTCTTTATTGCTACTTATTTTCCTTTCTTTTTCTTTACTGCTATTAATTTAATATTTTTACCTTCAGCCCCTCCTCCTCTCATTTCAATGCACTTGTTGAAACTAGAGTGAATTTGTACTGTATAACATTGTACAAATTCTAAAATATTTGATCATGACTAACTGCTACTTTATAACTTTGGCATAAGACTAACTGCATACTTTCTGCTTAATATTGGTACTAAAAACTTAATATGGCAAGAATGAATTGATTTTTCCCTGCCCAATGTTTTAGTTGGTAGTAGACATCAGAATTTATACTAAGTTACAATGTAATATGATCTATCTTTTCATAGATTAGTCATATCATAATTCTTTCCCCTAAAAATCATTCTTGATATACTCTTGATTCCTCCAGAATATTAATCATGCTTTAATCTTTCCAACACCTGGCTGGAGTCTAAAGTTTTATTCAGCAACCTTCCTAGAGTTGGTGTCTCAATAAAAATCACTCAGCTGTCTGTGCTACAAACAGGTTAATAGTAGGAGTAGATTGGCTCACCTATCATTTGGCCTATACTACTTCCACATCTATTGAACTGGAGTAGAGGATCATTTCTTATTCCCTGTTCAGGGTTAGGGTTTAATAGTTCTTTCTTCTACCAGAACCATAATGATTTAATTGTCTTGACTTTCATTATGAAGGTACAGGGTTGGCATTTGCTGGCTGCTGCTTCTGACTGATCATTTGGAGCCTGAAATCTTTGGTAATACTTAGAGAGGCTGCTCTGATCAACAGTCGCATAATATCGGGGTATTTGTAAGGGCCATTTTGTGCATAGGTAGATGTCCCTGTATATATTTCCTGTGTGCAACCCTGAGGCCACATTATGCTCTGGTCTCAGTCACACTCTGGCTAGTTTGTATTGCCATTGACAACAGATAATGATAATTATGTTGGCCTTTTCTTTTTCTCAGTCCAAATCTCATGACTAATACAGTTAAAAGAAATATGAGTAAACCAGTAAACAAAAAATTATCTACCCCCTCTATCTTTCTTTGTCCAATATTTATGGGATCCAGTCAAATTTCTGCAGTGTAGAATCTTTTCTTTTGGAATGGTCACTGGATATCTTTGCACTTTGTGAAAATTTTTCTATTGCTACCATCTTCTCATTTGCCAAAAAGATTCCAGCATTTACATGCACGGCTTTGGTATTTTCATTCAGGATAATCTTCTGATGATAAGGAATTGTCTCTTGAGTCCCCAAACAAATCTTTCATGTACTTTGATGTTTCATTATTACACTTTGTTAGCTATCACTCTTTTTTTTATCACTCTTCTCTGAATGCAGTATATTAGACATAATCTCTGACAGTATAGAAAAAGCACTCTCTCTCTATCCATCTGTGAAACTCTTTGTCTTTAGTGATTTTAATGCACACCACAACACGTGGCTTAAACATTCTAATAGGAACTGATGTTGCCTGTATTCAGACATTGAATTTTTCCATTGCTCAATCCCTTACTCAAATTGTGGATTTCCCTACTCATTTCCCCAGCAATGGGCTTACTTACTTGATTTATTTCTCACCTCCTCTCTTAACACTTGTTGAGTTTCACAACACTGTCCTCTTGGAAAGTCAGATCACTCTGTAATATCTATTGATATTTTATCCAATCATCTATTAAAGAGGAACTTCCTATTCATAAGACCTCTTTCCATTACCAGAAAGCTGACTGGGACTCACTCCATGATTTTCTTCATGACACTCCTAGGACTGAGAATTGAGAATTGTGCCACTGAATTTTCTTCTTGAATTAAAGCTGACATGGATGCTTTCATTCTTTCTGGGAAATACCAGATGAAACCTCAATCTTCTCCATGGTGGACACCAGCATGCTCAGCTGCTATCAGCCACAGTAATCACTACTTTTAGCTATACCAGCATGACAGCTCCTGTCGCACCTATTCGTTGTTACTCATAATAAATATAAAAAGTCCTAGAAGGAGCTGAGTTTCTGTTTGCTGAGAGAATGAGGCACTACATTACATCTAACAACTTCGGCTCTCATAATTACTGGCATCTCTGTAATAGTGTATTAAATAAGAGTAAGGTGTCTGTTTCTCCTCTCTTTAATCAATTTGAGGTGATAACAGCTGTTGATAAAAGCTGAATACTTCGCCTGTAAATTTTCCTTAAACTCTAATCTTGACTCATCCAGAGTATCTCTGCCTAACTTCCCACTTAGAACTTAGGCTCTTTGTATATAACTCTTTTTATGGTTTCTGCTATCATCTCTAATCTAGATCTCCACAAAGTATGCAGACCTGGTGGTATCCCTATGATAGCCATTAAGAAATGTGTTCACAAACTGGCTCCTGTTCTCTCATAACTGTATAATAAATGCCTTGCTGCCCCTTGCTTTCCTGCCTGTTGAAAGTTATCATCTGTTGTTCCAGTTTTTAAGAACTCTGGTAAATTGTCTGACCCTTCTTACTTTTTGGGAAACTCCTAGAGGCCCTAATCAATGCTAAATTGGTTAAGCATCTCTCATTGCAAGACTTTTTTAAAACAAGCAATATGGCTTTTGTTTCTGCAGGTCAACTGCTGATGTACTGATAATAATTGCAGAAAGTGTCTATCATGCTCTAGATAAAAATTGTGAAATCTTAGAAGCTTTTGACAGTTTGACATACTGGTCTTCTCCACAACCTGAATAGTTAGTGTCCCCAGACAAATTTTTGATCTGATCCAGTCTTTCCTATCAAATTGTGAAATGAAAGTTATTCTGAATGGCTACTCATCTAAATCCTTTTGTACTAATGCAGGTTTCCCTCAGTGCTCCATCCTTGGTCTCAGTTTGTTTTTAATTTTCATTAATGACCTTCTAAATGGCATCAGCTCTCAACTTGCTATCTATGCTGATGACACAACCATTTATTCCTGTCTGATCAATTCAGTTAGGGCAAAATGGAAGCCAATGTCCAAAATGATATTCAGTCTGTTTTTAACTGGGGCAAAAGATACTTGTTAATTTTAACACTCCCAAAACAAAACTGCTCCCAATTAATAATCTGAGAAACCTTTCTCTGCACTTCTATCAGTATGGCTGATGCTAACCTCCAGGAAAGTGACTCATTGTACCTTCTCAGGTTAACATTCTCAGCTGACATCAAATAGAAAGACTATATTGTATCCATTGCTAAGTGAGCTGCTAAGAAAGTTGGTTCAATGTGTTGTGCAAGACAATTTTTCTCTCCATAATATATCCTACATATCTTGACTTCAGTCATTTTTCCACCATCATAAGGTTGATTCCCTGTGCCTTTTCTATAAGTACTTTCATGGTATTCATGGTAATTGTTCAGATTTACTTTTCGTTATGGTACCTAGACTTTTTTAATTTAAGCACAGTACTTGACTGGCATCAAGATCTCATCAATTTACAGTTGAGTTGGCTAGAAGTAACCATAAATTCTATGCTAACAGTTTTTTCTCGCACTTCTCGCTTGTGGAACTTGGTTCCATGCTTTCCAGCCAAATTTAATCTGCAAAACTTTAAATGCAATGTCAATCACTATCTACTAACCTCTTGATTACTCTTCATCTGTTCAAGCTCCTTAGCAATGTTCCTGTTTCTAATTCTTCCACACCCTGTAACCTCTTGTGTCTTAGTGGTTTTACTGCTTTACTACATATTTATATAAATTAGGATATCACTGGTAGGATTTATTAAGAAAACATGGCAAAAATTTCCTTCCTTTTAATGTTTAAACACAATTCTGACATTAATGAATAAGCATTGAATTTTGCAATTTTTAATTAAAATGTGTTTCAGTAAATTTCAGCACTCACTCTGCAAGGAAGATTCTTAGTAGTCAGGAATTAAAACAAGCATTAATAACAAAATAGGGTTATTATTTATGTAATATGAATTGCTGAATATTTTTACTATAGAAATAAATTATAAATGTTTTTATAACAGAAACACATTGCAAATCACAAAATGATCAAGAATTAATGCAAGCATTTTCAACAGAATAGGGATATTATATCTATTATGTAATTATATTGCTAATGATTTTATTATGGAAATGTATTAAAAATGAGGAAAAAGGGATTGTTTGTGGTCAAAAAGTAATGACTGGCAATATAGGAATATTATAGAATTTCAATAATGGATAAATATCATATTTATACATAGATATCATATTTACACATTTAAATAACAGCTAATACATTTACAAATTTGCTCATACCTAATGAAAAAACACTGTTAGATTTAATTTTCAAAGATTTCATTAAAGACAAATTACTTGTGAAAATTACATCTCTTTTTCTTTGAATTTCATTCACCTGAAATGTGACTGAAATTCCTCTCCTGGTAAAAATTCCTCTCCTTATATATGAAATTCTTGCTCTGGAGGTAAGTGCCTTCTGTTTGAGAATTACTAATTTTCACAGTTGTTAGTCATTTTGATATATGGAAAACCACTATAAATAGCAGATAATAAATAACTTTTTGTAGCATCTTTCTCTCAAAATAGCCTATTTTTAGCTGCACTGCCTCTCAGAGATAGAGCTCTAATTGTTCTACTATTTCTATGGAAGGAAAAGTGAATTCATGCCTCCCTCAAGAGCATTAGTAAACAATGAATACAAACTATCTCAGCCAGAATGGAAACTTGGTTTGCCAATTCCATTTCCTATGTTGATAACCATTGTGCCACTTCCACACCTGCTTCAGTTTACAGTTCTAATAACATGTAAAAAAATGAAAATAATAATAATATTATTTAAATTTGTTAGATGAAGCGTTAAAAAAATGAAAGATTTGTGCAATCATGGCTTAATTGTTAAAGCAGCTGCCCCAGATAAACAGCTAAAGAAAAGGGATGCAAGTTCAGATGTCAGCAGAGGCTTTGTGTTTATTCCTCATCCATTTTGCTTTATAATGACAGTTTGAGATTTGCAGTAAAAAATAACAGAAATATGAAGAAAAATGCTATAAAAAATGAATAAAATACAAATATTTCCACAAAACAGCTAATACAATTGGGTCATTGTCAAAATTGCATAACACATTAAAATTATTATTACCTGTGTTATAATTTTTATATTTTCTATGAAATTTAAAGAAGAATAAACAACTAATTAAAATTCCTAAATAAAGTTTGTTTGCAATATGAGGTGTGGCATGAAACTAAAACCATTCCTTTTAATAAAGAAATCTTTGTTTGCAGAAAAATATTTTAATTACAACATTTAAGATCTGCTGCTTGTATAATTAGTGTTGCAAAGTGAGGCATACAAATTATGTTCAGCACTTTTCTTGGTTGATTGGTCTGTTAATTCAAGCAACAAGGTTGCCAGTTCAAGTGAGTGTTTCGCCTACAATTTAGGTCAGAAGCATTTAACCTTGAGTTAATGTTTAAGAGTTTGGTAGGATTTAGGATTGACTTCTTTTTTGCTCTTTTAATTTTTGAGCTTTACAACATTGAAATACATTTAATAACTTGTTTGGCATATTTTTTATTCTGTTTTAAATGTGCATGCATGTGCACACATGCACACCTGTGTGTGCGTGTGTGTGTGTGTGTGTGTGCATGTAAGATAGAGAGAGCAAGAAGTAAATTCCAAAGAAAACTGCACAAAGAAAGTAAGAAGGAAAGCAAGCAAGCACTAAAAAAGAAACACTGAAAATGGCTGGAACAAATGGAAGAAAAATTTAAGAAAAAGAAAATGAAAAACATGTGGACAATAAATTGAAAAAAATAAATTGAAAAGATAAAAAGTGAAGCAGTAAATAAAAGTGAAGAAAAAGGAAAGAAAGACAAAAATTCTTAAAGAACTGAGAGAATGAAATTTTTAAAAACTAGAAAGATGAAAAATTTGATATCATTTTCAGATTAAATATAGATTCCTGCATAAAAGAACAAACATAAAATAGTAGCAGATAATATATTTTTACATAAACCTTTTGAAACTCAATGGAATATGATATTGGTTTTTTAATGACAGTTGTGCCCATAAGTAAGTATACCCTACCAATATTTTATAAAAAAGTTAATTTTCTTCTGAATCCAATAGACCAGGATTTTATAATTTCTTGTATTATGTTACACAATCTAAACAAATATTATGAGTTATTATTTATTACCAGGCACTACAATATGGAAACTGTAATAAAAAATATGAATATGTAGCAGTCCAAAAATAAGTACTTCATTTTATATAGTAAATATATTTTCAAACAAAACTTTTTCCTGAAGGAGATCTAAGTAAATTTGAATATTATGCACAGATTATGCATTATTTTTATAAAGGTAGTTTTTCATTGAATAGACATTTGTTTAAAAAATGTCTTTATGTGGAAAAGAACTCCACTGATCTTTTTGGAAAATACATACAAAATTTTGACAAATTGAACAATGACTAGTAAAAACAGGTTCTAAGCAAAAATACTGTTGTCAAAATTATGCAAAAATGGAAGGAAATTGTAAAAGTTGGAGGTGCACAGGATGACAGGATGCAAGCTGATTCCAAGTTCTATTTGTTATATTAGGTTGAAAATCTTATAAAATCAGCTGCAGATGTTGCTCATGGAGTAAAAAGTGTGTGTCATGAATGTTTCATTTATAACAACATTCCCTAAATAAAATAGGCTTACATGGCTGATGATGTCATAGGAAAATGGTACTGAATTTGAGCCACAAACAAGCTCATTTAAAATTTGCATAGGAGAATATAAATAATTTTTTAAAAAAAATCTCAGATATTATAATGTGGTCAGATGAAACAAATATCAACCTAGGATAACATCCAATGAGTTTGTCAGTGACTTAGTGAGGTGTACAAGAAAAAATGTTTGGTCTCATCAGTTAAGCAAAGTGATAAAAATGTCATAGCCCGGATTTGTTCATGTCCAAAATAGCACTGTTTAGCTGCATTTCATTAATGGAATAATGAATATTGAAGATTACATCAAAATATTGAAAGAAAAACATGCTTTCTTTATTTAAATGCTTGGGAAGAAGAGCTATGCTCCAGCGTGATAATGACCTAAAACATTCCACTCAGATGACAACAGAGTTTCTGAGTAAATAAAAGATAAACATGTTTGATTTGACTATCATGTCATTGGATTTAAATCCAATTGAACACTTGTGGAATGTGGGGAAATAATGATATTACAACAAGACAGAATTGAAAGTGGAAAAAAATTCCAATGACATTTTGTGAGAGTAATGTTATCATGACTACATTAAGCATTAAAATAAAATAAAAAAAGAAAAATGGTCACATGAGATTGGTTTGAAATCACTTCTTTTGCAGAGATGTATTTATTTTTGGATTGCTACATATTTATAGTTTTGACTACAGTATTTTATTGCTTTAGAATTTGATCACACCTAATTGTTTTGATTGGATAATGTTCCACCAGAAAATCCTGGTTTGTTTGGTTTAGAAATCTTTTTAAAAATATTGGTGGAGATATACTTATTTATGAGTGACACTGTATGTTTGCATGGAACAGTTTCTTAATATTTTTTTTAATGTAGCTGTAGTAATACAATAAGCACATCCCATCTCCCCTCTTACTTGTAACCATCCACTATAATAAAATAAGCATTTTCAGCACTAGAACTGAATTAGTCAAATAAAGCTTCATAAGCTTCTACTTAAAGTTGTTGCTATATTACACTCATCATCTAACCCTCAAGCAAAACTTTCATTATTTGTACCACTGTAGGAAGTATTTTTTTATATTTGAAAAATTTGCAATTCTATTTTTTTGTAAATACTTGCTTAATAAAATTAGTTAATTATATGTGCAGCTTTTGTTGAACCTTATTATTTGGTTTTGCAACAAAACTAAATAATAATAGGGAAGAAACTTGAAGATTTTCTAAAATGCCTGGCTCAATAAAGGAGATTATAGGGTCATGACCCTAATAATTTATCTATAAAATCATCTATAAAAAATTAAAATATGAGTTTCAAAATAAGACAATGGCTTTATCCCAGTTACATCTAAAAAAACAATGCCTGAAAAGTTCTAATGTGAGCAAGAATTAGATGACCTTGTCAACAGATGACCTTGTCAACAGATGACCTACATATATATGACCTTTATCCAGGTCATCTGTAGATAAGGTTTTAAATTGATTTCCTTTCTTCTGACATCTCAACAAAGTATAAATATTAAAAAAAAAGAAATAAACTTAAATAATAAAGCAATAAAAATCTAATAAAAAAATCCTTGTTTGTCACCTCATGACTATTATATAGGAATTGATGTGCCTAAAACAAACATTCGTTCATAATCATATACAGAGGCTAATGTATTTGACAAAATTCCACATTTTACTTTTCTGTCATCTTTTATGGATTACCTTGCTGTGATTTGGGTAAATGTCAGAAATATATTTTTAAATATTCTCTACTCTTCCCACTTGCCATTCCTGTGAAAAAAAAGAGATAGAGAGAAAAGAAGACATTGTAGAATACTGCAACATCAGAATCTCAAAGAACCTGAAGATTCCTGGGTTGTACCTTAAAGTCAGGAAATAAAGCATACTTTTATATGGAAGAATATTTGTTGGTTTACTTGTTCTTGTTATTTACATAAACATTCCACTCTGCCTGCATCATCTAGCTAACTCTCTCTCTCTCTCTCTCTCTTTCTCCACTGTTTATTCATCTTACTTCCATTCTTTCACCTTTTCTGTCTTTCCCATCCTATTTATCTATTCCTTTCTTTCTTTCTTTTCATATAATTTCTTTCATCAACTTTCATTCACTAATTTTCTCTTAATGATCTTTCTCTCTCTCACTTCCACATTGTTCATCTCTATGTTGCTTTCCATTTCTCTCTCTCTTTTTAAATCTCTCTCTCCTTTTTGTTCTCATTAATTCCAATGTCACTTTCTCTTTTTTATTTTTATTTTTTCTTTCTTTTCCTTATTTTCCCCCTTCTCTCTCTTAGCTTCAATCTTTTTTTATTCACTTAATTTAGCCTTTTTGCATCCCTATTTATTTAAATCTCTCTTTTTTTTCTCTTATTAACCCACTCTCACCCTCCATAATTCCTTTTTGTATCTCTTTTCTTTCTCTCCCATTTGTTAATTTTCTCACTCCACTCATATATTAGGTTGGTGCAAAAATAATGTCGTTTTTGACGTTCAACTTCAAAAGAAAAACGACATTATTTTTGCACCAACCTAATAGTTATTATCATTCATTTGCATTTTTGTACCATTTTATCTCTTTCTTTCTTAATCTCAGTCACCTCTTTCTCCTCTCTCTTTGGAATTTAAAATCTTTATCTCTTCTCTCTCCCTTTTTCTTCTGTGTGCCTTCAAGACATTGGCGATCATGGCTCTCCACAATTTCTTGTCCTTTGTAGCTCTTAATAATTTTTATCTTTGATTGAGAAAGAGATAAACAGATAAATGACGGAAGAAAAGATAAAGGTAAAGATATCATGAATGAGATGAGACAAGGCGCCTTATATAGTGACTTCACAAAACCTATACACACACACACACACTTTAATAGTGACTGAAATTGCCTGAAATTTTATTAAGAACTTTCATGTCAAAGAATAAATTATGTAATAAATATCTACTGATATATATTTGATAATTATACTATGCATTTTCTTCAAATAAAAATATATATAGTCATAAAAATATGAGATGAAAAGTTCTTGGGCCAACACACTTCCCCAAATCTGACCAAATGACCAAACATCAAAAGTTTTTGGAAAGGCTTCTTGGCTGGGTATATACATTTTCAGCACTCCTCATATATATGTACAAAAAAATCAATGTCTTCACTGTTTGTCAATTTAGAACATTTTTTTTTCTAAATATTCTGAATATTTAAAATGAATTATCATTTAAATGCTTTTCTTTGCCAACTTGAGATGTACTTCTCCACACTTCTTGGATCTACAAACACATCAACTTTCAACATCATTGTTATCAAATGGCTGTACAAGAAAGCTCTACTGTGCTCAAAAATGTTAGTCACCAGCATCAACTGGCAACATTTGCAGGCACTTTCATAAAATATTCATATTAACAAATGAACAGATATTGTTGTAGCTCAAGAAAAAAAAAAGTTTATTATACTGTAAAATTTTAAAATTCCTTGGAACCTTGGTCACTTATTATATGAACTGGAGCTAAAAGGTTTCCCAATAATGCTGCTATGTAATTTGAGTCAGCCATGGCTATGCAAGGGCATAAAACTGGTAATTAAGAAGCTTGTGCTACATTTCATCTCAAATTGCCACGATGGAAATTTAAAGCTTTTAATTAGGCTGTAAAGCTAATTTGACAGATAAAAAAAAAGTTGAATCATTTCAAAGCTTACAAAGGTAAAATGACACTGGAAAAAAGGAAAAATGATCTGCACCAAATCAAGCTATGAAATGTTCACTAATGTATGCTGTGCTATTCTTAATGGACCAGACAATTGTAACAAAGTTTAGATGGCTACTGGTATGGGTTTAAGACAGCAACAAGGCAGAAATGGTATAATATTTTGACGTTGTGAAGTAGAGGGCCGACAACATGTTCTAGATGATATGATAGTGACATCTCAGGCATACATTGAGTTTTTATGGTACATGGAATAAGGTACACATTGAGTTATGGTTCAAGGAGATAAGATAATTTTTATGCACAACAATGCTCCATCATATTCAGCAAAGGAAACTACTGAATATCTGAATAAAATTAGTTTCAAAGGCTTTCATTTGATGAAGTGGCTGGTTTGTTTGCCTGATTTTAAACTGACTGAAAAATTCTGGACCATTCTGAAGAGAAAGATTTATATGGTCGATAGCAAGTTACTAGCAAAGATGAACTTTGAAATGCTGTTTCATATGAAGAAATACAGCCACTCATAAAATTAATGGATTTACAATTTTAATTTTTGTCCAAAACATTTGTCTTTGTAAACTTTTACATAATGAATTATATTTTGTTTTTATTATGACATAATGTTAAACTCAAAATAATCTGTATATTTTTATATTAAAGTATAGAACTATTTTGGTGACTGAAAGGATAGATATATTAAACTTATCTATTGTCTTGTATCCCTGCAAACATTTTTTGAGAGAGTAAAAAAATATTCTGTCTGTATTTCTGAGATGAGATATTATGTACATTATTTTCATTATTCGGACTATTGTCCTCTTCTTTGTCACCATATTTATCACAACGTTTCGGCCGTTGTATGCTCCGGCCTTCTTCAGGTGGTTGGAATGTCGAACTGAACCCTTTATTTCACTCACTGGGGTAGACTGTTCTAGTTCCACGTGCCATGTTTGATGGATGTCAGTTATCAGTTATTTCCTGACCATTTCCTCAAGGACACATGGCACAGTGGATAAAGGCATTGGTTAGATCCAGTGACAGGACCCAAAGAGTTCAATACCTGGTTAAGGCAGTGGAGAACTTTCAGAGGGAAATTAACAGGAAATAACTGATAACTGACATCCATCAAACACGGCATGTGGAACTACCCCAGTGAGCGAAATAAAGGGTTCAGTTTGACATTCCAACCACCTGAAGAAGGCCGGAGTGTACAACGGCCGAAACATTGTGATAAATATGGCAACAAAGACGAGGACAATAGTCCAAATAATGTAAATAATGTAAAAAAACATTGATTTTAAATGCCTACACACTTGTTTGGCAAAAAGAAATCCACATCTGTTTTCTGAAAGGCATCTCTGAAGGGAACCTAACAAAAATGTTCAGCACCCTGAGAAAATTTATTTAACCACAGTCTTTTATTTTTCATCTCTGTAAAAAGACTAAAAATAGGTCAGAACAATTTTAAGTTCCTTTTTCTGCCTTCTTACAGCAAAAACCATCAGAAAGTAATAACCAAATCTGACAGGATGTAAATCATAAAAGCATTCATATCAAGTTACATTCTACAAGGAATCTAAGGGAGAAACCAGCTGTCCCTTCAATATCACTGTTGAAGAACCATTAACGGTTACACAGGTACCTGCTACTTATGAAAGGTTTTGTAGGAACACTGCTTCTGAGTAGGAGAGGAAACTTATAAATCTGAAATGAACATCATTATCTGTCTTGACAAGTCTGTTTAAAAGGAAAAAAAGGACAGATCTTTCTAATATAATGTCAAAATTGTAGGCAACAAAATCCCCCTCCTTTAGATAGTGCATATGGAGAAGGAAACCCCACATAAGGATTGTACATATAATTCCAATGTGGAATTAATGCAATATGTTTATGTTTTTATACCAAAACTTAATAGACTTGTTGATTTTTGTATATCTAGATTTTTTCCTCTGGTCAAGGCAAATTATCTTTGCATGAGTTTTTTCCTCTAGTCAAGGCAAATTATCTTTGCATGAGTTTTTTCCTCTAGTCAAGGCAAATTATCTTTGCATGAGACTTTACTGCTCATATCTGTAAATTTAAAAAATTGTCAAGTGAGGAATTAAAAAAATATGGTAAGGTGGTGCTATATAAATCGTAGAAAAACTGGAAAACATATCAAATATATAAAACAACAATGATGACTATATTAGTCTCATATTATAATGAAAATACATTATATCAAAATTTCAAACAACAATCATATTCTACATGTCAGTTAAACACTGATCTGATTTCATGAGTATCGTAACCCATTATAGTCATCGGTACACCATATGTACTACAGTCATAGCTCTTCAAGTGCCTAATGTGACAGAGGTAATTACAGGTGAAGACTAAAACTTTAAAATTAATATTTGATGATATTTTTCTAGTGTGTTAGTGTGGGACTGTATAATAAAAAAAAGTATGGTTCTGAAATAAATATGAAATTCCAAAATGAATATTAATGTTTGTGTATATAATCAAATTTAGATGCTTATCCATCATAGAGTAAGTATAATAGGACAATGGAAACTGACTCATTTTATATCTATCTCTATCAACCTGTGGTATGGGTTTCAGGCATTATGGTTTCCATTGGTCAGTATTATCAAAATGTCACCTCTTTGACAAATCAACAATGATGAGAATCAAACTAGGGCCTCATAACCAGATATATTTTAACCATTTGGCTATATATGTCCATAATGTGTTTGTGCGCGCATATATATATATATATATATATAGAGAGAGAGAGAGAAAAAGGTTATAGTTGTTTCAATGAGAGAAAAATGTATATATTAAAAAAGAGAGAAACTCCAAACATTATTAGTTATAATGTGGATTTGTTTTAGTATATATATTATATTTTAGTCATCATATTTCTACTGCACATGTTTCCAATCTCGTAACCTTCTTCAGGCAAATAAAAAGAATAAATTTTTAAAAGGAATAAATTTTCCTTATATATTTTTAATGACTTATTGTTCATTTTCTGTATTTATTAGTGAGCCTACACAGAAAGAGTGTGTAAATGTGTGTGTGTGGTGGGGTATGTATGTATATGTGTATGTCTATATACATATATGTGTATCCTGATTCCTTATTATAAGACAATATGTATATATGGGGAGGGAATATACATATGCAGACAGGGATAGGAATCATCTCTCATCAAAAATCTATCATCACCATCTCTCATACCAAACTTGCTAGTTTTATTAGCACTTAGGCAGAAATTCCCTTTTGCCAACACTCCAGAAAGAAGTTCAAGGCTCACTAACAAATACAGAAAACAAACAATGAGGCATTAAAAGAACATAAGGAAAATTTATTCCTTTTTAAAAATCTTTTCCTTTTATTTGCCTGAATAAAATCACAAGACCAGAAACACATGCAGCAGAAATGTGAACAATAAAATATGATATATATACTAAAACAAATCCAGATTATAACCAAAAACGTTTGTGGTTTCTCTCTTTTTTAAAATATACATTTTTCTCTCATTGGAACAACTATAACCTTTTCCATATATATATATATATATATATATATATATATATATATATATATATATATATATATATATATATATGCATGCACACACACACACACATTATGGACTTATATGGCCAAATGGTTAAAATATATCTGGCTATGAGGCCCTAGTTTGAAACTAATCATTATTGATTTGTCAAAGAGGTGAAAGATTTTGATATTGGCCAATGGAAAGTATAATGCCTGAAAACCATATCACAGGTTGATCCAAGCCTCATGAGTGAAATGGGTAGTTAAAATTGTTCAAGAGCTGTTGATGGATGTGCTAGCATAAAGTCATGAATCCTCATTAGCAAGTTCTTGGGCATACTGACCTTGTTTAACTACTGATCATGTTATACTATATACTTTCTTCTAGAATCTAAAATTAAGGTCCACTCAGCATAATTCCAGTATAAACTACAGGCTGTTTGTTTATATAGAAAATATACAAATCTACTTGAGCAGGTGTTTGCAACACCTAGTCACTTGAAAACAAGCAGTCAGGCATCATTATATATTTATAAATGCACAAAAGGGGATGTTAAAATGTTCTCAGCCTATCCATGAAGGGCTATGAAACATAGATGCTGTTTCACATATTTACCCTGAATTTTAATACTTAGCACATCAATTCTTAAATTTCTTTAACCCTTCACCCAAAATTCTAATATTTGATTATTGAAATTCTACTCCAAATTATTTGACTCTGTGTACTCAAATCTCAAATTCTTCAAAACATCTATAATCTTGTCAGCCCTGTGCAATGTTCTGCAAAAAGAATATCTCTTTCTGCAAACATTTTTTTGTCAATACCTGCATTAATCAGTGCAGAATTTTAGAATAGAGTTCTGCATTCATTGTTTAGATCTTTTCAAGATAGTCATAATCATACATTGCTTATCTCCAAAAACCATAGTCATAGTCATGACATTTTCTGATGAATTTTGGTTCTTGTATTTCTTCTGCTGTGGCAAACCTGAGTGTTGTCAATACATGAACAGTTGCTTACTTTCTAATTCAGAGACATGTAAGCATGTTTCATCAAAAGTAACAAATTATTCCAAAAAATTATCACAAAATCACTGAAAATGGAGCAAAATCATCTTGACAGTATCTCTTTGATATTTTTGTTTGGCATTCATTTGGCTAACATCCTCTTCATACCCAACTATTCAGGAATTATAAACCCCACCCATCCATATTCCCTGGGTACCTAACATGTTTCAGCAGTTTTTTTGCTGAGATTCATTGATCAACCAAAATTAGATCATGAACAATTTCAACAGTTGAAGAGTGTCTCTCAGATCATGTTGCAATTTGGTTCACAAAATTTCCGTACTGGATATTTACACACCATTTCTTCATAATTGAGGATGATGGGCATGTATCCCCCAATATTTTCATCATATACATGTGGATTTTCCTTTGCAATTTTCTTCTGTGGTAACAGAATCTTTGTGATGAGTCAGTTTGAAATTTCACACTTTTGATGCATTCACTGTAAGACATGCATGTTTCCAGTGATACTACAAGTGGGTCATCTGGGAAATCAAATGGAGGTATATCATCTTATGAAATGACAAAATGTTCTATCTTCATTCAAGTAATGATCATTTGCATGTGTGATGTAGGCCTCAGGAATCATAAGTTAAAACTTTGAATCACCTTTGGCATCCATGGAGGAAACATTGAACAGTGCCATGTTTATCATGCTCTTATTGACAACTTCCCTATTTGGAACAAAAACCGTACTGGTACAATATCTGACCCATTCAGTTACGCCACCTACAACACTTGCTTTATTATGTTAATAGGTGTGAGGAGCATGGAATAATGTTTCCTAAGATTTTATTCACCAACATTTGTATGACTATATACATATGAGAGTAGAGGCTTTTAACACCAAAGTAGGATATACACTATATTAATCTGGGGTCTGGTTACGGTTGATAGACCACTTATTTTATTATATTTGATCATTTAATGTAATCCTACTTGGCCTCCAATTTACAATTTATTTCAATTTACTCAAGATTAAACATATAAGTAATATATCTGTATCTTTAATCTTGAGTAAATCAAAACTTTTTTTCAGTCAGTGTATATACATGTTTAAATACATTGATAGACATAGAGATAGGCATGCATGTGTATGTGTTTATACATACAGTAGATTTTAACTGAGTCAACAAAGAATCAAGGTATCACTTTATTTGAGGCAACTCTTTAAAATAACAAAATAAATCAAGTATGATTGTAATAATTTCTTTCATTATCTAAAGCACCAAATCATTTAATAGGGCTGACATAAACTGATATCACCTTTTGGTTGAAAATTGTTGATTTACAGATTAGGCTGCTAGTATTTGCTGCATATCTGTTGTGAGCAATCTTTAGGAGTATAGGTACAATAATATGGGTCATTTAGTATATGGAAATACCCAACATTTAAAAATATGATGCTTATATATATATATATATATATATATATATATATATATATTGAGCAATAAAAAATATCAAAAAATTAAAATTTTCAGTCACACTGGTTTGTATATTAATATTTTTTTGTTTTATTATTTCAGTTAGGTTCCTTGAATAGTTTCAGCCATCATCAGGAGAAAAAAACATCCCTGCTTGTTAGTAGCAGTGAACTACAGGAGTAAATGATTGTTTCTGAAGAAAGTGAAATTTATCTGTAGTTTTCATTTGTTTTTTTATTGTTAATTTTTGTCAGTCCTTATATTGGTTAAACAGCCTCTTTCTAGTTGTTTTTAAAAAAGAGGCTGGTGGATTCCTGAGTCTTAAAATTCCCACCTTGGTCATTTTGACCATTTTATTGATTGCTGGGAAGGGGATGTGTGTAATAAGTGTATGTTATCTTTTAGTTTTTGGGGAGTGTCTGTGATGTGTGTATGTGTATATATTTGTGTGTAAATGTGTGAGACCTTAACACATCTGCAAGCATGTCTGTCTTGTGTGGGTGAGAAATGTGGGTGAGGCTTGATTTATGGGATTATATATTAATTCTATCTGCATTGTTTAATTTGTGGTTAAGCCTGTCTGGACAAAGTGTTTTGAAGCATAATATCCATTTGTCTTCATGTTCCTCTAGTATTTTTCCAAATTTATCTTTTCTTTCTATTTCTATTTTTCAATTATAGTGAATTTTGCATGGATTTTAAAATCATGTTTTACTGGGTGGAAATGTAATAATCTTTTGTGGGGAGCCAACTTGATCTGATTCAATAATTATTATTAATTCTGTAGTGAAAGGGCCATTCAGTTTTTCCCACATATTGTTTCTGGTTTCTAATAAGTAAATTATGTTGTGACTTCTACACTCAGAGTTCTGGTAAATTTGAAAGTAAATTTAGTGACTGAACTAGTGAACAAATTGGTATGCCTGATGTGATTACACCATAGGCTTCTTTTGTTGTTGCATGGTTGGGAAAATATGGTTGTTTTTATTCTTGATCTATTATGGATTACCTTATCACCTGAAATTTGGTTACTACCTATAATTTCCTTAAAGTTCTTAGGTCTAAGATATGATAGAATGCTAGGTTCCTCAAACAAAATTTTTAGTTCTAGTTTGAGATGTAGCATTTTCCAGCAACTTTTAATTAGCTGAGATAGTGTCAAAAAAAGTGGTGTTAATAATAATATAAATATATATATATATATATATATATATATATATATATATATATATATATATATATATACACAGGGTCCTCAACTTATGTCGGAGATCCATTCCTACAGCATGATGTAACCTGATTTTTTGACATAGGTCAGCACCCTGCCTTATGTTTGAGAGCCATAATAAAGAGCAAAAAGTTTCCAAAAAATGGCACAAATGAAAGATAGCAAATGTAGCACAAGCACACACACACACATATATATAATATGGTGGTGTAGAAACAATTCCATTTTCCTAATATAGTGACATGTGATGACATATTATATTATGGGAGATGGCACCATAACATTGAAATGCCATATATCGAGTCTAACGTAACCTGAGGACCTTCTGTATATATATATATACTTGCAGCATGGCCCAGCGTTGCCCGTGCTTGATTCAAAAATCGTAAGACTCATACAGCAATTGCTATCACTTGACTTAAAATATTTTTGCCCTTCCTTGCCTTTAAAGGAGTGCCCTTTGCCATGCTGATGTTGCTACATGCCTTACTTCTTGTCTATCTCACACTGCGAATTTTTTCTAAGCTCTATGCTAAACATTAAATCTGTTATGAAAAAAGAATTAAACAAAATGAACACATAACAATCAGCTTTAAAAAAGGACTCGTAACTGGAAAAACCAAATGAAAAAAGAATGTTAACAACAAATACTTTTTCACATCCAACCCAGTTCTGTGGAATCAGAATCAATGTTGAGTTTAAGCAAGCAAATGAGCCAATTGGAGTAAAGTGCCATGCAGATTTAAATTTTTCCCACTTGTGACGAATACAGCTATTGATTTTTTTTTTGCATGCTAGCATGCTAGTTAACATTCATGTCAGTCAGCTGTTGGCTCTCACACTGGCCAATAGAATCTTCCTGCCTATTCGTGGCAGCCAGTAGAAAATGGCCAAAAACTACATGAAAACTGCTGTAGAAGCATGAAAAAAATCAATTATTTCCACTATCGATGGGAGTTGGGAAATGCAAAGTTGGTCTTGGCCTTGCCGCTAACTTGGAGCATGTGCATATAAATTTTGGTGCAAATCTGTTGAAAATTGCAGCCGTGCATTCATTACACCCCCCACACACACATCCTCCCTTTTATTATATATATATATATATATATATATATATTTAGGAAATGGATTAAATCTGACATATTTGTTATTTTTATTTTTTTGTTTAAATGTTATTTTTGATGGATACTCATATTTGAGTAGAAGCTCTATTTTTTTTAATTAAACAGTATTTTTTATCCAGCTACATCTACCAGCCTGAATATTTGAGAAATCTTGTCAGAAAAATATGTGTCCCCCAGAAGGTTTCAAAACTGCATCCTTTATGGGGGACGATGATTGGATCTGATATACCCGACCACATGGCCATGTAGGACTCTTCCGGTCAAAGAAAGCCTAAATAATTGCCTTTTGAACAGATACTCCCTAATGATTCTTGAAACATCAATTTCTGTTCTTTATCATATCCTAACATAAAAAGAATTTATTTTTAGGAACTGTATGAAATCTGGCATATTGTTATTTTTTATTTATTTTGTTTAAACATTATTAGCTTTGTTTTTTAAAAATACTGTTTAATTAAAAAAAATATTGTTTAATTGTCTATGTACCTTTTCAAATCATTATATTTGTTCTGTGGTATCAAGTCTTTGTTCAAATATATATGTGTGTGTGCCTGTATATATACATGATTTAAGCCAAAACAAAAATACTACTAAGTTATTTTTTCTTTAATCAGATGTATACCAGATATATAAAAGATAAAAAGGCAATAAAAACACAATTCATACATATATAAATGATGCCGTCAGTAAAAATTGCCCAAGTTTCAACATATACTGTCAAAGCCTTAAAACATGTATTTACTAACAAAATTGTTCTACAAAAGACTAATGTTATATATCAGTTCTCTTTAAAAGATTATGTCTCTATTGACAAGAAAAATCAACATATATTGGTTATAACATAACATTTCTTTAAAGGATATTGACCTGTTTTATTCTGAGCAGTAAGCATATGACAAATCCACAATTATGGGAATTTGGTGGCAGCTGGCATCAGTGAGGAGGATGGAAATGTCATATGGGGGAGCTTGAGGACAGAGTGGAGTTGGTCATAGAAGTTGTTGTCCTTTTGGTTGTCAGTAATGTTAGCTAGAGCATAGTCTATACTTGCAGCCACCTACCAATTGAGCATTGCAGAGACCAATGATGGCAGAGAGCTTGTGGGAGAGAAGGGTGGCTGTACCAGTTGTGAGTAGGGTGAGGATGTTCCAAGATGAGATATGTATGCTGTGTTACATGTGTAGTCTACTGCCCATATGTCATTGTCCATTGTTTGAAACCAGGGTTCCAAACTGTTGAAGAGCAATCCAGTTAAAATCTCCGGTGGGTATCATAATAATAGAAGGATTCACCTGGCCAGGTTGTTAGCTTGATGCAGGATAGCCAGGCAGTGGGTCTGTCACTCCACCTTGATAATTAGCTATGTGTTATTCTGGCCCACTGACATGGAAGAGGTGGCACTGGTGTAAGTTGGGAAGATGTGATTGCCAGGATGCGGCTGCTTGTCATATCAAAATGACTTCAAGGTGCCATATGTGAGGGTTGGATGAGGCAGATGGACTGGTGCAGTAAGCCACCCAAGCAAGGTGCAAGGATGTGACTGCCTCACTACAAGCATACTATCAATCTACCCCAACCCATGCCCTATCTAATTTCCATTAAATTGTGGCTAACAATACAATTGTACTCTGCTTCTTCAACTGGAAAAAATAATTACATATCTTGGAAGCTTATTATATAAAAAGAAATAACTCACTATAGATAAAATTTTGTTTAATCTAGATACTCATGTATCTAGTATGTAATTGTAAGTTAATTCTCACCATATGATATTAAGATGTATTTCATGCTCATCACCACCAAACCCATTCATTTAAACTTTAAACTGTTAACAATTGGTTATTTCTTTACTTTCTTTCTTTGAAAAGAACCAATCACTTTAAATATTACACATAATTTTGGCAAGTTCTATTACAAATTTCCACTTGATATCAATACAAGTTATTTGACACCAGGAGAAATTCATAAAAAGCTTAACAGACATTCTCTGTCCATTATATTTAATAGAATATTTTTGAATTAATGCTTGCTACCTAAATATACCATACTTTAAGCATATAAATAAATAAATAAATATATATATATATATAAGGCTTGTTCAGAAATTATTTGAGAATCTATCAAGCTATATTGAATATCTGGAATGTAACAATTTACATCAGGTAAGTTGCCAATTAATCAAAAGAGATCTTAATTTGCATGTGTAAACATGCACTCTCTTTTAATGTTTTTCAGTTACTAGTGATGTGATACTGAGTGAGCTTGTATACTGTGTGAGCATTACATTCATAATGTTCAATCACATCAGCCTCTCCTCAGTTTAAATTTTACTCCTTGTTACTTATGGCTTTTCTAAAGTTAAAATTGGCTTGGGCAAAATTAAGAAAAATGGTATTAAGCAGCTGATAGCAATCCCAGAAAGGTACTTTTCCAACTGTTTTGAAAAGTAAAAGGGATACTGAGGTCCAAAAGGAGTTACTTTGAAGGGACTAATTCATTTGTACTAAACATTTAAATTCAAACATTAAATGTTTAGATACCTCTCTCTCTTTCTCTCTCTCTGACACACACACAAATACACACATATATAATTTTTTTCATGCAGCCTCTGTTACTTTTTAAATATTTCAATCAACAGTTTGTAATGTGTCTCTTCTATGAAGGTTTAAGATTGAGCTAAATTCTAAATTTGATCTCACTATTTTCATATCTATCTTCATCATCACTCTACATCATACTCAATAATTTAAATATTTTTAATGTATAATTATTTATCTATTTTAAGCATCTTTCTGTTACCTGTTATTCAATTTTGTGATCTGTTTATCTATCTAGCAAGAGAACTCAAGCTTCATTACATAGCAAATTTTCTCTTGCAGCTACCCAGAATTGTCCTTTATTGGATACACAAACCACAAAAAATAATCAGTAGAAAATATGCAATGATATAAATATGGATCCAAGTTAATGATGCTTCTTTCCGTGTATTAATTGAATTACAATGAAAATGAATTCAAAATATTTTCCATAGAGAGTCTAGAAAACTCAAATTTCTGTTCATAAAGTTTCACTTTGTTTCTAGATAAAAAGCTGACAAAATAGTAGACATTTTTGAAATTTGCTTTCTCTCACTTCCTCCAAAGTTTTCATTGCTGGCAACACCAATCACTTGTGTCCTAACTTTTTCCAATACTAACCTTATGTGTTATTAGTGCTTAAGTTCACACCTTATTCCCTAACTGACACAATTCTAATATATATCTATATCAGACAATTGGTAAAGAGCCGATATCATTTAAGTTACCTGCATTTTATTTGGCAGGTCAATCTTAAAATAGTATTTGTTTCTGAATCAGTTTAAGTGTGTGTCTGATTTTTATTAGCATGAATATTTAGGTATCATGTGACCATAAGACACACACAATTTAAATAAATATGGTAATAGTCTACATTAAAAAATAGCTTAATAATAAATCAAAAGACCTTGAGAAGACATTGGTTTGGAAGTTAAACAATGGTATTCTGCTGCTGTGTGTGTGGATACGAAAAATGTAATTTTCATGTAAAAAGTGAAAGAAATATATGACAACATAAATATATGAAAAGTTCAAATAAAACACAGAAGTCTTTGTATAAAAACACTTGCACACACACACACACACACACATATATATATATATATATATATATATATATATATATATATATATATATATATATTTGAAATTCTTAATACAAAGTTAGCATATATCTACTTTCAAAAGACTACATACCAAAACCAATATGAATTTTTGTACTTATCTGTTTGGTTTGTCATGAACCTGAAATGCATACATCCTATTTCCATAACTTCATGAAGCAAAAGCGAGAGAGTGACTTTTCTGTCTAATGATATTTTTTGTGGGTTTCATCAGATCACATGACTGTTTTCTATTCTTGTGAATATTTATAGTTAATTTTTATTCCTATTTTTGTTTGGATAAAAGGGAGATAACTTTTTGTCTATTGCTACACTTCATTAAAAATGTCTCAGCATCACAAAATAAAAAGGTTTTCATTTCACAAGTCATTCAGACACATAACTTCATCCTTATTCTTATAACTTTTTAGTCAATGCATTCTTTCACCTTACTTGGGTATGTAGTTTAAGGAACACCAAAAATCACACTGGCTAAAATATTCTGATGAAAAGCAAAAAAATAATAAAAAGAATGGGGATATTAATCTTAATTACTTTTGAAATAATAAAATTGAATTATTTTAGAATTTGAAATAATAAAAACATGTTTTAAGGTGTTTGAATTCTGAGACTACCTGCATACAGACATAAAACGAGTTCAGAAGATATACAAAAATGGAAAGGGGTGTATGACAAAGTTGTATCTTCTCAGTGGATTTATTCAACCTACAGTGAGGTAATTCCGAGAGAACTAGAAGTTCTACCAGGATTCATTATTGTTGACCACAATCTTAACAACATAAGATATGCAGATGACACAGTTTTGATAGCAGATATGAAAGGGAAACTATAGAAGTTAGTGAAGGAAAGTGAGAAGAAAGGAATAAGTATAAATTACAAGAAGACAGAATGCATGGTTATCAGCAATATGATGAGCTCAAAATGCAAATTACAAATTGGGAATACTAAAATCAAACAAATACAGAAATTTAAATATCTGGGAAGTGTTCTAATAAAGGACAGAATGTGTGACACTGAGATCCGAAGGTATATAGGGATGGTCAAAGATGCATTTCAAATGCTAACAGTGTATTAAGAAACAGAATAATTTCATTAAAAACAAAGAAAGGAGTGTTGAACTGTTACATTATATCTATCCTACTATATAGCAGTGAATGCTGGAGAGACTTAGAGCAACCGAAACATGGTGGTACAGAAAGATGCTGAGGATACCATGGCCTGAACATGTAAGCAACAATGAGGTTTTAGAGAAAATGGAAAGAAAAAGGAAACATACTTAACATCAGGAAGAGGCAGCTGAAATTTTTGGGGCACATAATGAAGGAGGACGACTTGAAAAATCAGATACACACATTGCAGGGTGAGAGAAAGGGGGACAGAGGAAAGCAGCGTGTAGCATACTTGATTAGCTTGAGGAAATAGATTGGGATAATGAAAAGATGCTCTCCAAAAGCTAAGCAAAGTATTAAGTAACAAAAACATTTCATTAGAAACAAAGAAAGGGGTACTGGAATGTTATGTAATATCAGTCATCCTATATAGTAGTGAATGCTGGACAATATCATCACAGATGAAGATACTTGAGGCAACAGAAATGTGGTCAAATAGATCAATACAGAGGATACCATGGACTGAAAATGCAGGCAACAACAAAGTTTTAGAGAAAATGGAAAAAAAAGGACATCAGAAAGAGGGTGTTGAAATTTCTAGGGTGCATAACGAGGAGACAGGGTTTAAAAAATTTGACACTGACAGGGCAGTTTGAAGGCAAAAGGGCCAGAGGAAAGCAACACATAACCTACCTAATGAGCATGTGTAAATGGTTGGCAGAACAGGAATTAGGAGAGATAGCAAAAAGACAAAAATTACTAAAAGCTACAAAGGACAGAAAATTGTGGAGAGTCATGATTGCTCATGTTCTGAAAGGATACAGCATATAGAAGAAGAAGAATACCTAAAAACATTTTTGTTAAAGACAACCATTTTGTAAAAATGATTTGATTTGATTGATTAAAATTCCAATTAAAATTCTCTTTACAGTTTATCAAAATCTTATTTCACCAAATTTTATATATGCTTGATTTTTCAATATATTGTCTGGCTGCTTTAGAGAAAACTATGATGTTTCAAGCTACTTTAAACTACTACAGCATCAACAATTCCTCCATATTTAAATTCGCACTGAAGTAATTCTCCACTTCTTATTGATATCAATTTTCTCATTTTATCTTAACCTTGAAAGTGTAATATAAATTTCTACTATTGCTAATATTAAAGATTCCAAATTTTCTGATTGCTGTGTGTATCTTTTGTCACTGAAAGAAATCCAGAAGAACTCTGGAGCCATCATATTCTGAAAATGCAGGATCTTTTGCTAACAGCACCCACTTTTTCTTATCATCAACACTTTTCAATTTTTATTGTACTTAGACTAGGTCTCGATATCTTTCCTAATTTTCATCTTTCTTTATCTGTATGGATAGAATTTTCTGTATTTGATATCAAATAATCGCTAGCTTGCGATCAACTGCAATAATGCAATATTATGTAACTTGTCTCAGCACAAGTATAAAACCATGTGAACATCAACGATACAATTATATGGTATGACACTCTCACCTTTGTCTTACACTACTCAAAGGACATACACTTTGATGAACTGTTACTTCTAATGACCTTTCTTCTCATTGGAGAACAATAAACAACCAATTGTTAGTTTTCAATTTTCCTGCTTTATTTACTTTTATTTATTTTTTAATGACATATTTCTTTAAGTTCTTTCTTTTTTTCATGAATCTTATTTTTACTTCTGTTTCATTTCTGTTTTTTCTTTCTTCCTCTCTTGTGATCTCACACAGTTCTTCACTTTTTCTTTATTTTCTTCTTCTATGACCTTCTGTTTCTATTATCTCACTTTTCCTTTCTGTTCTTTTTTTAACCAATCTTCTATTTTTTATTGTTTTGGGTGTGTCTTATCTTATTTTATTCCCTTTTTCTCTTTCTCCCTCGTCTCTCTCTCTCTCTCTCTCTCTGTCTATATGCTTCTTCCTTAATTTCTGCTTTTCTCTCTTTCACTTTCTCTCAATGAGTCTTTCCTTTCTTTTCCTCTGTCCGAATTCTTTTATTTTTATTTTTATTATCATCTCATCTCTCTTTTTATTTATTTCATTGTTCTTCTCATACTTTGTTACACTCCCATACCCTTACTTTTTTTTCTGTCTCTTTTACCCTTTCAATGTTTTCATCATGTCCACCCTCTCTCTCTTGACTGACTTTCTTTCTGTCTCCTTTTCTTCAGTAATCTTTATTGCCTTCTCTTTCTTTTCATGCCATTTCTTTAGAAAATATATTTATTTTATTGACAAATTTTAAAAGTAGTAGATGTGCAGCACAATTATCTAATATAAATATCTTAGTAAGAATATTTTTAGTAGAAATAAAGACATTTAGAAAATTTTAAATATTATCTTAGCAACAGCATCATGTGGTCACAAGTTATGAAGTGAATCGCAAATAATAAGATATATAATACTGTTATAAGGATCAAACTCAGTAGCTGCAGATATTCCTGATCTAGTTCTTTTATTCTCAGAGTTCCATGTTTTATACTCTGAGACTTCTAAAGAATTTTGATCATCCATTAATTTCTCTGCCTTGCTTTTTTTTGTTCATTTACATAGTCATTCAAATTAGCTGTGCAGATAGTTGCTGAACGTCTGGTACCAAAATTTCCACTCTTTAGCAGCGATTGGTGAATTGGGGTCCTGATTGAATTTTTCCAGTTTTGATACTTTGTTCATTTTGAATAATTTTGAGTTTGATAAATTGTGGCGAATGACAAGACTGAAGAAAATAGCTTTGGGAAATTAAGGTTCTATTCAACTCAAAAAGACACATGAGGTGTAAACAAAGATGGCAATTTTAGAACTCTTCTATGAAGGGAGAATAATCCCTTAATAAAGGCAAATAACTATAATAATAATATTATTTTACCACAGCTGCCACCTCAGCTTTTAAAAATTTTTTTCAAATGCAACATTGAAGACTGAACCAGTCTTATGTACAGAATATAAAGATAAATTGAATCTATTTTCAAGATGTTATAACAAGTAACCAAAATCAGAATTATTCTATTTGTCTTTAAATGGAAAACACATTCCACTGACTTTCACTCTAAACCAGTTACATCACAGAAATTAATTTTCACCTATCTTATTGATTAGAAGTAGCCAATCAACACCGGCCCTAAAGTAGAGTGATTACTGCAGACTTATCTAACACAACTATGTTAAGGTAGTCAAATTGACCATCTTAACATAATACTGAATGGGTAACCATAGGAGTTTAAGATATGATGACTTTTAATGTAAGTTAAAGTATTTGGAGAAGGAAGGGACACATAATTCCTTGACTAATTTATTGATAGCTTCCAACAATACATAAAAAGGGAAAGTTTTATAAGCTTCAACCCCTTTTGAAGACAATATTTCTCACCTTTTGATCTCGTTTGACTATAATCAAATTTAAACATACTTAAATTGTCAGTTTTCTTTTAACAGTGTGATAATTGTTTTCAGCAATTTTTAAGAATATGCTGTAAAATTTATTTCCATTGAAAAATGTATATTTTTTATGTCTACAAAATATTGAAAAAGACTTTCAATACTAATGAACATTTTTTTCATATTTGTTTTTTTATCCTTTAAAAATAATGTTAGTGATATCAGTGATTCAGACCATAACATAGCATATATACGAAGTAGCATCTCTGATATGCATCAAGAGATTCTGGACAAAATCCAAAGAACAATCTGCAATATTATTAATCCTGACCTGGCATCTTGGCTTTAATTTCTTTCCCATTGCCATGATATAGTTTTTTTTTTGTACCTTTTCTATAAATATTTCTATGGCAATTGTTTTGATGAGCTTTCCTCTTTGGATTTCATAAATTTAAGGGTAGTACTAGATTGGCAGCTAGGACTCATTCTTTTAATGTTGAAATAGCTACATGTAATTATAAATTCTATTCTGATAGTTTCATCTCCCGCACTTCTTGTTTGTGGAACTCTCTTCCTAATTCTTGCTTTCCTATTAACTATGATCTTCAAAATTTTAAATGCAACATCAATTGTCATCTTCTGTCTCATTGAATCCTGTTCTTTATTGTCCTTTCTACTCAATAACATTTTCTTAGATTCTTTTACCCTCAGTCACTCGTTGCATTTTAGTGGCTTTATCACCTTAATTGAAGTGAAATGATTAATAAAGTTTTCTTGATCTAACAATTATTCATACTAATAAAACATAGCATATTATTTTTTATATATATTTAGTTTTTAATACCTTAAAAAATTATTAATAAAATGAATAAAACCTTATGTTTGTTATGTTTCTATTATTGACTAATTCACTCATATAGTGGGTTTGATCCTCACTAGGTGATTCACTGCAGTTCACTTGTGCTAAATAAGCTAGTAATTTACTAAAACAATAGAAAATGATTTTATAATAAAAATTTGTTTTCTTTAGTTTAGAAAAAGAATATTAATCTTATTGCAACTTGATTTTTTGTAAGAAATTTATCTGATAATGTTTATTATTAATTACCTGGGAAAAAAAAGAATCTGTTAAAGTTGCTTGAAATTCTATTATTACATAAATTATTCTGCTTAGAATTTTTATTTTTGCTTCTATCAGGAAAAAGGTTGAGGAAAATAATAAACACGATATTCAGAGAAAATCTTCTTCATATAATTCATTACAAGGATTACTTGGCTTGACAAATAGTCAAGCCAAGTCCAATAAAAGCTGAACTTGAAAAGGATGAAGTCTTTGGGTAAGTGAAGGAAACTGGGGTACAAGAATATTTCATGGTATATTCATTAGTTATTCAGAGAACAGTACTAACCCTATTTTCCCCTTTCAACATACCTCTGTCACTCCATTCAGCTAACCCCAGACTTACCCAAGCCTTCCCCTGATGCTATTTCACATTATCTGGGACAAAGAATTCCTTCCAAGTTGAATCTTTTCCCTACTCCCTGATTATGTTTTCTGGGTCAGGGTTGGAATTTACTTACTAAATTTAGCAGGACATATTTTATTTTGGTTCATATTGTGATCATAAATCTTTAAAATTTTTCAAAATTATCTTTACAGAATTTAAACATACACTGAAAATAAACATAAAAATACAGGAGGCAAGTGTTACTGTTTAATTTTTCTTTTAACAGCATTCTTTTTAGATTTAGAATACAAAATTCTAAAAAGACAGTAACAAATATATCATTAAGACAATATACAAAATAATTATAAAAACTATAATCTGACAAATATAAAATATATTCCAATTTAAAAAAGCAAAAAAAAAAAAACTTCAACAAAAATGGTTTTTTAAAACTCTCAAAATAATTTAAAAAGAACACTTGTGGTAGAATTGGTCTGGACAATACATATTGCTTATCAGTAAGCTTTAATATACTTTGAATATCAGCAGAGTTCTCCTGAATATACGTGTTCAGTGCAGACCCATTTATGGGGAGATGAATCATACCACATTCTCTCCTGTCTTATTCTTACAGTGGGAAGAAATCCCTAAATCAAGCAGGCATCCTTTGCAAGAATGTGGCAGATTGCTAGGAGCATGATAGGGTTCTTCCTCTTTCTCGTTAAAACTAAATTTAATTCTGTTGCCTTTTTGCAAATTCCTATTATGATAACTTACCACAGAGCTCGAAACATGTGCAAACGTGTCTTGCTTGCATGACAAATCCAAAAGGAAACATGGCTGCTGTCGAAGACGCGGTTCATACGCGCCAGTCTTGTCCAAAAACGAAATTGTACCAGTACACATGCAAATTTCAGCAGTGTTGGACTAGCATAAAAAGGCGAGGCACCAGCGGCACAGCAGAAGGCAAATCATTCGGCGGACTTCGTGAAACAGTCGGACGTGCAAATAGACTGGCAGACCAAGAGGCGGTTGAAGTAGGCATGTTTGATTTGGGTGTCCATTTCATGACTGCCCGGTGTAACGGCCGAGAAAAGGAGTCTCGCAATTCATTTCTTTGAGGCGACCGACGGCGAAGAAGAACAGCTGGTTTGCCAGCGAACCCTCTAGTCACTTTTTTGTTTCTCTATTCTTCTTTTTGCTACACCTATGAGTGGTTTGCTCCTCCTCTGAAGTATCAGTAGGTGGGTGAGCACTCTTCTGTGAAACCCATTCATCACCACTTAAGGTAGGCATGTCAAACTCGGGGCATATTGAGGGCCGCATTGGCCATATCTGCAGTGTGCAGGGCTGCACCTGCTTATAGTCTTACATTAATCACAGCTAGTGGTAACTAAACTTTAAATACAAAATACTTACGATACAAGGTAGTACAATTAATCATTTTTATGTTGTCCTGATGATTGACATTTGCTTAGACAAACTATTCTTGATATACCAGGTTGGAATGTCTGTATAGATCTCACTTTGATCAAAGATGGAAAATGTTCATCAGTTAATCTGGTTCTGTGAGACATTTTTGTGGCCTTCATAAATGAAAATAACTGCTCACAAACATATGTGGAACCAAACATTGCCATAATCTTTGTGGCAAAATTTCTTAAGTTCTTAAATGTCTGGGGAAGGTAAGAAAAAAATCCAGGTACCCCTACTTCTAGGTACTTTCCCTTGAGTGTTGAATCAGTCTGCATTTACAGTAGTTCCATCTGTAGACTTTTCTCTGCCTGAGCAACATCAAAAATGAATGTTGCTGAGAATAATTCAAACTGATCTTCACAAGATGAAAAATCACAAAATCTTTGCTGAAATTCCTTTGACAGCATTTCCAGATAACTGTCATACTTAGCAAAGATAAATACAGACTCAGTATTGGTGGTTTTTTTCAACTCCTTGCACATAGGAAAACGAATCAAGTTTTCATGTGACAACTGGAACTTCACTAAAGCTAATTTTGCAATGAAACACTTGATATCATCACATAACTGAGTGATGAGCTTATTTTTACCTTGTAATTTCAAATTAAGGTCACTTAATTGGACAGTAATATCCACTGAAAAAGCTAGATCTTGGAGCTAGCTTTCATCTTTCAATTTATCTGTGAAGGGTCAACCTTCATCTCCAAAAACAACAATTTTGTGTCACAATAAAAAAAATCTTTTCAGTACCTTGTGACAGGAAAGCCACCAAACTTCTGTGTAGAATGGGAACTGATTATTCATGTTTTCCAATAACTAGCCAAAGTGACAGTGATGCAGAGCACAACCTCTGATATAGTTCACTACTTTTGTGACAAAACTCAACACATGATCTAATTTTAAAATTTTGGAATATAAGTTCTGTTAATGAATTATACAGTGAAAATGCTTGAATGTTGGATCTGGATATATGTTTTTTTTTATTTTTGTACCTAACTTGGCAGCAACAGCATTATGTCTACCAACCATATTGGCAGCACTATCAGTAGATAAACACACAAGTTTACTCAAATCAAGGCCATACTCATGGAGAAGCTGTTCAACTTTCTCAAAAATGTCCTCACTTGTAGTATCATGCATAGGGACCAGTTCAATTAGTTCTTCATAAATTTGAAATTCCTTGTCACAAGCCCTGATGAAAACGACGAGCTGTGCAATTCCAACTATGTCAACAGTCTCATCCAGAGCAATAGAAAAACTTGATGATAAAGTCTTCAACTGCTGACTCAAATCACCTGCCATTTTATCAATCCATTCAGCAACTGTGTTCCTGCTTAACAAAATGTCTTGAAATAAATGTGACTTCTCTGGACATACAATTTCAGCTGTTTTTACAAGACATCGCAGAGTTCAAAGCTTGCAGTAACAGAACTAACATTGCCTTTCAGAATATTTGTAAAGCAACTCTGTTGCTGTGTTAACTTAACCTTGAATTCCTTCACTTTTGAAACATGCATATCTCCTTCATATTTATCATAAGATCAATGGTTTGTTTCATAATGTCTTTTCACATTATATTGTTTTGGCATCGCAGCGCAATCATTGCAAATAAAACAGTTTATCTTTCCATTAACAGTCGTACAGAAATACTGTAATTCCCATTTTTCTTGAAACACATGTCCTTCTTCAGATAATTTTCTCTTTTTACAAGATGGAGTAGAATTCAACAATATTACAAAATTACGAACATTTTCACTTTACATTTGTTCTTATTTAGTTGTCAAGGATGATCACATGATTAGCCGGAAGTTAAAAATAGTCGCTGACATTCAAAAACAAAAAAATACATTCAGATAGAATAAAAAAGTCTAATCATACCAATTGAAAAAAATATCACTTTTTAATAATTTGCATTACCAACATAGACAAAATTCTCGATGTACCATGGCTATAGAAACCTTTGTGAGAGCCGCCAAGATGCATGAAAAGGGCTGCATGCAACCTTTACACATTTGACTTAAGGCACCTTGTAATCTTCATAAGGAAACCATGTTTCTGTTTCTTTGTTGTCAGTTGAAGTATCCTGAGGACAGTGCCCTAGCTCAGGCTTGTGTGTCCTGATTCATCCTGTTCTGGAGCCAAGTCCTTTAATGAGTCTTTCCATCCATCAGGGTAACACACGCACATACTGGGGGTTAGCATCTACAAGCTCCACTTGATCCACGAGTGGTTCATTCTTATTCCGTCGTGTGTGTCGCTTTAATAATATCCCTCATGGTTTTGAGAGCCAAGATGGTAGGGATGCTTCATTCAAACTTCTAGGAAACATAAGGAATCATTCATGGGGTGTTGTATTAGTGGCAGTGCATAGCATCATTCTAATTGTATACAGGGCCTCTAGGAGTAGTTGTTTCCAATTCTCTAGAGCTACACATTTATCAACAGCTGCTAGTTGAACAGTTTTTTCAAATTATTCCATTATACTTCTCTCACTGGCCTTTACCTTGAGGGTTATATGGGATTGTTCTACTTATGGCTACTCCTTGCTCTTGTAGGAACCACTCTATGCATTCAAACATAAATGAATCCCTTCTGTCCAATTGAATATACGCAGGTAGCCTGAAGATGGTAAAAAGTAAGCAAAGTGCTTGTATGACAATTGTATGGGATACACCATGCAGGGTATTGCAAAATGAAACTGTGAATATTTGTCATTTGTATATACATGGCTGAATAGCTGTCTAACTCCCAAGATGAGACGCTGCACTTTGGCATAGCCTTGTCTGGATTGCTATCTGCCCAGAGGCAGAGATGTTGACAAGTAGAGTATTTGCAAATACAGAGGTTTGGCAAACTGGTATTTACCCATTCCTCCTCACAAGGATGGATGTGACACAAGGTCAGTTTTTATGTGGGGCTCTTCTGAGCTTGTAGGCTCAGGCAAAAATTCCCCATGAACCCCATAATAACAAGGTCAGGTTTGTTTACCTCTCCAGATGAGATGCTACCCTTCAGCATACCTCATTTGGGTTCCTCCCTGAATGGGGAGAGAGAGGTCAACAAGCTGAGTATTGCCAAACACTGAGGTTTGCAAAACTTGATATTTACCTGAGCTCCCCACAGAGCAGGATATGGCACTAGACTGATTTCACGTGGGTCTTTCTGAGCATGTACACTCAAGCAAAAATTCCCTGTAGACCCTGTAATAATGGAGTCAGGTTTGTTTAACTCCCCAGATGAGACTCTGCCCTTCAACATCACCTCATCTGGGTTCCTGTCTACCTGGAGACAAAGAGGTTGACAAGCAGTGTTTGCAAACCCAAAGATTTCAGTAACTCTGCATATCAGCAGATTTCTCCTGAATAGATTGTGTTCAGAACAGATCCATTAATGAGGGAGATGGATCATACCACAATCCTGACAAAAATGTATTTTTTTTAGAACAGAAAATTTTCTTAACTCTAACTTACTTTGAATAAATTTCTTTTATCTTTATGGTGATTACTTTTTATTACAACTCACCAACCGTCATTTTTTTTTTTTTTGGTATGTGCAAATTGTAACATTGCTTTTAATACTACTAGTGTACATAAATAAACATGGCAGTATATCAGACAATTGACAAAATAAAGAATAGCTATATTGTTATATTTGAATGACAGCAACCAGTGGCCTTCATAGTTTAATTGGGAAAGCAGCTGTTGCATTAAATCTTGCTACCAAGGACAAAGAATGCAAGCTCAAGTTTTGCAGACATGGGCTATTTCTGATCCATTAACAGATCTAGAATGATAAATTGTGATTTATGAAAAAAGCAGATGAAATTAAGATGAAAGAAATACCAGTGAAAATATTAGTAGAATATGACAATGCTTCATCAAAGAAATTCCCCAAATAATATTTCCACTTTCCTGTAATGTATAATACTGCATTTCATTTTCAGAATATTTCGCATAAAGTTGCTTTACAGACTCAAAAGATATTGAAAAATATTTCTATAACCACCCACTTTTTCTTCTTTCAAAAAATACTTGTGAGAGTAAAGGCCATAAAGAGTTAACTTTAGTACTAGTAAACATCTAAGTTGGAGTGTGACACGGGGAATAACAATGCCACCTTTGAAATCAAGAATTCCCATGTTATGGTCAAGGATATGTGCATATATTCAATTCATAAATTTTTATCAAATTGTTTATGTATCTATATGTATATTTCTATGCATGTGTAGACATAAATTATTAAAATACATGTTTATCAAGGTATAGAGATATAATTATAAATATTCAGCTTAATTAAATATCCATTTTATTATTTTTATATTTTTTAAATGCTTTAATAAAATGAATAGCCATAATATATTAAAAAGATTTTTTATTTTAAACACAAAAATGTTTAGTTTAAAATTTTCTCCTTCAAGATTTCTTCTCTGCATTTAAAAAAAATTCAATATCTGATATTCACTGTGTTTACACACTGTAAACTGAGAATGAAGCCTTCTTTCTTTTTCTTTCTTGCTTTAAGTCAAATCACTAATTATTTCTTTCCTTTAATGAAGCCTTCTTTCTTTTTCTTTCTTGCTTTAAGTCAAATCACTGATTATTTCTTTAAAGAAATAATCAGTGATTTGACTTAAAGCAAGAAAGAAAAAGAAAGAAGGCTTCATTCTCAGTTTACAGTGTGTAAACACAGTGAATATCAGATTTAAATTTTCTTCATTTAGTGTAGAGAGTAAGAAAATTTTTGTAAGCTTTATTGGGATCTCTAACTAATTAGTGATGTTAATAAGATAAATATTAACAAATATTTCTGTAGAGAAATAGAAATTTCCATTGAAATTGTATATTAACTTACCAATTCAGCAAGCCCCAGTTTAATAAAAATAGAAAAGTAATTTTTAAGGAGCTTTTATCAGTGAGTAATTATTCCCTAGGAATAGGTACTTCCACGGAGACAGGCAAAAGATGAGTGAGAGATTACTGCAGGCTTGTTTCCAGATATTTTTCAACCTGAGGAACAAATGAGGTAATTCCAATCAAAAAGTAAGATTCTTTTGTAAAAAAAATTTTAAAATTTAAAGTCAGACAGACAGAGGGCGGGAGTTAAAGGAGGAAAGTAAACAAGGTACAAACAGTTAGTCATTTTTGTATTCTTTTAAGCAGTAAAGAAAAAGAGAGAAAATAAGGAGACAGAAGAGAAGGAAAGTGTGAAGGTTTTGCTGTTGTTTTGTTGAAAGGTGACAATTTTTTAAAAGTTTCTTAAATTTTGTTTTATCACATTCTGCATTTAAAAGTTAAAAATTTCAGTGAATCCTTAATTTTGTAGCAATATTCTTCAACACACACACACACACAGATCTCTGTATCCCTCTCTTGCTCTCTCTCTCTCTCTCTCTCTCTATATATATATATATATATATATATATATATATATATATATATATATGTGTGTGTGTTGAAACTTGACTAATGCATAGAATAATAATGCAACACAAAATGTACTTAGAACAAAATGTATTGAAACAAGAAAGTGTACACAATATTTACATATAGTCTTTTGTATATTCCTGGGAAGACTGTTCCTCGAATGTGTGTTGACTGAGTTGCAGTCGGGCAGAGTCTCTGGTTGAATCTCTCGATTCCTACCACTCTCTTCCCGGTACCAACCATATTTATATGGTCGGTACTCCACTATGCAAATTAGGTGGATCCTACCACAACAATATATATATATATATATATAAAAAATGCATATTTATATAAATAAATATGACAATAAACTACATCCGGCAGCAAGTCTTCTCATTGGGAGATTGGAGGATTTGAGTAGTGTGGAACCACCTTTTAATTGCTGTTGTTCCTAGGTCTGCCCTGACCCGGGGTGATAGCACTTGTTAGGATCCCAGCTATGTACAAATAGTGACAACCAGGGCTCACTAAGCTCTTTAGTGTTATTGAACACGACTGGTCTAGGAGATGGAAAACTCTTACACAAAAAGCCTGAGGTCTATTGTCTGCTTTGTCTGTGGCATTTATTTGCACTGACTGTGTGTATCAATAGTTCTGAAAAGTGTGGATGGTTCTGCACAGGCCTTCACCACTTTAATCAAATCACTTGTGTGGGTTTTCTGGCGGTTTACTTTGATTCATTCATTCTTATCCACACAGTTCAATTGCAAGGTCTCCTGGCAAGAGAGTGAAGGCGATGGGGTCAGGTAAAGGATATTACTGGAAGGCTCTAGCTGGAGCTCTACACAGTGGCAGACCAATAGGTGATGGCCGTTCTTTCACAAACCCATGAGCAATTGTGATGTCCATGTCCTCCATCAGTAAGAAAGCAGCCCTATTAGGATCTGCTTTCCCTATTATGGGGAGAGGGCGATAAAAGGAGCCCTAAACTTTGCTTGCTCACACAGAGACTTGGCAACCCATTGCAGCTGTCTGGATATCCAATAATGCAGTCAAAACAGCAAGAAAGATCAAAAGAAATATAAGAAGAATTTTCATTTTGGATACTGGAATGTGCCCACTCTCCAGGACATTGATTCTGCACCAGAGCATTTCTCTCGAGTTGAAGAAGTATAACATCAACATAGTGGCCATTAGTGAAACATGCTTGGCTGGCAATTCTCAGCTTAGGGAATAAAAAGGTGGATATGTATTTTTATGGGTTGGCAAGACTGAAGAAAAGCCACGCCAGTCTGGTGTTGGCTTCGCCATCAAGTCAGACATTGCTAGCTCACTGCTTTCCTTACCTAAAGGTGTATCAGATCAGTATCTGTCTATATTTCTGAGAGGGGGTATTATGTACACTATTTACATTATTTGGACTCATCTTTGTCACCATATTTATTACAACATTTCGGCCATTGTATGCTCTGGTCTTCTTCAGGGGGTTGGAATGTCAAACTAAACCTTTTATTTCACTCACTGGGGTTCCACTGTGCCATGTGTCCTTGAGGACACATGGCACAGTGTATAAAGGCATTGGTTAGATCCAGTGACAGGACCCAAAGAATTTGAGTTCAATACCCAGTTAAGGAAGTGGAGAACTTGGAGAGGGGAATTAACAGGAGATAACTAACATCCATTAAACATGGCATGTGGAACTAGAACAGTCTTCCCCAGTGAGTGAAATAAAGGGTTCAGTTCGACATTCCAACCATCTGAAGAAGGCCGAAACGTTGTAATAAATATGGCGACAAAGATGAGGACAATAGTCCCAATAATGTAAATAGTTTGTATCAGATCATATAATGGCATTAACCCTCAATGGAAAAATGTTTGCTACACAATCCAACATTGAATACAGTGGTCAATTGCGTACGTATGCATGCAACGACACACAGATGCAGATATATGGCCAGTCCTAAACTGTTCATATATGTTTATGTTTGCATGAATGTGCATGTATGTATGTCTGCATACGTATGAGTGGCATTCTGATGACAATTTTTCCTCCCACTACCATGAAAAAGTGATATACGCAACCATAAATAAATCCAAAATTTCAAAAATTAATCAGTTTGCCTGATGATCACACATAGCATGAAATGCAGGGTCACAAACGCACATCAATCCAATCATATATATATATATATATATATATATATATATATTGCAAAGATTAAAAATCCAAAGTTACCATATTCAAAAATAGCTATTTCAACCCACTAGAATTTTACATTTTTTTTGTTTGAGATATGAAAAAATAAAATATTTAAACATTTAAAGAATAAAAGAAGAAGTAGAGAGAAAGATAGAAAGAACAGAAAAAAGGGAAGAAGAGAAAAGAAAGGGAGAAGAATAAAAAAGGAGTTGCAGTAGAGAATTTAAATGAACTCCCAAAATCATCATAGTAGAGGTGTGACTGTCTGGAAAAGTCAAGAAGACAGTTCAAATAACCTTGACCTATATTAAGATACTAGCAGTAGAGCCTGGCATTGCCCGGGGATGTAATAGTAAGAGATAGATCAAGTATCGACCATCATAAAGACTGAAAAATAAAATTGACAAAGATTATTGTTTAAGGTTGACGGACACGCATGTCTTAATTAGTTTTATTTTTTGTTTTGTTTTTTTTTTTTTTTACGAATTGGTCAAACCCTGTGTATATATATATATATATATATATATATATATATATATATATATGATAAAAATGTGGTAACACATACAGGTAATATATATAATATATATGACAAAAATGAAGCATGGAGATTTAGGTTCAAAGTTTGGAATTTTCAAACACATCTGTGTTCTTCATCGGCAGATGCAAGAAATAAACAGAGGGATGGTGGAGACTATCCAACATTGTTTTTTGAGGTTAGGTAGAGACTGTCTTGAGGTGGAATTGCTAGGAAAAATTTTGTTCCCTATCTGATATCTCGCTATACAAAACTTTTTCTGAAAATAACCTTAGATTTATAAATTGTGATTGGTGGTGGGTGAAAGGGGAGTGAGGGAAAAGGATTTTAAGACCAGTGGGTAGTGTTAGTTTTGAGAGATGTGATGCACCAGGACTGTGGGAACACAGTGAGCAAAATTGGCAAAGAAAATAAAATGAAAGAAAAAAAGAAAAAAGAGAGAGGAATGAAATGAAAAAATATACAAAAATAGATGCGTTGTGTATATAGATGGGATCAGTGTAAAAAACCAATATAAAATAAAAAAGAAAAAATGAGGTAAGAAATTGTACGAAAAATAGGGGATAATGAATTTTTTTTGGAAAATCATTGTCAGAAAATGGGGGGTTGGGGTGAAAAAAGTAAATTGAAATAAAAACACAACAAAATACTACTAATAATATTAATGAAAATTTAAAAAAGGGGGAAAAAAACATACAAAAATAGAAAAATAGACGTGTTGTGAACATGAGAGAATCTAACGGTGTGTATATATACTAGTTACCACAGTCCGTTTGGTTCAATAATTAGTTGTTTGCGAGTGGTGGGGAAGAGAATGTCTGATCTTGTTTGTGTAAGTTTCTTTAAGTCATATCCATGTTGTCTTCTAGCGTTAAGTTAAGTGTTAAGGTGAGGCAAGTTCCTTCAAGTTATTTTCATTTTGTCTTTTAGCATGAATTTGAGTGTTGTCAAGGTGAGGCACAAAATACATGATTAGAAAAAAAGAGTCCGTGCATGCTTCATATAGTTTATATTCAGAATTTTCGAACACACCTGGTTGGGTAGAGACCAGCTTGAGGTGGAATTGCTAGGAAAAATCTGTTCCCTGTTTGATTTCTCGCTATACGAAACTTTTTCTGAAAATAACCTTAGATTTATAAATTGTGTTTGAAAATTCCGAACTTGGAACCTAAACCTCTGTGCTTCATTTTTGTCATGTGGTTAATATCAATAAATATTTCTCATACTGATTACCATCAGTACCCACTTTTTGTTTGAATTTGTATTGACCAACTTATCTACTCTATTTATAAACTATACAAAGCACACATGGACACTTTTTTCTAATTATATATATATATATATATATATATATATATATATATATATATATATATATATATATATATATATATATATATATATATATAGATAGATAGATGTGTGTGTTTGTAGATATATATATAGAGAGAGTGTTCAGATTATTACAGATACCTCTTTGTAACTGCTTGTAATGTGTGTAAGCATATATACTCAATGAGGCTAAGTTGTTCACAGATAGAATGAGACACATAAAGCCTCCCAAAAGTTTGGTTCTTGAAATTATTGGCAACTCTGTAAGAGTGTGTGTTGAACAAGAGTAAATCCTTAATCCCCCTTCTCTTCAGTAATAAAGAAAAAACAATGAAAAAATGTATATACAATAACAATTATTGAATGTTGGTACATGTTTCTGCAATTACTGAATTATCCACTCTTTTGAAGAAATTTGAATTATAATTGAACTTTTGTATTTGAACTTTAAAATTAAATGAATGTAAATCATTGGCTGATGATGGAAACAGAAGTCTCAAGACTTCTTTAAACTTGACATTTAAAAAAATGTTTCTTTAGAAATGGCATTGTTTGTGTGTATAATATGTATCCATTAACATCCCCTACTGTTTAATGTATGTGCTGCCATTAACTGTCAATCTACTCGTCATGAGCCATTTATGAAAAATAATTTTTTAATTTTTGCTTCTTCGCTTAGTTTAAATTTAACATAGATCATATTCAATTGGTTGATCAGAGTAAAGCTCACAAACCTTACTCTACTTTTTCTTTTTTTCATAAAAAGAGGTTGCATTATTGCTCTTAAAACTAAATAAATTGTCCACTTGCCAGTAATTTACAATCATCTGATGAGATGCATTGGTATGCATCGTAACGCAACTGCAATTGTGTTGTGACTTTGACATGTTTTCGGTATAATATCCTAAAATAAATAATATGGCTCTACTTTGTATTGAGCCCTCTTTAAAATTAAATGCTACAAACATTGGAATTGTGCTCTATTTGTTCTCATCTCACCTGGTTATATATATATATATATATATATATATATAGTATATATTTTGGCAGCAATTTTTCATTGATGCAAGTTTCATTAAATAATATAGACAAGTTGTGTCTATTTATTTTAAGTAAGTTTCTTTCATATTGAAAACAAGAAGTATTAAGTATGGGATGCTGTTGGTATAAACCAATGGCTTAAGTTATCAATTATAGGCATTTAAGAATATTTGTGGAGATTTCATAGTTTATTTTGTTCAGGTTAGGTTTCAACTGTTTTATGTATATAGCTTCAAGAATTTTTAGTTTTTGTTTATTGTTTTCATGTTTAAGTATCGTTGTGTTTTCAACAAGTATTTTCCAGAATTGTGTACACAGTCAGGCATATTGTTTAAAATGCCTAAAAATGTTACAGTTATCATTCAAATGTAGAGTCAAGCAGCAGCAGTAAAAATGTCACCAGAAGGTATAACAGCCAAAACATTATGATAATAACAACAACAAAGATGAGAACAATAATCAGTATGAAAATAAATATGTAAATATAAGGAGGCACTAAAAAGTTCACAGCACAAGCAAAAAAAGGATTAAAGAAATTGTTTGAATTTAAAATTTTTCTGTACCACCTTGTAAAAGTAATCATACATGCATACACACTCATAAACACATAGATAGATAGATCAGAATCACCTCGGATATGAATAAAGTAATTTAAAAAAATAAAATATTTATAAAGAAATAAAAAAGAGATATACCTTTGGGAATTGTGTCATATTGTAAGGAACTATATTTATAGATGAATTTTGAGGATTATTGTAGAACCAAATTCAGCAATTAAAAAAAAATTCCTAAAATATTTCTGAATTAAAGAAAATAATGGATGAAGTGAACTTTTGGCATTTTCAAAAAGTATCACATATTTTTACTATAAATTTCTAAGCTAAGAAATTTTCAATATTAAACATTGATGAGGATATAAGTTAAAATAAATCAGTTTATAATCATATATTCAGTTAAGTATTTGCACACATGAAATTTATCAAAATTTCTAAAGTTCTACATTATTGTTTGCAGGTATAAACATTTACACCTACAAACAATGATGTGGGATCTACTTTATAGAAGTACTGAATAAATCAGATAGTTCTGTGTGTGTATGTGTGTGTGTGTGTACATGCACACACCCCTGCTTAAAAATGTTCAAGTTACAAACTCTTTCAAAGATATGTACAAATGTGCCTATCAATTTAAATTCAGTGTACCAGTTTAGGAGTTCAGCTGGCATTATTACAGATGCTCAGTATCACCATGTAAACACAATACAGTTGTTATTACCATTCTGTGAGTTCCATCAAGAGTGTTATTTATGGTTATCTATGGTTTGCACAAATATTACTCAGAGTTTATCTTTAAAAAGGGTCACTATTGTTTCTTAAAGAAAGTTATATTTTTACAACTGTAGCATAGCATCCTGTAATTTCTATTATTATAAATGAAGTAATGGAGTGGTATGTTGTAAAACATTTTAGAAGAAAATAAATCAAAAAGCTTTATTGGTGACATCAGTGAGAAAATGTTTATAACAATTTTTTTTATATCAACTGAAATAGTATAAAAAAATATAGTTTTATTAGAATTTTCCATAACATCACTGTAGCAGCGAGCAAAATAATATAAGAAATAAAGCAAATTAATATCTTTTTTATTATGTACATCTGAATATTCAGATTAGAAAACAAATTTCTGGAAACATATCTTATTCAAAAGTAGGGAGCTGCTATATTTGGCCATTAAGGATGATATTTTAAAGTTGACAAATCTACAGAGGATTTAGTTTTTCTCCTACTATCTATGGTTTTTTTAAAAATGGAAATAAAACTTCATTGTTTGGATTTCTGAAATGAAAAATAAAAGTAACATTTCAGGACTACACTTAATAAAAGGTAAAGACTATATCAATCAAAATGTGACAATAAGAAAATAAAGATATTAGTTTAACTGATAGAATAACAAAATCTTTTCAATGTTCATATCTTTCTCACCTTCATTGTTTTTGTTTAGTATAAAAATGAAATTTGAGTAAAATCTGTTTAAAATTCACTCTTTTTCATCTAAATACAATTTTCTATTGAATTTTTCCCATAAAACAAGAAAACTACATGAAAAATTATTTCTAAGTGATAGAATTGTCTGTAAGTTTTTTTTAATAGCAGAATTAAAAACTGAAAATTTCATCATCTTTTCAGGGAAATATAAACAATGAACATGTCATAAGAATAATTATTCCATTAGCAATGCTTGCCTTAATTTCTGACCTTTTCTTCTTGAATTTCTGTGTATTTTTAACAGTAAAATCATGAGCAATGCATTTATATTTTACAGTGCTGCTGTAAGTTTGTAACTCCCAGACAGGGTCATTGTTATTTTGAAAAAAATTTAGAATAGGCCTATTTAATGTGAATCCAAACACCAATTAATAAAGTAGACTTTCCAAATAATAAACACAAAAAGGATATATTTTAATTTTTTATTAAAAAAAAGAGTATTTATTTCACCAAAACTGAAAATTTGAAATGTGCAAAAGTATGTGAACCTTTCTAGTTATGCCTTGTGGCACCTTTTGCATCAAATACTTCAACCAAACATTTTCTGTAAGCACTGACTAGTCTCTCACATATGATGCTAGGGATTTTTGCCTGCTCCTCCTTGCAAAACAGCCAAGTTGAGAGGGGTTGGAGGTTCATCTGGTATGAACTACTAACAGCGGGTCTAACCACATGTCTATTGAAATAAGATATGCTTTTACTAGGCCAATCCAGAGTACAAATGATTCTTTTGAATCATTCCTTAGTAGTTTTGTTACCATGCTTAGGGTTCTTGTCTTGTTGCAGAACCCATTTTCAGCCAAATTTTCAATGCCAGGAGATTTGGATCCATAATTTATTGATAGGATTGAGAATTCATGTTTTCTTGGATAATCAGGAGTTGTACATATCTAGAGGCAGAAAAGCAGTCCCAGATCTTAATATTTCCACCACCATGCTTCACTGTCAGAATGAGGTTTTTTTGCTTGGTCAGTATTTGCTTTTCTCCAAATATGTCAGTTTTGATTGAGAGCAAAAAATTCTATTTTTGACATCTGTTCAGAGAATAGACTTCCAGAAATTTTTTGGTTTGTCCAAGTGTTCTCTGAAAAAATTTAAACAGGCAGCTTTGTTCTTTAGTGAGAGAAGAGGCTTGCTTCTATAAATCCTCCATTGAATGCCACATCCATTTAGTTGTCATCTGATTCTAGACACATGTACATTTACTCCAAATGCTGCCAGAGATGTCTGCAACTCTTGAGGTGATGTATGAGTTTGCCTTTATCTGATTTATTATATTTCTAGTGTTTCTTAGTGATAGTTTTGATGGACGTCCACTTCTAGGCAGAATTGTAGACATGTTGAATGGCCTCTATTTGTAAATTCTCTTACAGTGGATGGATGGATGGATGGAGCTGCAATCTTTTTGATGTTGTTTTATAGGTTTCCCTACTTTAGTGAAAAGTCAGTACCTTCTTCCTGATGCCTCAGATCTCTCCTTTCCTTTCTTCATTGTTGTTCTGTGAGGCTATTATAACTTAGTATTACAGTAGCTTAGCTGGTTTTCCCTCTCTTTTAATCTTTGTTGTTCAACCAATTTGCTAAGGATAACTCCTTTGATTGGTCAGCTTAAATTAATTAATAATTAAGCCCCCAAATGTGTTTCAGCTGTATTTATTACCTACTTGACTTCACCAATAAAGAGGACTGGGGTTGTCACAAACATTTGCATGTGTCAGATTTTCAGTTTTGAGGAAATAAATCTCATTTTTTTAATAAATAATTAAAATACATATTTTTTTTTTTTTGTTTGTGCTCCTAATTGGAAAGTCTATTTAACAAATTAGTATTTGGATACATATTTAATAGACTTATTTTACACTTTTTCACAATAACAATGAATATATGGGTGTGGGAGTCACAAACTTTCAAGTTTCACTGTGTATATAATAGACTATTTTTCAATCATGCTTGTCTTAATTTCTGAACACTGACAATACCTTTCTCCTTAATTTTCATTGTATAACAGTGATATACTGCTGAAAATTACTTGAAATTTTAGTTCAAACATTGCAAAATTCAGTGGTAATATCATCTAATTATACTTTTAAATGCTAATGATACTCTGGGGATTTTTATCATAGCTTAGTGAACAACCTTCACCTTCTTACATCAAAATCAACACTCATCAAAAGTCATTTATTACAAATTTTTCTATGAGTGAGAGGTCAAAATGTACCATGTGTATCCTTTAGGAACAATGCTGAAGTTAATTTTGCATAAATTTTCTAGCAAATTTAGACTAATATTAAATATATTTGTTCTCCTTAATCTCACCCACAATCTAAAATCTCCAACAATAATACATGATATATACAAAAAGACAGAACTCATAAGCACTCAAATCTAAACTGGGGAAATGCTACTAAATTTGATGATATGATGTTTTACCAAAACACATTATCATGAGAAAAGCAATAGTCACACAGTACATAGTCTTAAGTGCATCTCACTGTCAAATGAGTAACCTTATGGGAGAATGTCTGGTCATGTATGCGCAGTATGGTCTCCTTTGATTGGATAGCAAGTTATTTCAAGGCTGTACAACTTGTTCTCGAGAGATGCAAAATGGCTGAATATGCTCTGACTTTGCATGTTTACATATATAATGAAATATTAGGTTGGTGCAAAAATAATGTCGTTTTTCTTTTGAAGTTGGACGTCAAAAAACGACATTATTTTTGCATCAACCTAATATTATTGTGCCAACTAAATGATAACACAAATCCAGAATCTCTCATATTCAACATTACATTTTATACATTATTATATAGTTACTGTCAGCATGTGTGTGACCCCAGAACCCACATCTGGGTGAGGACCTTACATTCTTGTCTGTGATGAGTGAGAGACAGCCAATCTCTTCACGGAGATAGGTGTTCATATAACTGCAAGTAATGTGATTCTTTCCCACATTTTTAACCCAGCTGCAGCTGGTAGATCACCTCAGATCAATCCTGCATCTACCTTCTTTAACAGCACATTGAGTGTAAAGTATTTTCTCAGGTGAGACACATACAACACATATTAAATGTGCTATGGAAAATTTAGCATCTTCTTACTTCTTGTATCTTCTTTTAGTATTTACTGCATCACACATACTATATATATATAGAGAAGATTCATAACTTAGGAGATACATAACAATTCAGCTACACTTGTTTTGCCTGTGTTTGCTTCTGTGTCCAATATTAAGAGTTCATTGATGTAGCCTTGTGCCATTCTTAAATGAACTTAGTAAATATCAACACACTTTAAAAAAGGCTTGTAAAGATCAAAACAAAAATCAATACACACATCATCACATTCAAAAAGAAGAAAAAAAAGAAAAGAAAAAATGCAACAAATAAAGCAAGTTGTGGATTCCTTTTTTGGGTTTGGATCATTCTTTTTACCTTTTCTTTAATTTTCTCATCATTGCCCATTTTTAATCTGCCATTTTTTTTTTCACCTATTTTAAATCTGAAGATGTTTTGTTCCTGACATTTATTTTACATCATCAACAAAATTCTTTATCTTTTCTATTTTCTATTGTTCCTTCCACCATGAATTTTTTTAGTTTCCATTTCCACATTTCTTTCCTTCCTTTTATTCCATTTGTCCCTGATTTTTCTTTGAGCTATTTTCCCATTTTTCTTCTCAGTCATTTCTTTCCTTTCCATTTATTTCTGGGTTTTTTCTTCCTTTAGATTTTCCATGATTTTTATGATATCTTTATCCATTTTTTCAATGAAATATTTTTCACATTTTAATTCTTTATTCCTTTTTACCTTTTATTTCATTCTTTTTTGCTTTTCTTTCTTTTTTCTTCTTTTTCTCACGTTTTTCTTTTTTCCTTCTTTTATATTTCTCTTCTTCTATTTCATATTTATCTTCTCATTCTTTGTTGGCATCATTCTAATAAATAAAATTATATTAAGTGATATACAAATTAATTGATGTAAAAACCCACAGTTCAGTAAGAGAACCCTTCCAGGTGATCCAACAATTGCAAAAAGTTAAAGATAAAGAAAGGAAGAAAAATTAATTCATGAAAAAATAAGAAATAAAAATAAAACTTTTCATGTAAAAATGTTTAAGTATTTTATTTTATATTCTCACTTTTTCTTTATCTCTATTGTCCTCTTTTTTGATTATCTTCATTCTTTTTCTGCCATTCTTCTTCTTCTTCTTCTTCTTCTTATTATTATTATTATTATTATTATTATTATTATTACTATTATTATTAGAACAAAAATTCTCTGACATATATTTCTCAACCCTAAAGTGAACATAATATTTTTCAGAACTCCAGGATTCTTCATGCCTTCAAATATTAGAAAAAGCATGACATTTTAAAATTTCTGTCATTTCTATTTTAGATTTAATTACTCTTCCAGTAATATTTGGTGGCTTTCACTTATAGCAAGTCTCCCTACTTCTTCTTTTATGTGCCGTGTCCCTTCAGGACATAGGTGATCATGGCTCTCCACTTCCCTCCTATCCCTTGTAGCTCTCAATATGTTTTGTCCTTTTGCTACTTCTCCCAAACCCTGTTTTGTCATCCACTTGATTAAGCCCACTAGGTATGTAATGCATTACTTTTCCTTGTCTCTCTTTCCTTCTATCTGCCCTGTGAGTATTAGATTCTCCAAGCCCTCCTTTCTCATTACGTGTCCCAGAAATTTCAGCTGCCTCTTCCTGATGTTAAGAATAATCTTCCTACTTGTTTACTTCCATGTGTTTCCATAATGATGGGTATGACTATCACTTATATATTTTACAATTTGTTTTACTTCTCTGACAAGGATCAGATATTTATGGAGCTTTTAACTTTTTTACTTTCATCTTGGTATCTGCTAACATATTTATCATGATTAGTCTTGGCCCCAAAAATAGCTTACTTTGTCAAATTCCTCAATCTTGATACTGCTTGCTACAAGTGTGAAAACATTTTCTGATTAAGCAGAATACAGGGCTAAGTTGGTGGCACTAGGTGAAAGGATTCTGTGCAGAACTGAGTTTTCCCTCAATTTATACAGAAAAGGTTCCAAGTCAAGGATATACAGCATGGATGAAAACAGACAACCTTAACAAATACATATGTACAACATGGAAATTATATTACTTTGTTCAATTCTATCATACTGGCAGGGGTCACATACAAGAGACAAATACAGGAGTGAAAGTGCATCTTGGATCCAGCCACTGACAAGAAAACCTTCAGAAAATGATGGTCAACTTCACCAAAGGCTTTTGGCTGATCTAAATTGATTGGCACAGTTTGATCATCAACTTCCTTTATGATCATGTGCATTTAGACTATCCAGTACAGTCTACAATCCATTTACTAAGCTCTTAAGTATGTTAAGTATGATTTTGGCCAAGATCTTAGCACCACTTTGACCTGTTCTCTATCTGGTACCAGTACCACTTGCTCTCTTTAGTAATTTGCTTTTAGTGGTTTCCCCTTGATTCTAAAAAATTATATGAATTGCCTAATCCTATTTTGAAGTTCTTTTATCTATATTACAGCTGTCAAATGTGGCCAATTTCATTCATATCAATTTTATATGTTTGCATAAGTTTTTATAAGATAGGAAATAAAAAAGTTTATATTTGGGTTAGCATACAAAATCTGACACAAATAAAATTGTTCACAAAACAAAATAATGTCTGACTGTAACAATATTTTTTTTTAATCATTTCACCCCAATCAAGGCAATAAAGCCACTTAGATGCAACAGGATTAGTGAATGTTAGAGAATATGAAAAAATATACTATGAAGTAGAGAAGACAATAAAAGGACAAGAATTAAGAAGACAGATGATAATGATTGACATTACATTAAATTTTTGAAAATCAAATTTGATAGTGAAGCAAGAAGTCAAAAGAGTTTTACAATCAAGAAGTGTGATAGAAGAAACTGTTATCATAGAATTTATGGTAACATCTAACAATTTCAACTGTAAAATGATGAGATCTTGCTGTCAATCAAGTAGTATGCTTAAATTTCCTTAAGTTTAGATACCATAGAGTTTGTCAGAACAATTACCATGAAAGTATATATATAGAAAAATCACAGGGAAGATATGTTACAGTAGTGGGGAAAGTGACTGAAGCCAAGATGCCAAGTCAGTACCAATAACATTGCAGATTCTTCTTTGGATTTTGTTAAGAATCTCTAAATATATAACAGTAGCACCAGACCAGTTGTGGCAGTAATATTCAAAGCAAAGACAAATGATAGATTTATAAATATGCAAGATAGAGTCTAATGAGGAAAATTGTCTAGCTTGACACAGTGAACAAACTTCAATTGATATGGAAATAAACATTACAGGTTAAATGACTTTAGCACTTAGTTTAGGGTCATGCAATTTATACCAATTTGGTAGACTCAAGTGAAAGCTACTGAACACAGAAATTGACTCAGTCATAGTAGAGAGCAGGTCACATGTTTTGAAAAGTTGTATTTTTAACCAATCACAGTTAACTTGAAGTAAATTAAAACAAATTAATTCATGAGCTTCCTGAGAAAAAAAAAATGATTTTTTAGTAGTCAGTCATTCAAATCAGAAATGTCAGTTAAAATCTTCACAAGTCACCATAACTCAAGTTTGTCTATTGGACATGATTACTTCCTTTAGCCCTTTGAGGCAAGCCAACAGGGAAACATCAAATGATCCACTAATGACAACACTGTAAAAAAATGAAATGAGAATATTCATGTCTTTGTGAAGTTTTTATCAATCATTTCAAAAAATTCTCCTTTCCATAAACTATAGAAACTGTTTCTTTGTTGCAAGCTTCACAGAACATAAATCATATATTTCAAACATGAAAATTTTATTTTACAAAAAGCATACAAACAAATCAATATATAAATCCTTAACAGACAGCATCTTGGATAAATAATGCAAATAAATGCTACTGCTGAGTATTATAGTAATTTCTTCAAAGTTGCTTTTGTTTTATAAATTTGATTTTGACAAACCAACAAACATTTTCTACTATAAAATTAACAGAGAGATTTTTTTCTAAATATGTGAGCAATAATCATCAACAGAATCTTTTTTATTTCACATAAAGATGGATTTCCTGAGATTTTCTTATGTATATACCAATACTCTTTTTAATCATTCCTAGTACTCATACAACTATTGGAATAATGGTTGTTTTTAAATAGCATATCCTAGTAATTTCTATTTAGCTATTCTTATGATCATGCTGATAAGATAGCATTTATGAATGTATTCATTTTTAAGCCTTTTATGACAATATCTGGTTCATTAATAAGACCAGTATATATGGTGATGTTCAAGAGCAAAGTAACTATAGCACTTTCTCAAAATGGTGGTGATTTTTACTCATACCATTTTTTCTGTATGGTGTGGGTTATAATGTTGGTGTATCTTCTAATGTATATATTGACCTTCCCTATCATGCCTATTATTGTTATATAAATAAAGAATAATCAGGATGTAGTAGAAGTGGTTGCCATTATGGTAACATGAGATTTGTTATTTATTATTATTATTATTATTGCTGCTGCTGTTATCATCTCATTTTTTTTATTCATGCTTTTGATTGTCTGCTATTTCATATTATTCCATTACATAATACATTCTTTGTTATAGCAAAATAGTTGATCTTATTACTGTAATCATTACCCTCCCACCAACTTTTTATCTCTTTTATTGATATTCATTTTATTTTTTTTTAGGGGAACATTGACAAAAAGTTTTTGCTTTCTACCTTAACTCCCCATTTCCCAGTACTAATCCACATTTTTTTTCATATTTTTTAATTTTCTTTTCATTTATTTTTTAATTTGGAAAAAAATATTTGACAAGAAAAAAATTTAATTACTGATTTTAATTTTTTCAACCATTATTTTCTTTTTTTCCTTCAATTACAGTCTAAATTTTTCTTGTTTTCTTTTTTTTAATCATTTTCATTTTTCCCTTTTCAAATTCCTATTCAGGATTTCATTCCAAACATCACATTGTACTCTCCCAAAAATCCACTGCTATAATAATATTTCAAAAAGCATGTTACTACAACTGTTCTTTTCTTACATTTCCCTCAATTTATCTTGTGTCTCATTCAAATAATCATCTTTCACTCACCTGTTTGTCTCTCTAGGGTGAAACATCAGTGTGAGAGCTGTCTCCCTTACATCCAGTGCTGACATCTAACCACACCCATATACCAGGTATAAGAGGAGGGCAAAAGAGAGTATTGAGCATTTCCTTTCCTCTGCAAACTTCTCATTTCATTAGTCAGATGTGATCAATTTTGTTAATTATATGCTGATAATATTAGGGGTTTTCTACAACTAAAATTATTTAAATAGGAGTTGCATTTAGGAGGGAGAGGTGTGCAAGAAGAGTAATTTTGACTAAGGTGTGAATCTTTTGCGGAAATGAATCAGAAAAAAATGATCTAAAAATCTAATAAAGTAAAATGCACTTGAATTAACTGTTAAATGCTTCTTATCATTTCTGTCAGGTCAAAAGTACAATCACACAACTGACAGACACTGGCATTATGAATATGCAGAATTGTGGTTTTAGAACCAAATATAGGATAAGGTCATTTTGCTATAGTATCACCAAAAGATTATACTCACTCTCTTTGATTTTATGAAGTCAGCTTAATAACAACTATTGAGAAACTAACTGTGAGGAACTAACTCAGTATCACTAGTTTATGAAATTATTTCACTTATTACATCAAATGCTTTTTTCTAATATAGTTTATGGCATATCAGCTTTGCATAATGGATATAAAATTGAAAAATTCTTAAATTCTGTAGTTAAATTATTATTATTCATTTTTGACTAAGTGTAGGGGTTTTTATATTCAAAATCAAGGAGCACTTAGTGAATGTTTTGGAAGGTTTATTTTCTTGAATATAAATAATAACTTGTATCTTTGTTTTGTGTGAGACAGATTTTGTAGCTCAAGTATGTTGGAACAGAGAGAGAGAGAGAGATCCCTACTTCTTTGTAGCAGTCAGTGACCTATGGTGGTGTGGGTCTTAGGGACTAAAATGAACAATTGATTTACCCACACCAAGAAAATTAATGAAGGATGATAATGAAGAGGAAACACACAAGTAATTTTAACAAAACATTATAAGGAATTTATTCACAAATTTACATTAGTGTCAGTAGCCCATTTCAGGAAAATAAATCAGAATTCTTAAAATCCATAGTTTTAATGTATTGTCATGAAAAGGAAATGTTCATACAATAGATTAAATTATCTGAAAACAAAATAATATTAAAATATGTTTAAGACAAATGTAAGGGAGTTTGTTGCTTACCAAACGGATATATGGTTTGCATATGTTAAAATGTAGATGAAGAGAGATGGTTTGAAATACTTAGTTTTTTGAATTGTTGAAAGAATATTCTTTGAAGCGCTGCATGCTGGTTAGGGTGTAATAATAACATAGATTATAATAAGAATATAATTGGCAAGTAATTTTACACTGTCAAATCTTTTAATGCTGGTCATGAAGGACTGAAACAAAACTTTAGACATAACTTCAGATACTCTTCTCATTAATTCAATTTTTCTCCTCATTTTATACCAAATGGAATTTTGCATATACTTGATACTTTCTTTATTTCTTGATCCAACCACTAATTTCTGTGAAGGCAAGGTTTCCATTGGTTCAAAAACAATTTCATATAGACTTGCAAATTTATTTCCTTCTTCTCAGCTCACTTGTCAATTTCTGTGAAGGCAAAAATTTAACATAGGTTTGTGAATTTCTTTCTTCTTCATCAGTCCTCCAAATTTGAAGGGAGTGAGTGAAGGGAGTTATTATTTTGCACTCACTACAGAGCCTTCCTTTGTTGCAGGTAGCAGTCCTATTAATTTGTTGGCTGGGTAGAGGTGAAGTGGACCAGCATGTCACACTTTCTGAAAAAATGGTAGAGAAGACTGACTTTGAAGCCCTGTTATTCCTGTGTTTATATTGAAGTTGGTAAGTAGATGGGGAGTGTGATGAGTACTTGTGGCATTGTCCTTTGCTTTCGTACTGAGCCTTTGATCTTTTGTTTTTTCTTATCCAAGTCTCTGGTTTCAAAACCTAAGTTAGCATATTGACCTGTACTTAAAATACTGGTGTTAATGTAATTGAGATGATAAATTTTAGGAGATTTAAGAAATGTTTTTATTTTATTTATTAAACTTTGCATACTAGTACATTAATATTTCTTTCATCCCAATTTCAGTTCACTTTAATTACAACTGTTTCATTGTGATTCCAAAATTGTTAATATGAAGCATTAATTAACCTTCATAAATAAAAACCTCTAGCAAAGCTTGAGTTAGCATCCTTTATCCTTTCTAAAGCAGTTGCTTTACCAATTAAGCAACAAATGCCAACCAGTTACAGTTATTCAAATCTAGTCATATAGCTTTAACTCCTCATCCTCCCTAATTGCCTTATACACCATCATATTATTTGTTTACATGCAAAGTATTACTTGTATTAGTTGTAATAATATTCAAGTTGTGTAGATGAAGCATTGTCAATTCTTATTCATTTTTTCTTTTTACTTGTGTTTCTATCAGCTTAAATTCATTTACTTTTTATTACAAATCTCAGATTGTCATTCACTGCTAGTCAGTCTGCAGTTTTACATATACCTATGTAAATTACTATTGTTACAAGTACTCATTTTGAAAAAATTTCCAATTTATTCAACCTAAACCACAGAACTACTACTGAAAATTAAGTACCGATAATTAATTTCTGTTTTTTTTTTAAAGCCTCTCTTCAACTAATATAAGTATCCAAATTACTTGTGACTAATTTGTTCTTTGAACTGTTAATTATTTATTTAATTTCTTTCATCCATTGTGTGTTGATTTCATCATATACTATTTTTATATTTACACACTCTTTTTGCATGTATATTTTGTGTATATTTTTTGTAAAACAGATTTTGCATATTTTTTGTATAACAGATATTTGGCATCTACCTAAAATACATTTATGAATTTAAATTTTTTAAATTAAATTAAGCTTTTTTTTGGAGATATACTTGGTTATGGGTTAATCTTTTTTATTCAAACCCCAAGACATAAGCTAAAATCTTCTATGAGCAGTACTGAAGAAAGAGACCATTATTAACTCTGTAACAACACCATGGACCTGAAATAAAGAATAAGCTTTCAGTGAGGTTTGAACTTGCATCTACATTACCATTGAAAGAAATACCAGGAATTTTATAGTTTTTTATTCCAATATACAAAGTTTTCAAACACAGTTGCTCACTGAAAAATAATAATTAATGAACTTCTCCATGAATTTAATCCTCACCGTGCACTACTATTGTGGCTTTATGTTAGATGTATTTTGTGTCTGAATGCACTGATTAATAATGGTTAGCAAGCTTATACCAGTTTTAGAAAAAACTGGTAGACAAAAATTTACATTCATAAAATTTGAATAAATGCAGTGAATGTAATAAAACGTTCTCAGTCTGACCAAGAAGCTGTTCCCTCCTCAAAAATCTGATGTTTAGTCAATTGGGTAGATTTTGGGACATGGAATGGGTCAAGAACATTGCAGCACTCTGTGTGTGTGTGTGTGTGTGTGCGTGTGCGTGTGCGTGTGCGTGTGTGTGATTATGGTTCTTTGACTTTTTCTTATCAATGCTACTAATGCATTTTTGCTGACTCCTTTAACAACAGGTTTCATTCCTGGATTAAATTTTAATTGTTGCAAGATATATCTATCATTACAATAAAGCAATAAAATCTATCTCTAATAATATTTTTTGTCATCTGGGTACTTTTAATCCACTGTTTAATCCAATGCTGTCATGTACATTTACTTACACATAAATTCCTTTGGCAAAGGTATGAATTTATCTCGCCTCCTAAAGCTATGGATTAAATAGTATGACTTTTATCTGAAAAAATCATTGTTATTCACAAAAAATTGTTAATGTAATATTCACTTGCAAAAAGAAAAAGAATTATTCTTACAATCCAAAATATATTTTGGCTTTAAATAACACTCAAAAGGTTGATAAATTGTACAAAACAAATCAATCAATCAATAAACTGCTGCCATCTCAAAAAGAAAAAAAAACTGTAAAAATTATATCAAATGAACCTGAATTATCCAAGCTCCATCATTTTTCTACAGTAGAGTTTAACAAGGAAATAAATTAAGAAAGAAAATCTAAATTTTGCATTATGCAAGTATCATCATTATTCTCTCAACCACAGTAGCTACCAATACTGTCATTAATATTACTATTATCACACTAAGGTCAATACATTTACCACCATGACCACTATTATTACTTGTCATGCACATACCACCACACAACTGACCAATAGTAGAGGAGATCACAAGCAATTAATAACCAAACAGAAAGTTTTAAATATAGATAGAATGCTTGCACCTGATTTCAAGAAGAACAAGTCGAGAATGTATCACATGTTCATTCCAACAAAATAATCAACCAATCAAATGGTTTCATTTAGTTTTTAAAATCCCTAAGCATGGAAGTTGGTACAACTTTGTGTTCTCATTCATAATTAGTATTGTTAGAAACTAAAAATTTTGTTTAAAATTTTGCTATTGAACTGGTTTAATTAGTTGTTACCCTAAATATTAATTTTGAATCCCCTGCATATTGTTGTCATAACATGGACAGTACCATCACTAATAGCAATAATCCAACACATTGTCATTACTTATTATTCACTGTCATCTCAATCCTTTGTAAAAACTACCCATGTTGTTTGTCTCTGATTTGACTCCAAATTAAGCTTCATCTTTTTGCTTTCTTTTACTTCACTCACTTTCATCTTTTTACTTCTTTCTTTCATTCAATTCCACTTTTTTTACATAGTTCTTAAGCAAAATGTGCTTGCATCCATATATTTTTATCATAGATATGTATAACCTGACACTACATCTTAGTGCTATAAAAAGGTACTGTCAAAAGAACAGATTATCAGTGTTAATTTTATCTAATTATATTTAGATTCTTCTTTTGTTTGTAGAGTCAATGTAGTAAGTAACAAGTCTGAAAATTTTCTCATATTCAGATGCTAATCTCTATCCAAATGTGATTTTTGTTTTTACTGATGTAAGACACTGGAAGTAATTTTTCAGCTGTTTTGAGTATTAACATTTTAACTTTTATCTTTTATTATGAATTTGACTCAATCTTACAATTTTTGCTTTTTTTATTCTTACTCTTCATTATTATTAAGTACAAGTTTTCAGCCATCTTATAATTGCTGATATTGAGATTAAGCATATTCACTGTTATTATTTTATTACAATCTTATTATTGACTTTTTTATAAGAACACTTTGGGATTAATAGACTACTTGAACAAAAACACTGAATTGTAAATTAAAAACAAATTTAACTTCCAAGATTTAAACAGATTCCAAGTCTTAGAAACCAGCCTTTTGTTAATATCACCTTAGCATATGGTGGGGGTCCAATAAGTTTCAGATATTTCAGGCTGATGGTAGGGTTCAGGTTTGCAGTAAACCCCATGTGGCCTTATAGCACACCAGTTGTGAACAAAGCGTGATGCAGGCTGGTGTTGGTTCCTTAATATTGTTGCAGAGACAGAAATGGGTAACCCAGAAGACAGAAACTTGTTATCGTTGTTGAGGTTAATTCCTTCTCTACCTCAGCAAATGTAAATTCAAGTAAAAAGAATACATGGAGTATGGGTATGAATGTATAATTTATTTATATACAGGAATTCCTTGATTAATGTGTTGTTGATTAGTGCACTGAAATTTTTTATACCAAAATTTGATTAGTGCATAATTGGGTTGTAGCTGTATTTTTCATATGCTTTGTTCCCAGAAAGTTGCTGAATTCTTGAAAAGGGGATGATTGGAATTGTGTGCCACAATCAGTGGTGATGACATTGGGTACTCCAAAAATAAATATCCAATTTTTTAAAATAGCATTTGCGACTGAAGTTGATGATGTGTCTTTGAGTGCAATCTTGGTAGGCCTACATGAAAATCTGTCAACAATAGTTAATATATATGAATAAGTTTGACAGCTTGGTAGGGGATCCACAATGTCTATATGTTTGAATCTTGCATCTCTGGGTTGCTGAAGGTACCTATTGGTGTTTTGGTATGATGTATTTTATTCTTCTGGCATTTTAGGCATGTTGATGTCTAATTTTTAATGCCTGATATCATGTTTGGCCAAACAAAATCTTCAAATGATTTTTACAGTGGATTACTTGCTTGGGTGTGAAAGATTATGTAAATGTTGGAATATTTGTTTCCTTGGTGTGAGGAGAATGTATGATCTAGGGTTGGTTAATGTAGTGTCACAATAAAGTGTTTTATTACTAAAAGGAACTGGAAATTGTTTCAGTCTTAAAGAGGTATTTGATGCTATTTCTGTTAGTGTGGAATCAGATTTCTATTCATCAGAAATTAAATCATATCATCAATGATTGCTGTTATATCTTTACATGACAGTGCATCAACTATAATATTTTTTTGTCCCTTAATATAATGAATGTCTGTTGTATACTGAGAGATAAAAAAAATCTAAATATCTTATTTCTCTAGGGCTGTTTTTGTCTGCACTGTAGTTCATGGCATGAGAGAAGTTTGTGATCTGTGTATATTACAAAGTTTCTACCTTGGAGTATATGTCTAAATTGTTTAATTGATATAGCCAACTCTGGAAAAGGTGCTATAATTTGTTTGGGTCTTGCTCAATTTCATTGAGAAAAAAAATAGATTTTCTTACTGAATTGATTTCCTGTTCAACTACAGCTACTATTGCCATCTTTTAGATATCCATAGTGAGGAAGATTCATGTGTTTTTGTCATTACTGATGTGTGAGAGTTTAGTTAAGTTTGCAAGTGCAGATTTGGCTGTATTGAAGGTATGGAGGGGATCCTGTTGTAGAGTGATGTTTTTGTGTTTTTTTCTCTAATAGGTAAATTAATGGTAAAAGTATAGATGATAGATTAGGGATAAAACAACAATAATAATTTATTAGTCTAATGAACCTTTTTAACTGTTGGATGGAAGTAGGTACAGGGAAATGTTCAACTGATTTCCCTCTTCTGTGTAAGGGTGAAATCCCATTTTGGTCAATGACATGTCCAAGAAATTTAACCTGAGTGGTGCCAAAAATACACTAAATTTATTTTTAATCCAAATTGAGATTGTCTCTGAAAAACTTGATGTAAGGTGGAATTGTCACCTATGTTTTGTGAATATCCTCTTCCGCTCTGGAAGATCTGGAAGTAAGCTTTCGTGAGATCAATCTTCAAGAATATACATGGCGATCCATGTAACCTGCATGCAAAATCACGTATATGTGAAGCTGTGTAGCAATCAGGGAGATGGACGCATTTAATTCATGGAAGTTCACACAAGGCTGAAATCCAAGTCCAACATTGTAACAAGGAGTAGGGGTAATGCATAAGAGCTTTTAGATGAGTGGACTATCACTTCCCATAACATTTATTAAATTTGTTTTTGGAAAATTCCTATTTGTGTGAATGTAGTCATTGTGGGCATCAAAATACAGGCTGTCCAATATTTTTTATCCAGTGTTTGTTTTGTTGTGAGTATTTTTAAAAGGTTTTGTAATATCCTTATAATTGTTCAAAATTTCCAGGAATTCTGTGATATGGCAAGTTGTCATTGAGCCAAAGTTGCTCAGAATTGTTTTGGGATTTCTGGAGACTGGAGAGTTTCCCTGACATGAGACCAATTGAGCATTTATAGGATGTGGTGGAGAACTCTAATCACCTGTAAGATACTCTGACCCTACAAGTGTACTGGAGCTGTTAACAGTTATCAAAATGGCATAATTCAGCATCTCTTCAGAGGATTTCTGATCATTTATGAAATTGATATCATGTTGAGTTGCTGCACATACACATACGCATATATAGGTTTCCTTTTCTTACTTATTGTCTTTCACTTATCCATTCTTCTTTCAACCTATTTTGTAGCCTAATTATAAGATTCCATTCCTTTCAGTGTTTATAGTTTCACTTTCTTATTCTAATTTCATTATTTATATTTTTACCTGTTTATTGATTCATCAATTTCTCCATTAGATTGTCACGTAAAAATCCAATGTGTTAATTACTTTGAGTCTCTTTTTGTAATTTCATTTCCATAACAACCTGTCTCTATAGTTCATCATTATTAGTCTTGTACTTATGTCAAAAGCAAATATCAAATTAGACCAGGTGTTGGCAATTAAAATTACTTTATCTACTTTCCAGATGGACAACTCATTAAACTATTTCACACTTTCAAAAAGAGAATCGAATATAAGCAATAATTATGCAGTATTTCTTAGCACTCATATTTTGTTTCTTTTCTGGGTACAATTCATGAGTATGATGTAAAAAGGAATTTTTAAGAAATTGAAACAAAAAAAAAATTTTCAATTTAATTTATAGTCTTCTGAAATATAGCATCCCTGGGAGATGTGCAACAGTTATTTTTATAAATATATCTTATACAATTTGGCTGTTTTTTATTTCAAACTTTAAATGTTGAATCAAGTTGCAAAGCAGTCCAGAGTTACATGCAACTTGTAATTATAATATTATAATAATTATATTCATTTCTTGACTCAAGTCATTAGTCTGTCTGCTGGTTCTAATCATTTTTATAAGTTTGAGATAATTATTAATTTCTACTTTTAAATTCTGAATTTTCTCAGAGCAATCAATATATTTTACTTCTTCATTGTTTTTTTGTAGTTTTAGAATATGGAAAATTTTAAAAACTGAAATCTTTTATTCCTCTAGTTTTAAAAGTCATTGCTGATTGGAATATATACTTCAAAATATTGCCACTTGTAATGATTTGGTTCTTTGTCTCTTAAAATACATTGCATTAAGTCCTGCATTGTACTTTAACTTTTTTTTCTATTGCCTACAACATAATAGAACAAGCAATATGATAGATATTACTGTATATATGAAGGAGGGATGCTTCTCAAAATCTGACAAAATGACCACACATCAGAGTTTTGATAGACAGGGTTTCTTGGTTGGGCTGATAACTTTTCAGTATTTCCTCATAGGCATTTTAAATTAAGTTCCTTATGTAAAAGTCAAAAACATTTTTTCATTAAATAAAAATTGAAATAAATAATTATTTCTAAGATTATTCTAACATTTCATGTGCTTAAAATGTAGTAGTAATCCTAACTCTGATCTAAGAAAAGAAAATAATCTTTATTTGGACTAAATGATAGGTATTGTGAAAATTTGTGAGTTTAAATTTATTTGGTTAAGGCGTATGTAAACATCTGATTATAATCAGATGAGTTTGGAAACTAGACTAAGCTGAGAACTTTTTACCCCCTCATATGTGTGTGTGTGTTGTGTAAAATACTGCCATCAAATTTGAAAAGCAGAAAACCATTACTAAAAAACAAGTGACATGGAATGAAGTTCTTTAATTTCAGTTGAATTATGTGTAAAATGTTACAAATGTAAACAGAGCAGAGAGAACATTAACAAAAGACCTGAAAGCAAATAAACTATTACCTTTAAGTAACCATTAGCAAGAGGAAAGAATTACATGAAAACTGATTTCTCAAAAGTAATTTTTCATAATGATTATAGAAGAACATTGGATAGACCTGATGGCTCAGATAAGGACTAGGATTTTTACTAGTATAGTAGGCAATAACATTATAGTTCCTTTCAAAATTGATAATGGCGCATAGAATTATTGTAATTACAAGTTACAACACTGAAACGTTAAGCTATATTCATGCCAGACTATATTTATTCATATTTTGCAAAGCTAGCTCTTGGCCAACTTGCCAAAAATGGTGTCACAGATACCAAATTAACTGAACACCATCCCACAAGACTTTCCAGATATTAAGGATGTACTTGTGGTATAATGGATAGCAGCTTGGAATGAGAAATCAGAGCCAAATCCAAATTCTAGTTGGGTTTGTTACATTCATTTACATGTAAATACCCCAAATAATCCATTATCTCCTCCCAGCTATGGGTTAAATAGTAGGATATATATCTGAGAAAAAAAATTAATGTTATTCTCAAAATTTGTTAATGCTATAGTCAATTGTCAAAAGAAGAATTATTATTACAATCTAAAAACATGTTTCCAATTTAAATAACCTACAAAAGATTGATAAACCATAAAATCAAATCAGTCAATCAATTCTGGATATTAACTGAATAGAAAACTTGTAGTCCATCATTAAAAGAGATATATATGAAAAGGGAAAATAATATTCAAGCTAAGAAGATCTCTGAAAAGCAAAAGCCAAAAGAGTAATAAAGTTAAAGAGTATAAAAGTTAAAATGAAAAAAATGAATAAAAGTTAGAATGAAAAACTGATGAAGGTTATAGAATGTTAACCCAGGCAACTTGTAAAATGATAAAATAATTTATTCAGGCATATCTCTATAAACTTTGGATTTACTTTGAAAAAAAATATGCAGCATTTTATTTGCATAACAAAACCTGTCACACTGAAACAAGTTATTATTAATATTTTTTTAATAAGGATTGATATTATAAGCTAAAACTCAGATGATATATGACTGAGCTAAATATAAGTATATTCTGAAGATTTTGCCAACATTAATAGTTAATACCATTTTTATTATGAAAACATTGATTTGCATAATAAAATTGCATAGATAGATAGATAACAACTCTGTAGCCTAATGATGATAAAAATATTTTATTTAAACTGCAAATATTTATTTTTTATGTAATATCCTTTATTGTCACTGCACTTGATTCAGCAGGGAATACTTAACCATTAATCTCATAGCTTTAACATTATATAGTGGACATTATTTAGCAAAATTTCAGCGCAAAATTCAGTAATGTCAGGTTATAGACATATTGATCCCTCCTTATACTTATCCAGGACTGTCCTGGTTGGAGGGGTTTGTTCTGCTGTCCTGTTGGAGATATAAGCTATCAGTATTTGTTTTTATTCCAGCCCTGAAGTTTTATGGTGTTGTGTGATAAAAACATTTTATTATATAAAAACTTAAATCTATAATAAACAGAATGCAATTTCAGTTTAAAATTATGTCTTTCAGCAGGGAAGTGAACCCAAGTTGGGACAAAATCACAACTGTTGTCTCATTAAGGTTCACATTCATTACAATGTAGTCAATGTCTGTTAAACTAGTTTTGGCAAGTAAACTAATATTTTGTTAATACTTAAATCACCTGGCACCTTTCACAGAAGTAATCAAATATCTAAAAATATGATATATATAGAAATAATTCCATATTTATCTATATTATAAAAGAAAAGCTGATACTTGGTCTATCATGTTTTATCTGTGACCTTGCATGAATGTATGTAATGTATATGCATATATCTGTGTTGGGCACAAGTGACTTACATATGCACTTGTGCCATTTAATGTACATACAAGGTCACACACACAGAATTTGACTAATTTAAAATATTGCAATTTATACTTGAAATTTGATCATTTTGAAATGATACTGTTTTGGGTTCACCAGTTCACCACTTTTGCTTGCTTTGCCATCACTTTTGGTATGCATTATTTTTTGATTCATAGATTTATGCACATCTCTTCAAAACTGGCAAGTTAGCAATTTTCTTGCAAGCATGAAACCTTTAAGTCTACTTAATAGTATACTAGTGTAAAATCAGTTTGTTGCAAAATAATTGTGCATGTATGCATTCAATAGTTTTATTTGATCAAAGTGTAAAAAAAAATCAATGAATAAAATTGGTTACTTTTGCATTGTAAAAATGTACTTTTGGATCAATCTGTCTGGAATCAGTTTCTGTTGCATGCTGGGAAATTTTTTGATATGGTTAGCTATTATCGCAAACTCCAAATATCTAAGTTTTGCTTAGTTACAAAAGATTGCAAGAACAATGGATGAGAAAGAAAGGAAATACAAAAGGGAGAAAATAAAACTGAAGAAAGTCAGGATTTGAAAATGAAAGGTGAAAAATTGAAAATTATATTGTTTGAAAATAAGAAAATAGGAAAAAAATGCAAATTTTGAAAAAATAAAGAATTGAATGCAAAGAAAAAATGAATGAAGATGGAAAATAAATGAAAAGGAGACATGAAGAAAGAGAAGAAATGCCACAAATTCAATCTCAGATCAATTCTTATTGGATGATGAAACCATAGTACCATACAGATTTCTACTTTCTTGATTAGATTTTGAAAAATAATTGACAAGAAAACTTCAAAACTAAATAGTGCCGACATCAGTACTTGACATTTTTGCTCTGGCTTAGTGTAACCAAATATATCTTGAGTGTATTTTTTCTCCTGTGAATGTTCATTTTTTTTTCTATTAATTCACTGTGGCAAAAACTTTATTGAATTTGATAAAAATATTACCGGTTTTCAAATTTTTATTTTGCATACAAAATTTATAGAAACTGAAACTATTTATTCCAGATTTTATTTTTTCATCTTTCAGAAGTAAAGAATTTATTTCATGAAAAAAAAATGAAAAATTTTTGACTGACATGCACTTACTTCTCTTGGAACATGATATTAATATTCAAAATAACTTTTGATTATAAACAAAAACAAGTAATAAAATATACTGATTCCTGGAGTAAAATGGCTTGGACATTATTTGTGATTGTCACAATAAGATGTTTTCTACTTTAAGAAAGTTGGTGTTTATACAAATATTTGTTGATACACAGGATGCAAGGACAAAAAATGCTCTTTCACTTCAGTAGAAAATATTCAACAATTAATGTTCATCTTCAGCTGAGGTCACCAAACTACAGCCCATAGGCCAAAATAGCCCATAATGACATTCCATCTGGCCCATCAACCATATAGAATATGCTATAATAATAATTTGAATTTACACTATTTATATTCAGACTAATAATCCTCATTTTGGTCATTTTGCCTTCTTGCCTTTATCTAGGTAACCTGTGGGGAATTCCAAACTGAACCATTTATTTAATCTACAGTCTGTTCTTGATCCATTGTTCATGTCTCGTGATATCTTGTCTAGTTCTTATTTTTAGTACTGCTCAGTTATTGCTTGCCATATTTCCCCTGAATCCAAGTACACACTATAAGTCCCAGATGAGGACTATAGTCCAAATATAAATAGTGTAAATAATGATAACTCCTCATGTCAGAAATTCAGACAGTAGTAATTTGTAATATTATTTTTCCTTTAATATTATTATACATAAAATAAAAAATGTTCTTTCTTTATGTATCTAATATATTTAAATATGAATGGAAATTATAGTCTGTGCAAGAAATGAGATATGCAAAAATATTATAATTTTAGAAAATATGAAAAAATAAAATGGTTACAAATCCTAATAATCATCAAATGACATAAATCAATAAATCATAGAAAATATTTACAGATACAAAGGAAATTTAACTTTTACAAATGCTTCCCAGATGGAGTATATTCTTATTTAAAATCATTAAAATGACCAATTAAATTAAACATTTGCGACAATATATTTATGTGAGACAACATTTTCAAAGATGAAGCATGCAAAAATTTCATATTGGTCAGTCTTAATTAATTGAGATTTACAGAAAAATTAAACAATAGGAAACAAGTCTTCAACAACAATATGACAAAAAAAAGTATTCTCAGTAATTTTTCATCTTTAACAAAAAGTATTAGATTTTTTTTGTTCATAATGGAAAATATTGTTTAATATAGTTTTTAAAAAATGATTAAAGAATGTAGTGATTTTTTTTTAGTTTTATATATAAAAAAGTATTTTACTTTTCCTTTGACTAGGTTGACAAATCCAAACATAGCAAATCTGTCTTGGAAAAAAGTTAGCTGATCCCTGATCTACAGAAATGTTTTAAAGTTTGCAAAAGAGTGCATATATTTTGGAGGAACATTTTTACAAATGGTTTTGTGAATAATTTTTTTTATTTGTTTCTAATTTGTTTTCTATAGTTACCATGTTAAACAATCTCATATTTGAATGCTTTGCAGAATTTTTATTTTCTTAACTCACCATATTTGACAGCATATATAGGACACATTTTTCTCAGGAAAATGACTGAAAAAAATCATTATTCTACCTACTATATAGAAAAAATAAAACTCTTTAAGATAATATTTAAACTTTTTCCTGAATACATGAAAATCTTGACATCAAAATCCCTCAAAAATTGAATTTTAAATCTGATGCATGTTCTTGTGGCTGTAGTGATTATGATATGCATGTATATTTTGTAGTTATAATAGAACAGTTTTCCTCTAGTCCTTCATCACTCACACTTTTCTGTTAATCATCATGGCAAGCCAGGAATAAGACATTTCTGTTAAGAAAACAGGCAATGGAACAAAGCAAGTAGAATCACGCCTTTCTTCAGGGTATTAATGCAAAAGTAAGAATCAGCAGTCTCAGCTGAAATTCAAATACCGTTTGCTGAGTCAATCTTCTATGTCAATAACCATTATGCAATGTCACATGCACACACACAGACACACACGCACATATTTATCGTTTAATTAATCCACTTTCTTTTCAATTTCTTTCTTGACTGTTCTATGGTTTCAAATTCACAATTTTCATTGTTGTGTTGCCATCATTCAATAACTTTGAAATATCTTATTTCTCTTTTGAGTTTAGGGCCCATTGCAATGTTTGCATATTTTATATTAAAAATAAATAATAACTATACTATTATTTATTTACAATATAGTAAACAATCCTTCACTTGCATAATAAAATGTTACACTAACAAATAAATTCATTGTAAATATTTGTAATAAAAGTGAGTATTCGAATCTGATATTCACATGGTATATTTATCATATAAATATATTCTGAAAGATTTTACAAGCATCCATTGCTTAATATAAATTTTATAGTAAAAAACCTGAATTGCATAATAAAGTTTGACATAGTGCATGTGTCTATATGTATATAAATTTATGTTTGTGTGTGTGTGTGTGTGTGTATATATATATATATATATATATATATATATATATGAATTGCATAATAAATTTTGACATAGTCATGTGCATTTATATGTATATACCTCTATGTATGCATATATATATATATATATATATATATATATATATATATATATATAGGTAGGTAGTGATACAATTATCTGTAATTCTGATTCACTTCCAAATTATGATCTGCCAGTCTCCTCTGAATCAGTGAAATGACCCACACATCCTAAAAAAAACTATCATTGAGGTACTTACCACTTAAAAGTGCCATATTATAGACAGCAGAAATTGGCTTGACCTTCAGCATGACATACAGGATGAGTTAGAATTTTATCCCATGATGCATCTAATAAGATGACCTCTTTTTTTGCTTCTAATTCACTTGCTATAAATTCATCTCTTCCTCTACTCATAATAGATAAGTAACTTTTGTGGCTGGGAAAACTCTCAGTCTGACACAAAACATTGGTAGAAAAATGTATCCCATTTTGCTTCTAACCGGGATAACCACTTATATATTTCTGAGTCTTTAGTTACAAACAAAAGCATTAAATCAATTTTTTTCAGGATGTTAAGGTATATATTCTAGACCACTACATTTTACAGCATTGTCTGTCTGGTCCTAAGCTGCAGAATTTAAGGAAATTGTGTATCCAAAATGTCCACTTACTTTCTTTAAACTACCCAGCAATTTTTATATAACTTATTACTAAAAATCACCCACAGATATTGAAATATTATATATGTTAGGCAACTCAATGACAAAGAGAAAAACAATTCTGTATATGTTTCATCCTCTAGATCTTCATTAAACTAGAAGGTGAAATGGGTTACAAAGAATTTTTCACCATTGTCATTCATTTACCTAACAGTGTTCTTATATATAGAAATTTATATGTCATATTTGCCAGTATATATATATATATGTATGTATGATAACGTGACTGACATGAAATATCTAAATAAAGTGTATAAAATGAAATATTTGAAAACTAATTGGAGGTTTAAAAATTTATTCTGTTGTCAAATAGTATATATATATATATATATATATATATATATATATATATATATGAGGTCCAAGAGTCACTCAATGTAGAGGATTACTGTGTGGCGTTCTATGAGCGTAAGATAAGGTAGGTTAACCCAAGCCTTAAATAGGTCAAGATTGTAGCGTTTGGGAAAACATCCTGCTAGAATCTGTTCCGCAAACCAACAATTCTGTTCAAGTGGAACTTTCTTCTTACTAGATGGAATGCGAAGAGAATGGGGATGATTCACCCTTTTGTATGTGGCATGGCAGATTTCAGTTGCAATATCAGTGTTGTTGGGACTAAGAAATATAACTTGTCAGAACACATGTCATAGAAATTGTGATAGAACAGTGAAAGACTCACAATGTTTCAGCTCTTGGAAGGAGAATTGTAGAGTGGAAAATAATTCATCATCTATAAAATTGCATAGACACTTTTAACTCTTTCAAGTAAGACAAAATGGGGTTAGGTAGCTCCAGGCTAGATATGTCAGCAATACTCTATTTTTAGTTTGATCTGGCTATAGTAAATATTGAGTATAGCAGGGTGAGCTAGATACTTACAGTACTGGTACAATTCTATATATGTGTTCAACTTGAGATTTGTGGATAGCTTGAGTCCCAATATATGTTCACAACAAGGAGCCTCCTTGAGAGAAGACACATCCATCATCGTGGGTGAGAGTTCAGCATCTGCTAGGTGGTGGTAAAAATATATATATTATCACTTTATATAAATAGATGAAATCTGTTGCATTAATAAATTAAAAAAATCCAATACTTCTTTATATATATATATATATATATATATATATGACTTTGTAAAAATTGTTATTGAACATGAAATAACATTGATTGGTGATGAGACATCAGATTTTTATTATTTTAGCTATAGGTAGGGAGGGGTTTATCTTTGATTTTGTTATATGCTTTTTTAAGAGAAGCATTTTTCAACTGAAATATTAGTGTAAAGTGATTTTATATCTAAAGTGGACATGAGTTTGACAGTCATATTTATTTTCCTCAGTTTTTCAACAAGGCTTACTGAATTTTTTATATGTGATGGACGTATTGTTGCAAGTAGAGAGGTTAACATTTTTGCTATAGCTCTAGTTATTTTGTTGGGGGTGCTGCCTATTCCAGAAATGATTGGGTGCATATAGATACCATATTTGTGGCTTTTAGGGAGACCATAAAGTTTTGGTGTTTTAGAGTGATATTTAATGTGTCTATAACCATAATTTATTTTCACTTGTAACCAATTTCCTGATTTCTTTGTTGAATTTCTGTCTTTCAGTAGTTATTTTTTGTTCATTTATTTTTTCGTATGCCTCTGTATCATTGAGTAATGAGTTTATTTTTTCTATGTATGTAATCCTCTTGTTGATTATTGATTATAATGCCACCTCCTTTATCGGGGGTGGGGAGTAATGTGGATTTCCTTATTTTTCGCTAGGTCCTTTCATGCATTTAGATGATTCACTGGTAATGTATATTCATTG